>CM027572.2:899500-1489500 GCA_015852605.2 Populus deltoides | reverse complement strand
TAGATGGGAAGAAATTGTTCCGAGAAATATATGAAGCAATAGTATTGTAGATATGGTTATCTTGAGAAAAGAATATATCATGGAATATATATTGTTGGTATTTATATATATAGATATACTTGAATTTTTACAAAAACTTATTTACTAAATGATGTGAGACCTTGTGCTTGGTGCTTTATCAATCATTAATATTCCATTTCATAATTAGTATTTATCATTAAATTTGCTAAAATTCACATTTCATGATTTGAATTACTTTCTTGTATAATAAATAACATACTCATTTAGTAATGGTGAATAAAATCTCAACAAAAAGTTCAATATTCTTAGTATTATTACTAAATATCATCACGCAATCACTTATTGCCAACAAAAGCTGTATTTCTGTATTATTTTTTTATCTCTCTTCTCTAGTATTCGTTGATGTGATAACCATTAGCAATAACAGGAACGAGCAATGCTCCCATATGTATATTGTGATGAATAATTGCTATATTCAATGCCAATGCAACCAAAATATATAAAACTAAGAGATAGGTTTATATATGATGATAAGACTTGGGGGCCAGCTTATGACAGGTCTGGGATAGGTAAGTTTTTGTTTTCCAACTAGTCTGTAGGCACTCTTTCTAGCTTATAAATATTGACAAAAATCTTATCACAATATATATGGCTTTTATATGTCATCCGAAATTTTCTTTAATTTAATTTGACATATCATAGATGGACCCATTGATTCATCCAGTCCTTTGATAATTAACTGTTGCTGTTCAGGCATTTGATAATAGCAATGCAATTGTAGGACCACAACATTTAAAACCATGCCTGTGAATTGTAGCAATCAACACTAAAAGCATAGCATGTGATTGATCAATCTTTCTTGATCCCAGGTATGAACAGAACCTCTCGATCTGTATTGTTCACTCTAGCAAGCAGCAAACTAGTTAATGCATGCTCCATGCATCATGACTATACATAACCTTTTCCTGCAAAATTTAACAGCACACATGCATGAACAAGCGTGAAAAAAGGTATACCGGCTCAAATGCTCCATCATGGATGTATGTATGCATTGGGAATGGTGGTTCTTGCACCATTTTATATATGCAATTAATTAAAAATTGAACAACTATGGAATTGATACTTCAAATCTATATACTTTACAAGCTAGCAACAATAGCAAGATGTTGAACTTTGCTTACCTAGGATGAAAATTGGTTTGCAACATTATTATTAAACCTAGCCTGGTTCAAGCTAAATTTTAAATTAAACTGGATGAGAATTGATATAATAAGATCCAATTAACTTGGTAGGTCAATTAGCGACTCGGTAAATATAAATTTGATATAATGTTTTTTTAAAAAAAAAAACAATAATGTTTTATTTTTTAAAAAAAATTTTTAAAAAAATATTGTTTTGAATTAACCCGAGTCATTCAGAATTAATTTGCTGAATTCTTAGCTTAGATTTTAACTTAAATTATAAGTTGAGATGAGTTTAATAACTTAGTTTGAAAGATAAGTTTACAATTGAAAGAGAAAAGTAGAAGAAAAGACAAGTTTTGTTAATGAAGCTTGAAGTTCTGTGTCTAAGCTTTTTGTTATTTGTATTTTTAGGGTTTGATTAAAGGGAAAACACAATTTTGGTTAGAATAGGTTGAAAAATGAAATTGATGTGATATATCTTCTAAAATATTTAGGGAGCATCTATATAAACATGTAGTAATAAGAAAGATTTGGTGGCCATTAAAGGATTCAATGAGAATCAAAGAAAATCAAAATGACTAGGAAATGAAAGCAACTTATGCAATTGTTTTTTGGAGAGGTGAAATCAGCTAGCTTAGTTGAGTTCAAGCGTCAATATTAATTTCCTTATCTGTATATATAGTATAATTAATAGCTTTTGGTAGGTAATGTTATTAAGGGTTTGATCTACCAGCAATACCTAACATATCATCAATTAACATAATTAATTAGCTTTAATGATACAACTAAATCTAATTTAATTTGAAACTAATCCCCACTTTAATTACTCATTTCGAAGTAACAGTCTTGCCACTTTAAATATCATTATTTATGATCAGGTAGTAGATTTGCAAATAAACACTTAATTGTTTTTAATTGATGTTTGCTAAAAAGTGGTTATAATTATGTCTGCCAACACACGTATTAGCTAGATTTTCAGATTGTTTTTCTTTTATGATCGAGTTCATAGAATAAACATTGGACCGCAAACGCGATGCATGATAGCCAGGTCCAGCTACTAGCCCTTAATTTTAGTTACTTTTTCCTTTTCTTTTTCTTTTTTATAGAACTCTATTAATTAAGCAGTATTTAATTACTGTTTTGGAATAAAAAAAATAAAGATAAGAATTGAGAAAATTTATTTTCTTGTAACAAAAATAAGTAATTTTCATAAACAAATTTATTTTATATTACCATTTCATAAATCATTCTACAAGTTGGGATGCCCAATTTAAAATTAATCCCTTCCACTCCCAAATACCAAAAAAAAAAAAAAAAACTTAACTGAATTCAATGAAGATTTAATTTTATGCTGATTGCAACATCAAATGAATTATTTTAACCTGTTATATCTCAAGTTATGGCTCTCAGTGATGCTTCCCATGTTTGGAAGCAGCAATGAACTTGCCTCGAATATTAATTTGACCTCTCAATTATTTGCTATCCTAAATAATCATCGAGACAAACCCTAATCTTGATATAGACACAATCCTAAATTTCTGCAATTTATCTGGAGAATAATTTGGTGGTGGCCTGTACAAAAGTCAACATATAATTTAATATAGAGCAACCCACATGCATGCATTAATATTCGAAACATATTTTTTAAATACAAACAATCCTAATTAATTAAATTAAGAAGTAATCTGGTTTGAACCTGATTTTGCGATTAGCTAACTCAAGGCTCGGGTCATATATTAGACAAGTTAACCTTAATCAATCTAGAAAATCTTTTTTAGAATTTTAAAAAAATTACATTGTTTTATTTTTATAAAATCAAATAAGGTTTTGATCGTGTCAATCAAATTACGAGTTAATTTTTATTAATTTAATTTGAAATTTGATTCAAATGATGAATTCCCAAACATATAATTAGTCACCAGGTGGAACAACAACCAAGTTGTATCCTATTTAATAACAATTAATGGCTTGAACAATAATTGCAGATAAATCTTTCTTAAAAAGAAAAAAAAGAATGAACAAGCTGACAACATTCCATCAACAACCCTAAGTCCATATATACCTAAGGTGCACGATCACATACTTCCCTTAGATTATGGAAGCCACCATGTGATAACCAAGAAAAGAAAATCTTTTCTTGTCTATTGTTTGGCTCTATGCAATATGCATTGCATCTTCTCTTGATCACTCCTTACACGTGTGTCTCCCATTTCCCTTGCTATATATATTTTTTGCTTTTAGGAAAATAAAGACCCATACTTTAACGAACAACTCATTACACTTAAGAACATATGGCTACCATGCATTAAGTACTGCTAATAATTCTGTTGTTAAAATGATACATTATTATCATAAATAGGACAAGCAACAAGGACACTTTTAGGACGACTGTGTTACAACCCGACTAGGTTGGTTGGTTGCGACAGCTTCCTAGTTGGCCTAGCTGTTTCAGAGGTTGTAATGAGGTAGAAAAGTGTTCTTCGTGGGATATCATTGATAAATGTTTATTAAACTCAAGTAGATCTAGTTGGTCGATTGGAGACTCGTTCAATCTAGCTCGATTATAAATTAGGTCTTTTTTTAAAAAAAAAGTGAGGATTGATTTTGTCAAATTCAAACAACTCAATAAGTTTATTTGTAATCAGTCAATATAATAAAAATTAGATTAAATTTTTTTTTAAAATGATTTTGTTTTATTTAAAAAAATATAATAATACTATTTTAAATAATTTGAGTTAATTAAATCAACTCGTTATCTAAAACATGAGTTGAGTAATGAATGAACTAGGTTGAAATTAATAATTTTAATTACTATTTTAATTAAATTTAATATGAAATTAAATATAACACATAGTACAATTTGACTTTTTTTCATAATTGCTTGCTTTTTTTTAAAACAATTAAAAATGAAATTCATAAAATCTGAGCTAGTTAGTTTGATAGCGTGTTGCTTCCACGTACTGCCTTTGAGTTTTTTTTTACATGCACCAGAGACATAATTTACTATTTAGATGACTTAATCCTAAATTAAAAATGAAACATTCATCGAGGAAGTATAATACATGCGAACAAACTTGATCCTTAAAACATAGCTGTAAAACTTGTATCGATGAATTAACTTAATAATCCATCAACTTAAAGCATGATCTATATTAGATTTTATTTTAAACCAAAACATTAATGTTATATTTTTAAAAAATAAAAATAAAAAATGATATATTTTTTGTTAAGGAAAAAATGATATATTCAAGCTAACATGACCATCAATAACCTGGATTTTATATCAAATAATAATCCAAGCTTAATTTTATAACTATGTTTTAAATATTATAATCTTTGTCATCGACAAACTTGTAGTTTTCTATATTTCTCCACAAGCTTGAATAAAAAAAAAGGGATATATGATGGTATGAGTAGCCATTTTCACCATGAGAACATTAAAGCTCGATTTGAAAACAGAGTCGACCTATATTTTTAAAATAATTATTTTTTTATTAAAAATTATTATTTTTTATATATTTTTGATCATTTTATTATTATACTAATCTTAAAAATAATTTTTTATAAAATAAAAGATATATTATTTTAATATATATCAACCTCGAAAACTCGACCATACCATTACATAGCAAAGAGAATGCCAGCTATAAAGTAAACATAGTACAGAAGCTGCAGCAGAACCCAATAAATCTACTTCTGTTTCCTTCTTTCCCAAATTAGCCTGGACAATCAGCAAGTTAATCCACACCCATGGTGTACAAAATAGTAAATATACTATCATAAATCCCTATCACTTAAAAAAAGGTAAAACAGCCAAAACCCAAATATATAAAAACAAAAAAAACTAACTATAAAACCCAAATTTTAGCTCTCCATTGCACCCTCAAAATCCTCTCTCCCTCTCTAAACATGGAGCTACCACTATCTCCACAACCTCTATCGTCATCACAAAAACAACTGCTTCTTCCTCCACCACCACCGCCGGAAGACCAACAACACCAAAAAGACCTAGTCTTTGACAGCATTAGAGCTATCAAAGTCCTAGGCAAAGGAGCCATGGGGACAGTTTTTCTTGTCCATAATCAAGAAACCGACCCAACAGCCAAGAACCCCTTTGCCCTCAAAGTAGTGGAGAAATCCACACTCCACACCAAGTTTGACGCCGAGCGCCGTGCACGGTGGGAGATCCAAGTTCTGAACCAATTATCCACCCCGAAAACAGCCCACCCATTTCTCCCTCACCTCATTTCCTCCGTTGAAACTCAAGAATTCCTTGCATGGGCTGTCCCCTTTTGTCCTGGTGGTGATCTTAATGTCCTCCGCCACCGCCAAAACGACCACGTTTTCTCCCCTGCTGTAATCCGCTTTTATTTAGCTGAAATCGTCTGTGCCCTTGATCACCTCCACGAAATGGACATTGTTTTCCGGGACTTAAAGCCTGAAAACATCCTGATACAACATTCTGGTCACGTGACTCTGACAGACTTTGATCTTTCTCGTACGTTAACGAGGAAAACGGTAAGAAATCTTATCTGTAACGCCGCCGCGTCCGGCTGTCATTTAATCACCGGCAACAGAATTGAACAACCTCAAAAGAAGCAGCAACAACAGCATAGGAGGAACTTGACGAGGTGGTGGTTTGTTAATGACAATCAACAAAAGAAGAACGGGTTAAAGAAGGCAAAATCGGCACGAGTTAGTCCAGTGAGTCGGAGAAAACTGAGTTTCAACAACGGAGAACGATCCAATTCTTTCGTAGGCACAGAGGAATATGTCTCGCCGGAGGTTGTAAGAGGGGATGGACACGAGTTCGCCGTTGATTGGTGGGCTCTTGGGATTTTGAGCTACGAGATGTTGTACGGGACGACGCCGTTCAAGGGGAAGAACAGGAAGGAAACGTTTCGAAACGTTTTGTTGAAGAGGCCGGAGTTTGTCGGGAAACGAAACGATTTAACGGACTTGATTGAGCGGCTGTTAGAGAAGGACCCCACACAGAGGTTGGGGTATCAACGTGGCGCTTGTGAGATTAAGGAGCATGGGTTTTTTAAAGGTGTTAGGTGGGACCTATTAACAGAAGTATTAAGACCGCCGTTTATTCCGTCAAGAGAGGACGGGGAGTTGACGGTAACGACAGGTGGGGTTGATATTAGGAAGTATTTTGAAGATTTAAGGGCGCCCCCTCCATCAATGCCTCCGTCACCATCTTCGGATTGTCATAGGAAGTTGTCCGAGTTCTAACCCACACGTGTGGCAGGTGGCATGTGAAAAAAATTAGCTTAGTTAATTTTTTTTCTTTTTAATTTCTGTATTTGTGTACATAAAATAAATGGGTTAGAACTTGAAAAACACTAGTCTTAGTGAAGAAGAAGAAGAATATTACTTGTTACAAGCTATAAATAATAATTTTATACATTTATTTATAGTTTATAATTATAAAATCAATTTTATATGCCTGGTTACTTTAATATTTATATATGCAATAATGAGAATTAATTTAGTCCAACAATACTTTATTATAAAGAAAATAAATAGAGGAAGATAGATTCAAATATTTATGGCTCTATGATTGCTATCCAAGTATAAAAAAAACTAGAAAAACATGGTGGCTTGTTAAACCTATATTATTGGAGAAAATAATGCACAAAATTAAATGGGTCTTGGGTGGGGATTGCTTATGGGAAAAATTATGCTTCTTGTAAAAGAAAATAATATATATCTTGCATTTCTTGGAAGAAATTTCTTGAGGATGAGTGCTCATTGTAGCAAGCAATACAATATTTTTTTCTTGAGAAGGAAGGAACAAAAGCGATGGAGTTTTGTTTTATGAATGTGGAAAGAAGTATATATTAAGAAATTAAATTATATTCAATTAATGTCTACTTTTTAATATTACTTTGATCATGTTAGCTAGTGGGTCTTGATGGCTTTGGTTTTATAATTAATTACAGTGGTAATGAGAGGGATTAATAGGCGAGTGGGGTCGTGAGTTTTTAAAATTGACATCATTTTGTTTACCGAAAGATGATAATAATGCTACTGTTCGTTCCGTGAAGAGTGGTGTGAAATGTTGCTGCAATTTATTGGAAGCTAAGATTTAGATTCTTTCAGGCTCACGTGCAAAGATCAGATCTTTCATCCCTGATGTTTGCCTAATTATTCTAGAACTTCATGATTCTTAATTAGATGATCACCGCCCTTGATTAATACGAGATATTAATTAGCGTACGTGTTGATTTCATAATTTTAGGTATAGCTGGTAGATTCGGCCTTGCCGCAAGTAAGGTTTCAGAAACCTGAAATCTAGAATATTCTAGAATATATAACTTTAATTAAGTTTCTGAATAAGATAATACCATCACAAAACTCAATCAATTTAATTAAAATAAGATATTTTTGTCTTGTTTGGGAATTATTCTTAAATCATATGGATATTCTAGCTAATATGCTAAATCTAAGGTGCTTGAACTTGATGACTAATCAAGTATAAAATAACATAGGTCTGATATATTTATCAAATCCAAACATTATAAGTTTGATATGTTTTTTTTTGTTTTTTATCTATATAATATATAAATTTTGATGTGAATTAGTATGAATACACATACCGATGCCTGCCCTGTAATTATGAAAAAACTATTTATCGATGGATTAATCATTTGAAAAAAGAAAAAGAAAAAGAAAAAATAACCGATGATGAGTTTGAAGGAGTCAATAGAGGAAGAAAAAGGAATTAACTTACTGAAATTTAATCTAAAAAAACTGGGAAGCTCGATTTAATTTGTATCTCACAACGCCTATAGGAACTTTCCTTCCAACTTGCAAGTAAAAATTAAGGGTTGCTTGTGGGAGATGACCACTTTGTAAAAAAGGTTAATTATTTTTTGGTTAGTTTACAAATTTCAATATGAAATTAAAGTGAAGCTTCGAATGATTACCAGACAAAATGTTCTCAGATTACGGGGCTTGCTGGAGGGCTATTGCTTAATTGGCCTCTCAACTTTATTACACAATTCCTGACTTCTAAGGTTTGGCGTCCATTGTAATAATTACACCTTCCCTCAATCTTAGACTTGAAAAAATTTGCTAACATGTAATCTTTCGGGTAGTGTTCCGTTAGGTGGTGAATGAATACTGTTTTCGAGAAAAGAAGATTGCGAGAGGATGAATAAAAAAAAAACATTATTTTAAAATAGTAATCCAGCATTTATTTATTGATGTCACTAGTTTATTATTAAGATTACGGTAAGTTGGAGTTCAAGAAAAAAAATATGCCTTTTCTATTCATACTCTTTTGAAATTACATGGATTGATATCGGAAGTATTTTAAAAATAAAATTATTTTATGTTTTTATCTTTATTTTTTTAAACAAACATGTTTTTATTTATCTGTATTTATTTTTACTGTTCACGGTAGAAGAAACAAAGATAGCAAGGTGAAAGGAAATACATTTATGTTATATATCTAATTTTGTTTATTTAATCAGATATATTTTTGTCCATTTTATATCTATTTATTTTATTTTAAAATACTAACGACTTTATATTAACATTCAAATTAAGAAAATATCGGTAAGAAATAGGTGAAATAACCTACTTATTCAGTTTTATTCGAATATAAAAATCCTCGACTTGATACATCCTTTGAACAGTTTTTTTATGCCAATTCTTGAATTATAGAGTTATAAAATGTTTTGATTTACACATCTTTTATTAGTTTCTCTCAAATATCGAAACCATCGAATAATACGTGGTAGTCATCACATGTTTTGATAGTGCTTTAGTTTATCGATGACAGTCAAAACAGAAAAAATCAAGAGAATAAGAATTAAATTTAAAAAAATAAAAAATAAAAATTATAGATTTAATAATAAAATTAAAAATAAAATAAAATTTAATAAAAAAATTAAAAATCAAAATTTAATATAAAAATATCAAGGATCTAACCTTAAATATTATCAAACTTTAAATCGAATGATGAAATTGAAAAGAAAAATTAAATTAACAGAAGAATCCAAAACAAAAAAAAAATCAAGAGAATGAGGACTAAATTTGAAAAAAATAAAAAAAATCAAGATTATGGATCCCAAGATTAAATTGAAAACAAATTAAAATTTGATAAAATAAATAAGAATCAAAATCTAAAATCAAAACATTCAGAGCCTGACTTTAAATATCATCAAATTTTAAATTGAAGGGTAAAATTAAAAACCAAAATTAATTCACAAAGAATCCAAAATAAAAAAATAAAAACCAAGAAAATAAAGATCAAAATTAAAGAAATTAAAAATCAAGATTATAGATTCAGGGATGAAATTTAAAACAAATTAAGAATTGATAAAAAGACTAAAAATCAAACTTAAAAATCAAAACATTAAGGATCAAATATGAAATGTCATAAAATAAGATGACAAAGTTGAATTTTTAATAGCCAACACGAAATTTGATGGGAGAGAGAAATAAGAGGAAAATAAAAAGAAGAGGCAGCCGATAACAAACCATCATTGCAAACTCCACATGCGTCCTCCCACGTGGAAGCTGGTGTCGTGAAGCTTCAAAGACCATAGCGGAAGCTGGTGTTTCTATCGATCGACGACTCAGGCGTCGGTCAACGAGCGCAAAGCAGCCTCACATGGTGGCGCGTGTGTAACAATTTTTTTAAATAATTGTTAAAAAAGGAGAAAGATGATTAAATCCCCCTAACCCAACTTAATAATAATAAAACAACTTATATGAAATGACAAAAACATCTATGGATGCCAAACTTAGAAAAATTGATTTTAGAAGTCATTTTAATTAAAAAAACCCATTAGGAACCAAAAATGTCCTTTAAAGTAATTAAATGAAAATAATTTTTAAGAATAATTTAGTAATTTGACTCAGTTATAAAAATATAAGATAATTATGATAACTCTTGTGAATTTGACAATAATATTTAAACCCTTGTAAAAATACCGACTTACCATCCTAGCAAACCAAGTTGTTCCTGTAAGGAAAGAGTAAAATGATAAATTTATTATGCTAAACACAGTAAATTAAGAGTGTATGTACAGTAAGAGTAAAATGATAAATTTAACTTTTATTTTAACCTTTTGATATAATAATTGTCTCAATTTTCCTGCATCTGTGAAGACACCTGAACAAAGGTAACCCTCTACCAAATGCCAGAGTTGCAAACTAGCCCTTGACTCCAAACAACTAAACTGGGACCGTCCAATTATACCAAAAAAGTAGGTTCAAATTTGTGTACGTTAAAGCTTATAGCTAGTACTACTAGAATCATATAGAATTTGCTAGACCACTAGCAGATGGCACCAGGTGCTTAGATCACTAAAATTTGGAATTGGTTCCCTAGGAGGCACTGAAATGGTCTAAATTTGTTCTATCAGTCGCGGAATTCAAGGCTTAACGTGACAAAATGTTTATAGCAAATGTGAGGTTAGGTCCACTCATGCTAGAGACCAAAATGACCCTTTGTCGTCTACTTGTGGATCTTGGCATATTGCAATTTAATGAGAGTCGGCCCTCCTCTCATCAACACAACTTGTTATGTTATGTTTGCGGTAATGGATAGGGAGAGGGTCGCAGAGGTGGGTGGCCCTTACTTTCCTCTTATAATTGACAAACATCAGTAGGTTACTTTAGTGTTTTGTTTTTCTAAGCCCAGCTAGGTGGAAAGACATATCATTTCAGTTCTTGGACAAGAAATCGATCAAATGTGAGCTCCAATTGTAGTTATCACATTATCTATCCCCATAAATTTCCAGTGAAAGCTAGAACATATATAGAACTAAAATTGTGCCCTATGGAAATTTGGTGTGTGGCGGGGCAATTCTATTCTCATCCCTTGTAATATATTCTATTACTTCAAGAAAAAATTATCAAAAGTTAGGTCACGTGCAATGTTGAGTGTACGATTTGCATGGAACTTGGCATCATATTGTAAGGTCATGGACACGCTTTTGAATTTTGAGCCATATCCAGTCCATTTTGTCAAAAGCTTGATGGATACAAACCATGAAACAAAATGGAGTTGGTGCCAAGCTCTCAAGCTTCTCTAGTGTCATGATCATCTCAAGTAAAACAAGAAGAAAGGGGGCTTTGATTATGAGTTTGTCCCCCTTTTACTAGTTTTGACCATGACTAAACTTTGGAGCCCTCTTTCCAATGTCAGGCCAGTGTTTGGTTAATTTTACTTTGATGTTTTCAACATGCATGGCATCTATGTTTACCGATGAAGAATAGGATCTTCATGACCATGATACTTTAACATTTTTATGGTGCTATAAAGGCTATTCTTTAAGTTGTCAAGAGAGTCAAAGCAGACATTTAGTTTTGAATCTTTTGATGAATGGGATCTCTAGGATCCTTCAGTAATATCATATTATGTTTGGATTGAAAGTAATTAATTAAGTTCATGGAAATTATCAACTTCTATTGCCCGTTAAAATGATTTCTAAGTTAGGTAATTAACAAGATTTCCTTTTCAAAGTTAGGACTTCCAACCTTTCGAAGTAAGGACTTGAAACCTTTTGTAGGTGGTTGTAAAAGCATATAATTTTGTAAGGCTAAATGTTCATTTACATATTTGATGATGGGTGCTGCTGCCTGGATTTTGCTACTCGGCCTCTTATGCAACTACAAGACTTTCATTTTCTGGGCTCGAGTATTGGACTGTTTGTACTTTTTTCATGCTGTCGGCTCTTCTTCTTCTTCTTCTTCTTCTTTTTCAATTTTCTTTTTGCCCTTTGTTACACTAGGATAGAGACCCATTGGGCTTTAGCTACAGTATTATAGCCTATAGGAGGAGTAGCTCTTTCTTTCCATGAAATCTCTTTCCCTAGCTTTTCTAACCTAGTAAAAAAACAATTTGAAATCTCTTTCCCTAGCTTTTCTAACCTAGTAAAAAAACAATTGGTTTATTGACTAAGGAGGTATGTTCGCTTCCTTAACTTTAGGAATTCAAACCTTGAAACAGGAAAATTTATGATTTTTTTTTTAAATATATCACATCAATACTGAAAGTATTTTTTTTTTTTAAATTATGAAACTTAGTCTTAATTGATACATAAATTGATTCAATTATACCCCTTATTATTAAACAAATTTTTCTTTTAATTCTAACATTGATGGTTAAAGTATTTTTAGACTAGCTTTCATTTATCAAACACTAAATTCTAGTGGATACAGAAAATTCATTAAATTCAAACTCAATATGATTGTAGAACAAATCTACTTACCAAAGTATTATTATTAAACGAGCTAGTCAAGATAGCTTCCTATTTCTCCTTTATCAAATAAGTAGTCAGCATGGCTAAATTACTATAGTGTCTTTAGACCAACTGCATACACCCTTTTAGCAATTAAACTTCTTCGAGGTTGAAATGATTTCTACTCTGGTAAATAAGTTACTTTTTCAAAGGCAGAAAGTAGTTTTAATGGTCAGTTATGTGACTTTAAGGTTGAATACATCATATCTATGTTGTTGAACTTGAAACCGGCAGCTTCAGTCGAATGTTTCCTCTTTCAAACACATAATCACTTGTTCTTAAGTCAAGACATATAAGATCATAGGACCATTCTATAAGTAGGCAATAATTTCCAGTTGAACAAGGATCCGATAAGGAAATGTAGGAAATATCTCGACACCCATAAATTAGTTGACCTGGTTTATTTCTCTTTTTCGGTAGAGAATAATAGTACCATAGAGTAAATGCGCAGAAAAAAAGTACCCTAGTGGAAATGTAGGAAATAGAGGCTAGCACACATAATTATGTCTAGAATCACTGGTAAAAATTTGCGATTACGTACTGGTAACACTTGATTTTTACATGACAAAGAACAATTGTCCTTGACAGTGGAGAAAATTCGTACGTAAAAATGATAAAGTGATCAATCATGTTCATTAAGCTTGGATATAGAAGGTTACTTAAATATTTCTTGAACAATTTAACATGCTCCCTCTTCGTAGTTTCATGAGGATACTATCAAAACTTAACACACACATATCTTTTCTTTCATCTTATAAAATCTTTGTAATCTCTCTCTTGATTGATTGAGAGAGAGAGAGAGAGAGAGAGAGAGAGAGAGAGAGAGAGAGAGAGAGAGTATTCAAAGTTAATTACATGATCTAAAAGTAACTTTGAAGTGCAATTTTACTTCCATTCTAAAAGAAGTGTCGAGTACTCTAAGGTTATGTGGTATTTTTTCTCAGTTATTATACAGAAAATAAAGATTTGAGTTCATAATTTTATAACATTATCAAGGTTTAGCGTGTGATTGGAATTCATATTGCGATTGGAATTATTATTTTAGAACATGTGGTATAAGAAGGGGAGAAATCATAAAGGAAATGAATGTAGATCCAGGAGTAAGTGGATGAGAAAGTAACGTTCAAAGAAAAAGATGAAGCACATGCTTCCAATAAGAGAATATGGACCTTGTACCAGGAGAAAGATAGAACAAGTCCAAGATAGATTAGGTGCACGATGATAAGCCCACAATAAGGAGATTTTTTTATTTATTTATAACAGCCCACAATAAGGAGATGAGTCCTTGTATGAGAGATAATGTGATATAAGAGGCGACAACACATGAAGAATGAGAAAGAGTGAGAGATATTAATTCTTAAAGAATGAGATGAAACAGAGTCATATAAAAGAGCCATTTAGAGAGGAAAATCATGGAAGAAAGATTTTTGGCCAAAAAAATGTGAAATGGTTAAGAGAATCCATGTTCAAGCAAATAAATTTACTGAAGAAAATACAAATAATGAGATGGCAATTTGATGCCGCAAACTAGCCATGGTGAGAAGAGAATGACTAAGACAAAGATACAAGAACTAAAATTTGAACACTAAAAAAAATATAAACGTGAGTTTATTCAGAAAATCCTTTTAGTTCTTACAGGTTTATACACGTAAAGCATTAATGATCTGATTATTCTTAAATTAATAAATGTATATGTTGCAAGTATTATATTTCAAGTCCAAGTTCACATCCCTTTCTCTCTTATAAAAATAATATAATATGACAATGTGAGATGTGTTTCTATCAAGCTTCCTCCTCCTCCTTCCCCCATTTTTTTTTCTAACAGCTCGACAGGAATAGCATTGTGAAGGGACACATAAGGCCATAATTATACCCAATATAAGAAGTTGAAAGCAGTTGATTGCTAGGTGTGATATAAAAGTTGCAGCTCTCGATTGCATATTTGTGGACAAAATGAAATTTCCACCTCTAGAGAGTTCAGCTCCCTAGCCTGATTTTTCTTTAGCTAGTTTAATTGTTGCGTTTTGTCTAGTTTTTGATGTTTGAGCTTCTACTCCTTTGTATATGTTTGTTTCGTTGGCTAATCTTAACCTTTTATAATTTTTTTTTCTTCATCACATTCAAAAAAATAAAATAAAAATGAAAGCATGCTTCATTACCATGAAAAAAAGGAGAGTGAATGGAGAGTCTAACGCAATCACATAATCAAAAGATTCTATTTTCTTGGATTTATTAAGTGAAGTTATTGATGGAGCTAAATTGTTATTAATTAAGCTGAATTAATTTTATGTTTTGACCGTTTAATTTATACACCCTTTCTGCATACTTGCAAGGTAAATAAGTTTCTTTTTCTAAGGTAGAGAGTAGGTTCAAAGGTCGGTTATGCGACTTTAAGAGTTGAATACATCATGTTTATGTGTTGGGACCAGCAAGACAAGATGACAGTGTCCTTCTCTTTCAAGTTTCAATTTCACAACAATGGAAAGGGAAAAAAACATAAAATAAAAAGTTGGAAGTGAATTAAATGAGGATATCTAGAGAGGACCACTTCTATAAGTCGGCAATAATTCCAGTTCAACAAGATCGTACAAGGATCCAATGAAGAACTAACTAATTCAGAATCACCGAGGCAGTGTAATAGTAATAGACAGCACAAGAAACAGTTTTATGTGTTCTTTGTAAATCAAAATTTGCCAGAGTATTATTTAATTTGATCAAATTAACCTCTTCAACATCTATTGACAATATAAATTCTTGTATAAATCGATCAAGTTTGAAGCACATATTGAGGGTAAGACGATCAATACCTCCAGATATAAGGGTTTAATAGGTGATCTTTCATTAAAAATTACGTATTTTATCGCATTAGTCTCTAATTAGTGATCAATTTTTATCTCATAGATTTCATTTTGCTGAGAAAATTCCAAAAACATGTTGGTTAGATAGTGTAAAAACTTGTAACGTTTTTTCTTTCTTTGTGAATTAAAACATTGTTTCTCCAGTGAAAAAGGAAATTGAAAATGATTGATGGAGACAATATGGAAGGAAATTAAAGAAGAAAAAAAAGGAGGATTTTTCACGAGATAAATTTGGTGATCTACAAACCACAAATTAACATTTTGCTTATCTTCAACGATCTTTCCGTTTCTTTAAGAAGTGTGACCTGCGCGCACTCATGATTTAGCAACTCTATCGATCCCTCCTCCTGTGTCCTAAGAAATGATAAAGCAATTTAATCGTACCACTGGCCAAGAATGGGTCATACACATTAAACGAACCCTTGATGAAGGTATAGATGATGAAGATGTAGGCGTTCCTGTCTGCATCTTCAGTGTATCCAAAGCCATAGTTTCAACCAAACAAGAAGCATACATCCCTCAACTAGTTGCAATAGGCCCTTATCATCATCGACGCGTAGAGCTCTTCGAAATGGAGCGTTACAAGCTCATTGAAGCGGAAAGAGTCCAGAAGAAGTATCAACACATTAGGTTCAGTGACATAGTTGCGCATTTGGAGGAAAATGATGCCCCTGTCCGAGCTTGTTATCATGCCTACTTGGATTTTGATCGAGAAGAACTGGCCTGGACTTTTGCCATTGATGCTTCCTTCTTGCTTGGGTACCTCCGAACCCTCACAATTAGAACTGAAGAGCCATCAAGGAATCGTTCATCTTCTAGTCTAGCAGATATGGTCAACCAACTCGCCAAGAAGAAAACCATTCGCCAAGCAATCCTCGGGGATATGCTGATGCTGGAAAACCAAATCCCTCTTTTCGTGCTAAGAGAAGTCAATAGGTATTTTCAGTATGAAAATCCTGATGAAGCGTTGGCCATGATGTTAATGAAATTTTGTAAGCATGCGTCTCCGATTAAAATCGTGGATGGACAGCAACGTGTTAGCGAAGAATGTCTGCAAAAGAACCATCTTCTTGATCTTATCTATTGCACGGTTGCACCAAAATCCGAAGATATTGAAAGGGAAAGCGAAGAGTCGAAGGAGCGCAACGAAGAGCATGAGGAGAATGGTTGCTTCAAGAAAACTTGGAAGTCAATATGGAGCTTTTTATGCTTCATTATTGTAGTTCCTCTTCGGTTTCTTATACGAATACTCAAATCAAAAGCTGTCAAGGCTGCAGTAACCTTACCATGGAAACTCATAAAGAGTGTTTGCCATCTTAAACCCACAAGTGAAATAACCAATCTTGTATCAACAGCAGAAACTGTGGCTGCAGAGATCGAAAGTGTGTCTGCATTGAACGATGCGAGTCTATTGATCGAAAAGCTATCGATTCCATCTGCGACAAAACTTTTTGGGATTGGTGTCAAATTCATTCCCACAAAGGAAGGCTTGAAGACTATCAGCTTTGACAAACCTCGTGGAGCATTTTATCTTCCGGTGGTGAACTTGGACGATGACTCAGAGGTGTTACTGAGGAATCTTGTAGCTTATGAGGCTTCTTTAGCACCAGAATGCACGGTGTTAGCACGCTATGTTGAATTGATGAGTGGAATTCTGGACACAAAAGAGGATGTGAAGATTTTGAGGGATTCAGGGATTGTCTTGAATCGACTCAAGAGCGACGAGGAAGCAGCCAATCTTTGGCATGGAATTACTAAATTCATGAAGCTAACCAAAGTTCCAATTCTTGACAACGCAATAGAGGAAGCAAATTCTTATTATTCAAATAACTGGAAAGTTCGGATGTCAACGTCTTTCAAGAAGTATGTTTATAGCTCATGGCCTATTCTCACATTCTTAGCAGCTAATCTTCTCATCTTGCTGTCTGCTTTGGAGGCCTTCTGTTCTGTGTATGGCTGCTCTAAATGGTCAGCTTCTCTATGATAAATTTGTAGAACTGTATTTTAACATTTCTATTGCCAATGTCATTGTAACACACTGCTAAGAAGTTTCAAACAAGTGATCAGTTTCATCCATACTATTACAGGGAGGCAAACCATGCAGCGGATAACCTGGCAAAACTATGGAGGACTTCATAGAACAAAAGACCTCATTGCTTGGCTTTAATTTCTGTAACAGATATGATTAGTTTGGATTTTTTATTTCTGTTTTTTACCTTTTAAGAGCTTTCTTATGTAATCTATGAATCTTGTTGGCTTCAAATTATGGGACACAACATCCTTGTGTTCCTCGTTTCCTTAATGAAAATCGACTTAAGTTCATCAAACAATGGGTATTGTAGTGAAGAGTTTTTTTAGTCTTGTCACCAGAGAGGGACATCTCGATGATTTATGATTAGGATTGATAGAGTAAAATTGAAAATAAAAATCATCACCTAGTTTTATAATATTTATAATAATTAGAAACTTTAATTGACCTTTAAATTATAAGATTTAATCTTTTGCTCCTTTAAAGATATATCTTAATTTTTGGCTGACTATTTTAAGACATGATAGGTGCTAAATGACAAGCCCACAATAAAGAGACGAGTCGTTGTATGATAGATGATGGTGTAAGAGGAGATCACACATGCAGAAGGGAGATCGAGCTATGAAAGAATTCACGTGACTTAATATATATAATATGATATCGGTAGAATGTGTTTCTGCTGCTCTTCCTTCCCCCAGTTTTTTTCTTTTTTCTCCTAACAGCTTGATGAAAATAGCATTGTGGGGGGACACAAAAGGCCAATAAATCCAATAAAAGAAGTTGAAAAATGGAGAGTTCACAGAATCAAAAGATTTTATTTTCTTGGATTTATCAAGTGAAGACGATAAGGAGCAAACGGAAAAGGTGAGGAAAACTAAAAGAAGAAAATAACGATTTTGCATCCATTTGTCAAATTTTTTGATCTGCAAACCATGTACAGCTTGCTTATCTTCAACTCTTTAAGAACGGTGAGGTATACTCATGTTTTAGCATTTGAGCAATTTAATCTCACCCTTGATCAGAAATGGTGTTTAAATTAAGAAAGCTATACTCTTAAATTAGTCAATTCATGTAGCTAAATTTTTTATTCATTAAGCTGTATTAATTTTATGTTTTGACCGTTTTAATTATACACCATTTCTGCGTACTTTCAAGGTTATGTGATTTTAAGAGTTAAACCTAGTTAGATTCTACTGATTAAATATTCAATGATTCGCTAATTCCAGAATATTTAATCTATACTAGGTTTCATATTAAACTTAGTCAAAGTTAAATTACATCGATTCAACTAATTAACTCACAACTTGGTTAAAATCAAAATAAAACTTGTTTTTGACTACTTTTTTAAAAAATATTATTTTAATTTTTTTAAAATAAAAATAAAATCTTAAAACCCGCTTAATTACTTGTTACCCACATCTTAAATTTGGGTCATAGGGTTTTATAAATATAGTTGGGACCATCCATACAAAAGAACTGTGTCCTCGTTCAAATCTCAAAGTCACAATATTGAGGGAAAAAAAAAAATAGAAAGAGTTAGGAGTGAATTGAATAAAGATATCCAGAGATCGAGGACCACTTCTGTAAGTAGGCAATGATGCCCAGGTCCATAAGATCACAAGAATCCAATGAAGAACTGACAATTTCATAACCACGATCGATGCTCTGAAATTAGACAAAACTTAATTAAACAGCTTTATGTCTACTTTGTAAATCAAAATTTGTTGTACAAATTGTGCCAAAGTATAATTTAATTTGATCAAATTACGTTTTCAACATCTTGAAAATATATATTACAAATACTTGTGTCAATTTCATAATCTCTTTGATCATAGGATTTTTTTTTTTGGTGATGAATTAGATAAAATAACAATATTATTGAATAGATTTACAAAATGTTCCAAGAAATCATAAAATAAAAAAGTATTTGATAAAAAAGCTCGGTTAATTATTTATTAAATTTTATATAAAAATTAAAAATTATAATTTAAATAGTTTTTTAATTTTAAAAAATAAAATACAGAATTGATTATTCAAAATAACGGTAAACGTACTTCAAGGTCTCATTTTTTATTTCAAGTTTTTTTTCTCTCTCCTCCCCTGGTAAGCTTGGTGGTCCTCTGTTTTATTTTTCTTCTCTCCCGCTGTCCTGACTTTTTTCTTCTCCTTCTGGCCCATGAACTTTTTGGGCTTTTTTTTCATCTCTTTCTGGCCCGTGAGATTACATTGCTGCTTTGGGTGAAAAGGAAATTGGAAAATGATTGATGGAAACATTAAGGAAGGAAAGGAGAAAAAGAAAAGGAAGGATTCTGCATGAGCTAAATTGGGTGATCCACAAATCAAAAGCAACTTGCTTATCTTCAACAATATTTCCACTTTCCAGCTTCTTAAGAAGTTTGAGCTTGCACTCATGTTTTAGCAACTCTAACTATCCCTCCTCCTGTGTCCAAAGAAATGATAAAGCAATTTAATCGTAGCACTGGCCGTGAATTAATGGGTCATACACATCAAACGAACCCTTGATGAAGGTAAAGAAGATGAAGATGTTCCTGTCTGCATCTTCATTGTACCCAAAGCCATCGTTTCAACCAAACAAGAAGCATACATCCCTCAACTAGTTGCAATCGGCCCTTATCATCATCGACGTGTAGAGCTCTTCGAAATGGAGCGTTACAAGCTCATTGAAGCAGAAAGAGTCCTGAAGTATCTAAACAATAGGTTCAGTGACATAGCTGAGCATTTGAAGGCAAATGATGCCACTGTCCGAGCTTGTTATCCTTCCTACTTGGATTTTGATCGAGAAGAACTGGCCTGGACTTTCGTCATTGATGCTTCCTTCTTGTTGGGGTGCCTCCAAACCTTCATAAGTAGAACTGAAGAGCCACCAAGGAATCGTTCATCTTCTAGTCTAGCAGATATGGTCAACCACTTCGCCAAGAAGAAAACCATTCACATTGGAATCCTTAGGGATATGGTGGTGCTGGAAAATCAAATCCCTCCTTTTGTGCTCAGAGAAGTCAATACCTATTTTCAGTATGAAAGTCCTGATGAAGCGTTAGCCAGGATGTTAATGAAATTTTTTCAGCACGTGTCTCCGATTAAAATCGTGGATGGCCAGCAACATGAAAATAGCATTGTGGATGGCGAGCACGCTATGTTGAATTGATGAGCGGGATTCTGGACACAAAAGAGGATGTGAAGATTTTGAGGGATTCAGGGATTGTCTTGAATCGACTCAAAGAGCGACGAGGAAGCAGCAAATCTTTGGCGTGGAATTACTAAATTCATGAATATAACCAAAGTTCCAATTCTTGACAAGGCAATAGAGGATGCAAATGCTTATTATTCAAATAACTGGAGAGTTCGGATTTCAACGTCTTTCAAGAAGTATGTTGATAGCTCATGGCCTATTCTCACATTCTTAGCAGCTGATCTTCTCATCTTGCTGTCTGCTTTGGAGGCCTTCTATTCTGTGTATGACTGCTCTAAATGGTTGGCTTCTCTATATTAAATCTGTACTGTATTTTAACATTTCTATTGCCAATTGGCACTGTAACACACTTCTAAGAATAAGTCTGAAACAAGTGATCATTTTCATCCGTACTATTACAGGAGGCAAGCCATGCAGCAGATGACCTGGTAAAGCTATGGAGGACTTCATAGACCAAAAGACATCATTGCTTGGCTTTAATTTCTGTAACAAATTTGATTAGTTTGAATTTTTTTATTTCTGTTTTGGGCCTTCTTAGAGGTTTCTTTTGTAATCTACGAATCTAATTGGCTTCAAATCATGGGACACAACATCCCCTTGTTCGTCTTTTTCCTTAATGCAAATCAACTTAAGTTCATCAAAATATTATAGGCATTGTAAGAAGAGTTTTTGAGACTGTTAACATCAAATTGAATTTTTTACAAGTTTTAGAAAAGGAATCGCAACCATTGATCAGAAAATGAGTACGAAGATGAAAAATCAAAATGGTAAGAAAGTATTACAAAATTATTATTGAACTTTTACATCTTAAACTTTTAGAAAAGTTAATTTTGTAATATAATATTGAAGTCTTGTTGACAAAGTGATCACAAGTTCAAATTTAACTATCTCATTTTAATTAATAAAAATTAAGCACTTTAAAATAAAAATTAAGCATAAAATAGTATGAGGCTATACAAGCTTTAAGTCTAATGAACTTTTCACTTAAGTAATATGTTAGAAAATAAATATAGATTTTTAAAATTTTCAAGTTCAAAAATTTTTATATGAAGAATCTTTTAAAAAAAACTCACTTAAACTTTTAAGTAAGATGATTTTTTAACAAAAAAAAAATAATTGTATTAATCTTTTTTTCATTCCCTTGTTTGATTTTTTTATTATGAAATGACTAAAACAAAAGTTATTAAACCCTCGTGTCTCTGAAATTTGATTAGTAATTAAAACTTCATTTTGAATAATTTTTCTAAACCAAGTTTTTAGTGGATCAACAAAGGTGTTGAATATTTAAATATTGGATCAATTTTTTTTTTTTTAAAAAAACCAGTTAAGATTAGTTTATTTAGCATGCCTAGCTATCATTTGACTCTTAAGGAGTTGGCCTAGTAATTAAGATGATTTACTTCCATTTACTTATTTGATTTCGTGAATCGTGAGTCTAAAACTAGAGGTAAATGGAAGTAAATCATCTTAATTACTTCCATTTACTTACTTAAATCGTGGGTTTAAGAAAAATAAGCCTTGCCCATCCTGCAATGGTGGTGGGTTGGGTTGGGGTACAGAACTCTCGGGTCGACATGGACATTAATTGTGGTTATTGGGTCTTTAGCTGGACCAGATAAATTTTAAACCCATCTAAAACTAGAAATAAATAATATTTTAGCTTATATTTCCACCTTCTTCGACTGTATACCCAGCATTAATTTTGCACTACTTTTTATTTAGCTCGACATGGACGTTTTTAATTGATAGATTTGTTTTACAATATGTTGTTTTCCAAATCGTAATGTTGCCTTCATACATATAATTGGCTGTCTAGAGATAAGGTTTTTATGCATGTGGTTGTTGTTAGCTTATTGCTAATTAATACATTGATTAATGGAGGAGGATGGAGCAAAAATGAATTTAAAATACTTAAACTTGAATTATTTGTGTATTTTATAGATGTCTAAGTACTATAAGCCTCTAGGAAGCATGCCACGATTAATTTCTTGAAATATGCAATGATTGAGTATGTCGAGGTGTTTGTAAACAAAAGCATACACCAACTAATACCAGTCCAATACATAAAACGCTGCCAGATCTTCCATGATTCAAAACAATGCATAAAAAGGTGATTAACATACTCAGTTACCTTGGTATAGAAAGGATATACTGCTTAATTTGCTCCAATTGATTGAATTTCTTCAACTAAAAATTCCCTTGTACTATCTCTATCTTGAAGAAGCAGCCACAAGAACATTTCAACCTTTGATGACGCAATTGATGCATTTATATATATGCTCCAAGAAATTCAATTCGATCCGACTGTATTTTTACCTGGACTTTCTGCTATCCTCTTAATTTGGACTCAAACTAACCTCATTGAACAATTGTAGGAGTTGTTGACAATGAGAGTTCTGATGGCCTTAATGAAGCTTCTTTTCCTGTTTAACTTCCAATGCCAAGTTTCCTTCACATACTCTCCCATGTCAGGCGCCAAACAATAAGCAGGTGCAGCAGACAAAGCATAAAGGCCTGGAAATTTGTCCCTTAAAATCCCACTTTGTAACCATTTATCTGTTCAAAAATAAATTGTTCTTCCATTCCCAACCTTGAAAGAGCACTCACTCTTCAAAACTGATAAAGTTTCACAATTACAGTCTATAAATACTCTTTCCATGTTTCTGAAAGTGGGACTTCAATTAAAATATGGAAGGCCCCGTAGAATCAATCATATATTTACTTTTCTTGTCGAATGATGCGAGTCGGATGATATTTCAATATTAAATTAGTAATTTGATAGAAACAACCTCGTAAATCCTCCATAATTTGAACTCGTACGATAACCTCCAATCAGAGAGGAAGAAAGGGCTAGAAATTATTGTTTGATCTACCAAGTTTTCTTTTCCTGCCCCACTAATGCATTATTACAAAGCCAGCTGAGACGAACGCGACGTACGAGACATTTTTTTGAGCAACTTGTCCAATTCTCTAACCTACATATTTGGAAGCAACAACAGCCAACCAGGAGAGGTTTCCTTTCAGCTATGGAGACTTGAAGAAAGATATTTAACACAAATGTCCCATCACAGGAGAGCTTTGCGTAACAAGAAGGTATTCTTAGCAGTTACAGGACATTTATGACCATACACTCTCTTATAAAACTTGGCTGGACACTGTGCTTGAGACATGCGACTAGGATTATTTTAAAAAATAATATTATTTTAGATTTTATTTTTAAAAATGTTAAATTAGGATACTTGAACAATGTTTTATTTGGTTTGATATAAAACCCCACTCGAACTAAGTTTTGGGCAATTAAATCAGGTTAAATTTGTTTTTTATGATAAAAACTCGAAAACCAACTTCCTACTAATTTGATAATACTTTATAATATAAATCTTATACCAAGTTTTAGGTTACTGGATTGAATTGTTGGAACGGATCTTATTTTTATAATAATACTTTTATATATATATATATATATATATATATATATATATATATATATATATTTCATGGAAACAAGATAACAATGCAGTTGCATTTGAAATAAATATCAGGAAACTGCTGTGACAAAAGGAAAGTGTCATATTTTATTTTAATTGATAAGATAACAATGATATGATACTCTCTTTCTCAATCTATTCTGCAACTTGCATGGATGATTTGGCCCTTTGGATAAATTCAACCAAATAATTCTTAAAATAACTGGTTTATTAATTGATTGTCCTTTTCATGCCTTCATTTATTAATTAACATTTTATTATATGAATTTACTCGATATTGCATGAGAAATGTTTAAGATTAATTGAAATTTATTACTGTCAAATTCAGTAGTTAATGTAACATATATTAAAACCATAAAAAATATGAATTAATAAAATAAATTTAAGAAATTATCATCATCTCAAATTTTATTCAAAGTACATGAACACATAGGAATCAACAAGCCTGGATTTAATGGAGAAAAGTCTCGAGTAGCTTAATTTTTTTTTTAAGGACTGGGGAGGTGAGGTCAACCTTCCTTTATCAATATTTAATAAAATGGGAGGAACTAAAAGATCAATTTACAGTACATACTTCATTTGAAATTAAAATAGACGGATTGATTACATACGCGACTGGAAAGATAATTTATCAAAAATAAAATAATAATATAATTCAAATTTAAAAATTAAAATTAAATGAATTACCCTTTATTAACTCTGCTATACTTCGAGAGTGTTTTTTTTTTCCAACTTACCTTTCAAAGTTTTTTTTCTAGAAAAACATCAAATTGATTTTTAGATATTTTTTAATGATTCTGATATAAAAAATAATTTTAATATATATAAAAAATTAAAAATAATTTTTAAAAATCACAAAACATCACATTATTAAACACTGTTCATGCTGTCCAACAGTTGAGGAATTGTTTTTTTCTTTCAAAAGTTATCATACGGACATTATTGGGTGGAGAAGTTGGCTTTGGTATTTTTCATATCATCTTTTAGGTTTCAACTCCAATGTTATGAGAAAAGACATTTTTTCATAAATGTTTTAATTCTGGTATAGATAAATTATTTGTCAATATTAAATATAAACTTAATTCTAAAGATACCACTTAACATTAAATAAAAACAAGGGAAAGAAATTCCATAAATTCCAAATTTCATATAGTGATGATTAATGAAAATCGTCTAAAGCTAACGACGAAAACTTTCATCAAATATTTTGTGAGTTTTGCTTCGTAAACAAGATTTTTATTTTTAAAAATTAAAATAATATTATTTTAGTTTTTTTAAAAATTAAACTAGATTTTGATAAATTAAGATTGACTCATTCATTTAATCCGGTTAACTTTCACTCAGTTTTTTTTAAGCCTAAATTGTACCAATAACACCTTTTGAGATGGTGATTCCAATAATAATTAAAAAAACTAAATAAATTCTTTTACTTAATTTATTAATTTGGTTGAGATGATTTATCTAAGATTTGACGAGAAAAAAAATTTCATCTTTCTATACCAAATGAGCAAAAACCGTTCTCTTCTTGTTCCAAATCTGGAAATCCAATAAAAACAGGAACAACCCACAAAAAACCCGGGAACTTAAAAATATTTACAACTTATATATATATATATAGAACCCTTTTAACAGCTAAGTTCTTACTTTATATTTAAATAGATACATAGCTCTGTGTTGTTGTCTCTCAACAGTTGTCAAAAGATAGATTCTATGTTTTTGTAGTTTTACTCATCAGATACTGCAGATTCCTCTTTTCCAGTTCTGCAAATTTTAGCCATAAGCAGCCTTCCATAGAAACCGACACCTTATCCGTGATTCTTCTCTGTCATCTTATACTCTCTCTTGTCTACTCTAAATCCCTCTCTCTCTCTCTGTATGTGTGTGTGTGTGTAGAATACACATTCCTTGTTGTTTTTGGTTTCTTTTCTTATCTTTTGTTTTTTAATGTGCACGAAACCACATTCTTGCCTTTCACGAGATGATAAGAGAGTAGTTGTGGTAGTAGAAGGAGTAATAGCTTTTAGTCTTTTTAGCTTGATATTTTTGGACTCTTTCTTGCTATTGTTGGCGCTGTGTGTATGTATATATAGGGACTTCACGTGCCCTGTTTTATTCAGCTATTCAAGGCCCTTTGGTTTTGATTCTTTCTCGCTTTGTTTTTGGTGCTTTTCTTTGACTTGGAGTCTTGTACAATTCTGTGTTTATTGGTATAAGATCAGTACCACTTGAATTTGATGATTTTGAGCTTTGTTTCTGCAAATTTTGGCAAAGTGAGGTTTTGGTTTCTGGGTTCTAGTTAAAGTTCATGTTTTGATTCTTTTTAATTGAATTTGAACTCAAAAGAGTTGTTCTGCTAAGCTTAAGTTAACTCAAATTGGGTGTTCTTGAACTGTGATTTATGCAAATGGAAAAAGAAATGAATGGTTTGTTAGTTTTGGCCATGGTGTCTATGCTATGTAGTTTTGGTATCAGCAAGGAGTGTACAAACATCCCGACTCAGTTATCGTCACATTCATTTCGATATGAACTGTTATCATCACAGAATGAAACATGGAAAGAAGAAATGTTTGAACATTATCATTTGATACCTACCGATGATTCTGCTTGGTCCAGTTTGCTGCCAAGAAAGAAACTGAGAGAAGAAGATGAGCATAGCTGGGAAATGATGTATAGAACTTTGAAAAGTCCTTTGAAATCCTCTGGAAATTTCCTTAACGAAATGTCATTGCATAATGTGAGATTGGATCCAAGTTCAATCCATTGGAAGGCTCAACAAACAAACTTGGAGTACTTGTTGATGTTGGATGTGAATAACTTGGTGTGGAGCTTTAGGAAAACTGCAGGTTCGTCTACACCAGGAAAAGCTTATGGTGGTTGGGAGAAACCGGATTCCGAGCTTCGAGGACATTTTGTAGGTTAGTTTTTTGTGGTTTTTGCTGATGATCTTGAATTTAGTGTTGATCAATATTAGTACATATATTTTTATGACAGACAAATTTGATTTGGCTTGTTGAAGGGCACTATTTGAGTGCATCAGCACAGATGTGGGCTAGTACTCATAATGAAACTCTAAAGAAGAAAATGTCTGCAGTAGTTTCTGCTCTATCTGCCTGTCAGGTGAAAATGGGAACAGGATACCTTTCTGCTTTCCCATCTGAATTATTTGATCGGTTTGAAGCTATAAAGCCAGTCTGGGCTCCTTATTACACCATTCATAAGGTAGTATCTACTTCAAAATGGTTCACTGTAGTGATTCTTTAGAAAGTTATACGACTAACCATTTGTGCTGTTGACTTTGACAGATCCTAGCAGGTCTTTTGGACCAATATACATTGGCAGATAATGCTCAAGCTTTAAAAATGGTTAAGTGGATGGTTGATTACTTTTACAATCGAGTTAGAAACGTTATAACCAATTACAGTGTTGAAAGGCATTATCTATCACTCAACGAGGAAACTGGTGGTATGAATGATGTCCTTTACAAGTTATTTAGCATAACAGTAAGTGCACTAATCTGTGCAGTTTCCTTTGCTTCTCCTGATTCTTCACTTCATGAGTCCTATGAATTGTCTCCCTGGAGCTGGAATGGATATATTTTTGAATTTACTCTGTTCCGTGGAAGATAAACCTTTGGATATCTTTAACTCGAGCCTTAAATGTTACTTTGGTGCAGGGAGATCCAAAGCATTTGGTGCTGGCTCACCTGTTTGACAAGCCTTGCTTCCTTGGTTTGCTTGCAGTACAGGTAATTTATGACTACCAGTTGTTGTTTATCAGCTTTTGGCTGGTGTTTTAGTCTTCTGGTTTTTCAGGTCTTTTCCTTCCTTTTGCTGATAAGAATAGTTTCCCTTTGAGAAAACAAGCTTCTGATTTTGTAAAATGAAATGTTATCATCTTTGACATAACCATTCCAATCAGTTAGAGCAAGCCTAATTTAAGATGAACTTCTGAGTTTTTTATATTGCAAATAGAATGAATTTGGAATGCAGGCTATTTTATAGAAGCTTCTTCTCTTCCTTGTAGGCCGATGACATATCAGGTTTCCACGCCAATACACATATCCCTGTTGTCATCGGTGCACAGATGCGATATGAAATCACTGGCGATCCTCTTTATAAGGTTAATGCTTTATATTAATCATAGATTACCTGAGCAGCATTTTCTATGAAATGTTGTAGCATTTTGATTACTGTTCTACTATTGCAGTTCATGTTAGAGTAGTCATGCATGCATGATCTCTGATCTTAAAACTGCCTAAGACAGATTTGATCTTCCAGGATATAGGAGCATTCTTCATGGATGTAGTCAACTCTTCTCACAGCTATGCAACTGGAGGAACTTCTGTTAGCGAGTTCTGGTACCGATTGTTGTTTTTCGTTCAATAATAATAGTGATATTCTGAAGTAGGTTTAATGCCTCCATATAGAAGAATCTTGCTTCTACTTTCATAAAAAAAAGCTTGCTAAGATCTTATCCTGTGTTGGTTGACACCTTGCCTGATGTGTGAGTAGGTCAGATCCAAAGCGACTGGCTAGCACGTTACAGACAGAAAATGAGGAATCATGCACAACTTATAATATGCTGAAGGTGTGTTTCATTTCATATCTCTGCTTACTGATTTAGATTTTATGTGTACTTGATGAATAGAATTTGTTTCGATCTTTTCAAAAACTTATTTTGACTCCAAGGTCTGTATGTCAGTAAACATTTTGGCATCTATACGGCATTTACCTGGCAGTTTTTTCATCTTCGTGTTACATAAAATTTTCCTGCTTAAATACTCTGCACTTTTTTTGCAACCTGTAGGTCTCTCGCCACCTGTTCAGATGGACCAAAGAAATGGCTTATGCAGATTATTACGAGCGAGCTCTGACAAACGGTGTGCTAGGCATCCAAAGAGGAACAGAACCTGGAGTGATGATTTACATGCTTCCACAATATCCTGGAAGTTCCAAAGCCAAAAGCTATCATGGATGGGGGACTTCGTATGATTCTTTTGGTGCTGCTATGGAACAGGTGTGGAAACTGTTACCTGCCTCATGCTTTCTTAGCTGCTAATACAGTTCACTGTTTTTAATCATTTTTTACTTGTAAGAGTAGAAACATACCTCTGCTTCTGTGCTAACAATTTGATATTATCTTTTGTTGTTGTACCCACAGGAATTGAATCATTTTCAAAGCTGGGAGATTCCATATATTTTGAAGAAGGAGAAGCCCCAGGCCTTTACATCATTCAGTATATATCAAGCTCTCTTGATTGGAAATCTGGACAGATTGTGCTCAATCAGAAAGTTGATCCTATCGTTTCTTCGGATCCATATCTTCGGGTGACATTAACCTTTTCTCCTAAGAAGGTATTTACTGAATCGATTTATCATATGAGCATACGGAAACTAGTGTTACTTTTGAAGGAGGCACTTGCCAATAAAAAAAAATTCAACCTGGATCCTCCTTGGCTGGGAAAAGGATGTTAAAAAGTGGCTAAATGTACTGGAAATTTATAATTATTTTTGTAGTGTGCAAGTGCACAGAGAATAGAAAGTCTTAACAAGGGGTGGAAAAAAAAAGGCTTACCTGTGATCATAATGGATCTGATTTGTGCAGGGGACTAGCCAAGCATCGACCTTGTATTTGCGGATACCAATTTGGACAAATTCAGAAGGTGCTACAGCAACAATAAATTCTCAGAGTTTGCGTCTACCGGCTCCAGGTGTGAAGTATAATCTTGACTATTTGCATCTGTTAATCTACAGGTTTCTCATATTTGATATAATACATTTTATAAGTGCTAATAGGAGAGTTCATTTGGCACCTTCAGAGTGATACCTGGAATAATCTCTAATACTCTGCTTCTAATGCAGGCAGTTTCTTATCAGTCAATAGAAAATGGAGAAGCAGTGACAAGCTAACCCTTCAGATTCCCATCAGTTTGAGAACAGAGGCCATTAAAGGTATTTTCTTTGGATTCCTGTTTGTATTGTAAAATATTTTCGTGAATGTCTATAATGATGTTGGACGTAGAGCTGACAAAGTTCTCTGAACAACATTCAGATGAGCGGCATGAGTATGCTTCTGTTCAGGCAATACTATATGGTCCTTACCTACTTGCTGGTCATACAAGTGGTGACTGGAACCTCAAAACCGGGTCAGGAAATTCTCTTTCAGACTCAATAACACCAATCCCTGCCTCTTATAATGGACAATTAGTATCTTTTTCCCAAGAGTCTGGAATTTCGACTTTTGTGTTAACAAATTCAAACCAATCAATATCCATGGAAAAGCTCCCGGAATCAGGCACCGATGCTTCTCTTCAAGCCACCTTTAGACTTGTATTAAAAGACTCTTCTTCCTCGAAACTCTCAAGTGTTAAAGATGTTATTGGAAAATCAGTCATGCTTGAACCCTTCCATCTTCCTGGAATGCTTTTAGTGCAGCAAGGAAAAGACAGAAGCTTTGCAGTCACAAATTCTGCTGATGATGATGGATCATCTATCTTCCGCGTGGTTTCTGGATTGGATGGAAAAGACGGAACTGTATCCCTGGAATCAGGTATCCAGAATGGTTGCTACGTGTACAGTGGTGTGGATTATAAGTCAGGTCAAAGCATGAAGCTTAGCTGCAAATCAGGGACATCATCAGATACTGGTTTCAATCAGGGAGCCAGCTTTGTAATGAACAAAGGACTAAGTCAATATCATCCAATCAGCTTTGTTGCAAAGGGGGACAAAAGAAATTTTCTTCTTGCACCATTACATAGTCTGAGAGATGAATCTTACACTATTTATTTTAACATTCAACCTTAACAAGTGTTGATAGAGCTGTTGATTGGTGACTCTGCTTTTAGATAAATTACGTTCAATACATAAAGAGGAGGGTTGAACTTGAAACCTCTTAATTACGAGGAAAGGGGACACTAATTGGTGTGGGCACTTTCTTCATTAGTTTAGTATAATTATTTTTATTATATTACTTCCTTAACTGTTAAGATTTTTTTGGTGTTTGAAAAGACTCTAGTTTAAGAACATGCTTATCTTTTGATTCCATCAAACTAAAATGTTTTTAGAATGTTTTAAATGTCTAATTATATAGGATAACCAGCTTACAGGCTGTTTTTGTTTTAGGCTCAAATTAAGCTCGGAAGCTACCATTTAATTTTATTTTTTTTTTGTTTTTGAATTCTTTTTTTCCTATTTAGAATAGGATTTTTGATGTGGGACAACTAACCCATGATTTTATGGATCAAATTGACAAAGAAAAATGGTTAAAGACTCAAAATAATTATAATTTTTTATTTAATTATTAGATCAAATTCAAATTTTACAGTGAATTCTTGATAAAAAAAAAAAAAAAAACAATTTGAACTTATGATGAGCATCTTTTCGCACTCCAAACTTGATCACTGCTCATACTCACCAAATTCCACTTCAAAAATCCTGAATTCCACTTCAAAAGTCCTTAAAATTGCCTTCAAAGTTTTGGACCCTATGTTGAACCTTTTCCTTGTTAATTTTGGATGTTAACTTTATTATTTTTCAAAATCAGTTGTTTTCTAGCTATTTATGAATGTTTAGGGTATTTAAATTTATTTTCTCAGATTTTATATGACTTTTTGATTAATAAAACTATAGTCTTGTAGAACTTTGATTGTGTTTATATCTTATCGTGTGTTAAATTCAAATCCTTAGCTTTCTCCACATCAATTTTTAATTTGATTATGATTTTACAAATTAAGTTTTTTCTTCTATTGAAACAGCTTTTTAAGCTATTTTTTTTTAAATAACCTTAGATTTAAAAACACTAATTTTTCTCTCTCTATATAGAGCCGCAAAATCTTAAGAATTAAAGATCCTATCTATATTGGCGCACCCGACATCGCGGCGTCCCTAATAATAAAATAATTGAAAAGAATAGATTTCTGGCATCTTATTTTTTTTTTTTTATAGGAAATGATCTTGTTTAAGGAGTTGCCACCTAGTATTATGGTCACTAGGAGCCCCAACTGGTCAACAAAAATTCTATGGTACAAGACTGATTACGTAAAAAGAAAGATGCTATCAACCCTTAAACGACATACCTAACGCAGACTGCATTGTTGGTTTTGTCTAAAATTGTTAAGAATTTGTTCTCTTTTTCGTTTTCTATCCTTCCTTTCATGTTCCTGACTCTGGTGTCAGTGAACAATTCCCACGAATATTTCCAACTCTAGCGTTGGTAAATATCGCGCAAATCCAAAAAATATGATATTTCTAAATTTGAAGTCAGTGAATATTTTCGCAAAAAATGAATTTAAAGAAGAAATTTTCTATGCCATTTTTCTTATTTATCCTTTATTTTTATTGACCCTTTTCATAAGGAAATAAAAAAAAAAACCTTGCACAATATATTTATATTTAACAGTTATAGTCCACAGATTGAGCACATAGCTAAAAAGAAAAATACAAGCACAAAGAAAAATAAAATAATAAAGTGCAAGGGGCCAACAAATAAATCAACAAATGCCCCCAAATATTTTTGGAATTTTTTAATATAAAAAAGAAGCTCGTTTAGCCAATCATCAAACTAGAATGAACATAAAAATTTTGGCTAAGGCATAAGGATGTATTTTGCCAAACACACCCTTAGCAAACACACTTTGGGCTGGATGGGTCTAAAACCCAAACCCGACTCACTCTTTTTTTCTTTTTTAGGGCTGAGTCTAGCCCGGCCCCGTTTTCTTCTCTTATAATCAAAATGTGCAGAAACAAAGAGAAAAGAAAAGCCTTACCTGGCGATTCGAAGGCGAAGGCGACAGCAACAGTTCGAGCACTCCTGGAGAATTCTCTCTTCTTTCTCCTCCTTTTGACTTGTCTTCTCTCTTTCCTGTTCGTTCTCTCCTCCCTTTACTTTCTTTTTTTTTTCTGTTTTCTTTCTTCTCTCCCTGTTTTTTTTGTATCGTCTTTTCTCTGTTTTTTTTTTGTATATTATGCTTGAATTCTGAGACTAAACCAAAGCTGGGTTTAGATCTCTGTTTTCTTCCTTTTGTTCCCTCTGCTCCTGGGTTTTTTTTGCTTCCGTTCTCTGTGTCTCCTCTGTTTTTGTCTTCCTCTTCGGTTCTTCCTTTTTTTCTCTTCTCTCTGGATATTCTCCTCCTCCTCCTCCCCGTTGTGCTCAGTCGTTCTTTGGCTTTTATAGCCAAAGAAAACAATGCCGTTTCTTCCAACCATAAAGTGTGATAATTGCAGAAGTAATGGCTGTGCGGCGGTGGGCGTCCGTTTCTGTCGGGTGAGGAAGATGAACAGTAACTGGAAACGGTGCCGTTTTGGTATTCAAAGTAATATGCATTTTGGCCCTTGAAGTTTTGAAAAGTTTGTAATTAAGCCCCTAGTTAAATTGTAATTGGATCCCTGCATTTCGGTGCTCTTTATATGTTAGTCCTTGTACTTTAATTTGTTGCACTTATGCCCCCAATTAATCCAAACTTTGATATTTTTTCAATTAAGTCTCTGATTTCATTAATTAAATTAATTCCAAGTTAAACTTAAGTCTCAAACTTATTAATTTTCCAATTGAATCTTTGATGTGATTAAATTAATTTCAAGTTAAAATAAGTCTCAAAACTTATCAATTCTCCAATTAAATCCTTGATTTGATTAATTAAACTAGTAATTAAATCTAAACTTTCAATCCTATTGACTTAATCTAAATTTTAATTTATTTTATTTTTTATTTTGTTTTTTTTTATTTTTTAATAATAATAATAATAATTAAAATAAAAAGGTAAAAAATTGGCTATGACATGTATGTTATAATAATTAGTAGAAAACTAATCTTATTCCTTATACATGCTCAAGATTTTCATTTTCCATTTAAATCATAATTTTCTAATTCCTTTAACATATAATCCATATTTCTTTGCTAAAGCAGGCAGTTCGATCAAGAGGTCAGCTTTGTTTTTTAATTATTAGATTTTTTTAGGACTCACATCTTTTGTTCTCTCCTTGACTTTTCATCTCCTGTACATGTGCCTTAAAATAATAAACTGAAGAATATATATGCCAACCGTGATTTTTTTCCCTCAATGATTGGATGAGCTACGAGAGATCGCACAGTGATATTGGGCCTTCAATCGCGTGAAGGATCCACGCAATATTTCAAGTTCTTCGGCGCTGTACATAGAGCCATTATAAAGGAAATCCTGAGCGAAAAAAGTACAAGTTAATCCCGTGCTGATACGAGGGATATTTTTGTTTGGAGGGAGAAAGAGCTGGTTGTTTATAAATGGAAAGAGTTGAGAATAAAAAGAAGAAAAAAAAATAGAAGAAGAGAGGGTCGGTGGAGTGGACATATATTAACTTTAATTGACGGTTTCACCGATGAAATATCTGTCGGTGAAACCGTCGATGATTCTGACGAAACAATCAACACGTCACCGCACGGATCTGCCATTTCAAATCCGTTGGTGACTCCGTCGGCAATATAAACAGCGGTCGTTGTACGGGCTGTCTTTTTGAATCCGTCTGAAAAAATAACCAGCCAAAACCTCCACGTCAGTGAACCATTTTTTTTACGACAGAAACGTTTCCGTTCGTAATTCAGTCGATAACTACCGACAGATATTGTTCGTCGGTAGTTACCGATTGAATTACGGACGGAATATTGTCCGGCGGTAATTTTAACCTCAAATTACCGATAGAAATATTCCGTCGGTAAATCCATTACTATTTAGTGAATTTTTAGTAACGCTGCTTGTTCATTTAATATAAGTTAGGGTATCATCTTTGTAGTCATTTTCTTAATAAAATTTTCAACTATTACCCAAAAAAAAAAACATTGCTCAAGATTTGAAGTACATTGAAATCATAAAAAGAATAGAAAATACAAAGGGATTAAATATTTATCACAATTGAAGGATATAGCACACAACAAGATCATCAGGAAAACAAGAAACGAAAGGAGCTAATATTGCTCAGGATTTGAAGTACATTGAAATCATTAAAAAAAAAATTACAAGGGGTTAAATATTTATCACAATTGAATGATAGAGCACACCGTTTGTGTGACAGTGAGTAAAAGGAGAAAAGTAGCAGCAAAAACTGAGATGCCAGTCCATGGATTGTTGAAGTAAACCTGCTTCAAGTTTGCCTTCCACTTGTACCTACGCCTTCTGCAATGTAAATTCAGCTCTTCGCAGAGACCCGAAAGAAAACTTTCTGAAGAGATAACATTTTCTATGATAAGATTGTGAAAAAGATTTGACACTGCTTCGTTACTGCTTAGCATATTTTTCAAATTCTCATTCTGAGCAAGTACTTCCACATCTTTGGGAGCACTGACGAGGCAGCTGATGAAAGTAATATAGTCATTTACGAAAGTATCCCCGTACATATGATGACATTGCTCAAAGGCCTGGAGATTTCTGAATAAGATTTCTATCACATCATATATTTTTAGTTGTGGAATTTCTAGAATCCCATTACTGAATCTTATGTCTAATAATGAGCTTTTTCCGGGACGCTTAAACTTCACTCCAGATTGATGGAGCTCCGTCGCAGTGGGTGCGCTTAAATAAGCTTCTTCTTTCGCTGGACGGTGCTTCTCTGTTGGTTCCTGACACTTTCTTAGGAAGTCAACGAAATGGAGGACTCCAGAGGAATCGATTATTTTCCAACTGTCCTCTTTTACCCAGTTAACCCATTGACCTTTTAATAACCCACATGTAAGCTCAGTAAGGGTGCAATTCTCAGGATTGGAAGCTACACTGGATAGCTCAAACAACTTCTCAAGGATGAAGAATGGAAGCTGATTTTCAAGCAAGCTCATATCAAACATTACGTCAATTATCTTAAATGGACGATAGAAAATGTGGTCACAACGTCTGCTTTCATAAAACCCTCTAAAGTACTTCATGTTCAGTAAGACCATAATAATGAAGACAGCATCCAGTAAGATCATTGTTGCGAAGTCTTTCCTACTAAGATTAATGGTTTCGGCATAACTATCCCGTAATTCCGTTTCATTCTCCTTGATAATGTTAATTAAATTCTGCACACTTACCTTGTTCTGTTCAAGAAACTGCTGCAGGTACATTATTTTGTGGTCTTCCATAGCTTTTAGATTTTCCTTACCATGGTGAATTGGGCCTATTGAGACTACTCGAGGTGTATATGCCTTTTCATTTAACTTCCGCAATCGTTCCGGGACTCTGTAGATGCAGCATGCCAGGGAGAAAGCCTTCTTGATTTTCAATTGCTCCCTTAAAGAAATAGCTAACTCATTGACATCAAGTGAAACTTCATGGCTCTGATCCATTATCTGTTGATCTGTACTTGATGTTCCACCAATTTCCATCCTGTGATTGAACTGATACAATCGCTGGTGTTTAGAACCAGCACGTGTAAACTATCACTAGGTCATAAAAAAACATATTCTGAAAACAACCACAATAATAGTTTGCATGAAATCAAATTTGTACTTCTTTCACTTTGATCATGTCTTTTCCCATGTTCACACAAATAGCTAGCAATATAATGGCTAAACGCAGATATTTTTCATGGACACTTGGCTCACTTAAATTATATTGGCATCAAAATGTACCTTCTTATGGGAAGCAAATCATATGGCAGACCAACTTCTCATTAACAAGCCCACAAAAAAAAAAAAAAAAAAGGAGTCCCTTCTCATTAACAAGCCCACAAAAAAAAGTGCCTTTGACTCGTCTGCCAGGCTTTATCTATTTGTTCTTGCCTATTCCAGGCTTTATCTATTTTTCTTATATATATATATATATAAAAAAAAAAAAACAGAAACAGAAACCTTCTCATTAACAAGCCCACAAAAAAGAAATAACAAGAAACTATGGACTCGTCTGCTATCGAGATAATTCATTTCACTCTAACTTTAGTTTGCAACATTATTGAATTTTTAATAGTTTTTGAACCTTGTGACGCAGGGCGTTATTTTTTAATTTTATGAAATAACTGTTTTTATTATTATATTTATATATTAAGAATTAATACAAGGATTTATTTAATTTAGAAGTTCAAATGCTACCTAGATTTTATTAACCACACAACTTTTAATAGGAATTATTTTTTGATTTTAGGTCCAGAACTTGTACAAATAAAGTGCTAGTGCAATAATACCATGCAATAATACATAGAAACATCTTATAGTAAAAATTAAGGAGAGTTTACTTAATAGACAAAATGAGAATGATTTCTGGAACTCTAAACAAGTTGTTTCTGTGTATTAGTAGTTTCTATCTACTGTCTTAAGCCATAACACCAAATTAACCTCAAACGGTAAAGAACTAACTCAAATATTATATCTCAATTAATAATCTCGTCTTGAAAAACTGATTTGTTTCTAGCGAATCAAATTCCTCATAGGATACCATGAGCTAACAGGCTCATGAAAATTGCATTGCGCTGAAATTTTTCTTTAACAATTAATGAATTCTCTTTCAAACAACAATTTTGAATAATATTAAGGTTCAAAATTGTAAATTCAACCATTTTAGAAATCAGTTCTCCAATTTCCAGACAATATAACAATGCATAAAAATTAAGGTGGCTAACCTTGATTTCTTTGACTAAACAATATTACAGTGGCATATGTAACTACAAACTTAACCAAACAAAGAATCATCATTAATGGTAAATACAATAACTTTAGAAGTAGAACATACCTTGAAATCTTTGAAGGCCGCCTGCCCAAGCACCAAGTAAATCGCACTAGCTTTCACTTTCTGCACAAATTCTTTAGCAGTGTTTTGTCGACAAACTTCCCCACATACAGTTATACAGCTTTCTTAGTTACGACAGAAAGTTTCGGTAGGTTATATATAGTACATGTGAATCTCAATAAAACAAAAACTCACTCCAGTTTCTTAACTGGAGAATAATCTTATGACAAGTTGAACATGTGAACAAGCATAAAAATACTACTCGCATAATTGACTAGACACATACCTTTAAGAATTTGTAAGCGGAATTACACAAAACAATTAAGAATATCACTAATTGAATGACACCCAGAAACGAAAAATAACAAGTCACTAGTTGATGAATAATGAAAGGAAAAAACAGCTGCAATGCCAGATTTCTTTAAACAAATTTCGTTGACATTTATAAGTTGCGTAATTAAAATCGAGGCTGTTCACTAATCAAACTCAAGGCATTTGAGAAATAGAAGTAAGGTCAATGAAGCTTTTTTTTTAAAAAAAAAAAAAATTGAATTGTGACAATGTGGCATTTGTGTTGTTAGCAATCAATACAAGTTCGAAATAATACACCCCATATTTGGATGAACCTCTCAAACTTTATCTAACATTTTCTCTCTTAGATTAATATTCTTAACACTCAGTTTAACAGTAAAATTTTTTTCTTTAACCTTGTCATGATCATCTATTTTACACCAATGATTTTTCATCTTTTTAGAAGCTCTGTGAATTTTCAACTGTTGTTTTTCTCAATAGAATCAATTTTGTAATACATAACCTTTTGCCACTTTATGTATTTTACAACATCTTTAAAAATCACAGTATCACAATCTAATAATAAAACAAAATAAGTAAGTAGATCAAATTAATTGAATCCAATTGCCTCATAATCACACATCTATATAGATTTTTTTCTAACATGTTTTGATCGTTGATCATTATTTGCTGACATTACAAGTGGACTTTAATCATCTAATAATTGTGATGCATTTTCTATAGGTTTCTCTTTTTTTTCATCATTAAGTTTCTTTATATCTAAAGCAACTTGTTCCAACTTTTTTTCTGCTTTTTCTCTAAGAGGATCAATATAATGAAGCTCGCTTCTCTTTTCTATCTCAAAGGCTTTTTCTTTATCTCTGAAATAGTTTTCTATCTCTTCACATCTTTTATCAATATTGCTCTTCAATTCCTTCTTTTGCATCGCAATGCCCAACAAGAAGTCTGATTATTCTATTTAAATCATGTTAAACCATTCATAGCGTTCTTACTCCATTTTATTAATAAAATCTTCATGTTCAAGATTAAGTTACTCAACATTTTACTTATATTGATTTTGTATTGTTTTCGCCTCTAGTTTAAGGCTATCACGCTCATCTTTGAGCAACTTTGAAACAACTTCTCTCCTTAGCTACATTTCCGACTTCCTTCCTTAGCTCTTTTTTTTTTCATTAATCAACTTTCACTCAATTTTAATATCATATTTATCCCAATCAAGAAGTAGCATTCTTTTCTTATCAGCATTAACATTACCAAACTTGATAAAATATTGACTAACAAAAAAATGGGAATAGTATTCTAATATGAAAATAAACAAAGTGTTAAAAAATAATATAAATCATATCTTGGGAATTAACCTAACAGTTTAAGCTATTGGGTTGAAATGATTATTTGACATAATATCAGAGCCTTGATGACCAAGCGGTCACAGGTTCGAATCACACCATCTTCATTTATTTGATAAAAATTAAGTACAAAGTAACATGGATCTGTGCAAGTTTCAAGTTCAAAGGGTTTTCACTTGAGGGGGTGTATTAGAGAAAAATATAAATCATAACTTGGAGGCTTTAAATATAAATCATAACTTGAAATTTTACCTAACAGCTTAAGTTATTGGATTAAGATGACTTTTATTTGAGGGGGGTGTTAGAGAAAAATATAAATTATATCTTGACACTTTACCTAACAGCTTAAGTTATGGGTTGACACAAAGGATCATAGCTAGCTTTTGTGTAATATATGAACGAAAAAGTCAAAAAAAAAAAAATAGTTGCAAAATGTTCCTAGCTGTAGTGAAGTTATGTTTACATATCAAAACATGCTCTCCATGTATAGCTGATAGCTAGATTCTCGGAGAAAATTTCTTCATTAATCAAAGTAGACTAAGGATGTGCTTAAAAATGTCCCAAGATGTTGTCTCTTCAAAAATTTATTAAGTTTCTAGTTGCAGATAGCCAGCAAAAAAAAAAAAAAATTCCCAAGATGTTGATCAAGGGCCGCATGATATCTTCCGCACGAGACCGGGCTAAAAAAAAAAAAACAATGGACAAACAAGTAATTAATGACTTTCAATTCTTCCAACTACATCTCTGCAATATGTATATGTTTTGGATGTTGCTCTTTCCATTTAACTAATTTATCACCACTGTACAGTTTCAGTTATGTTTCTTTAGCTAGCTTAACATTTAATAAATCTCTTTTATTGATCTGGATCTATCAATAAAATCATTCGATTATTATCAAAAAAATAATGGTTGCTTAGTTAAGGCAAGCCACAATCTTATAATTAACAGAAGAAAGAGATTCACAAATCCTTGTCAACTTGAATGAGTCGACTTGTTTTGGTTTCATTAATAAGATAATTAACAACTATTGATTTTAATATTGTTTTTAATAAGCAAATCAGGATTGTTTGTCGCCTATTGTCGGGATTTTTTTTGTTCTAAGATTTATATATAGAAATTTCATAGGAAGCGATAACAGAATACACAGTTAATTTACAGAAAACAGCTGAAATAGCATAATCAAACAACTTGAATGATTGAACACACAGTTTGTATGATAGCGAGTATGACGAGAACAGCAGCTGCTACAACAGAGATTATTTTCCAAAAACTAACGGTTGAAATTGTTGGTGGGAGAAACCACTAGTGGTGGCTCTGATACCAATTGTAGGGGATTTCTGCTCCCCCTTGCGGAACGGTGGTGTTCATGATCATTGCTCAAAGGAGGCTAAGCACACTAACACAATATTTAACGTGGTTCGGCAAATCGCCTACATCCACGGGAGAGATCAATATTATTAGAGATAGAGAAAGAATACAACACACGGAGGAGGATCACATCCACTCAACTCCCATCTCTCATTGCTACATAGGGCGTGAATGCATATGGCGGCGGTATGGTGGCAGCCCTTCTCTTTCTTTCTCTCTTCTTCTCTCTTTTGTAGCTCTACTACAAGACTCTCTCTCTCTCATTTTGTGCTGCACTCTTAGTGTCTATTTATAGGCTTCAATGACAGCTCCTCTTGCTCCTTTGTCAACAATGGTGGTTGCCAAACTTACCAAACTTTGACATTAGACAATGGTTGTTGGCTGCCACCAACAACCCACCATTGTAGCCTCCTTCTTTGACAATGTCAAGGGGCTGCAAATGCTACACCAGCAGCCCTCTTTGACTCTTACATGGCAGCCATCTTCTTTGACAATGGCAGCCACATAATTGGCAATATTCCAACAGAAATGGCAGTACCTAAGCAACTTGAATGATAGAACACACAGTTTGAATGACAGTGAGAATGAGGAGAATTCCAGCTGCAATAACAGAGATTATGGTCCACGGATTATTGAAATAATTCTGTTCCAAGGCTGCCATCCATTTGTATTTCCGCTTTCGGTATTTCTTGTGCTTGGGGTAGTACTGTTGGTGGGAGAAACCACTGGTGGTGGCTTTGAAACACTCGGAGGGGATAAAACACACTGTTTTATTTCAAGAACAAATAGCTTACAACAACTTGAAAAGCTTACAATACACACCCTCTCTTTCTCTCTAGTGTTTCTCTCTACTCTCTCCACAAGTTGACCTAAGCTGATCAGGTTCTGCTTTATGGCTGGGACATAATAAACATTGGCGATGTAGCTGGAATCACCGTTCTTCAACTTGATTGGGATGCTGCCTTTACCTTTGAATGGAACCTTTGTGGTATCTCCAAAAGTAACTAGACCTTGCTTGGTCTCATCTAGATCACTAAATAACTCTCGGTAGCCACACATGTGATTGCTGGCTCCAGTATCTAGATACCATATATTTTCCTGTTTCTCGCCAAGTTCTTGTTGGACAAGAAATGCAGCTTCTTCTCTGTCATCCTTCTCTGCATAGTTGGCTTGCTCACGTATCTCCAACGGAGCTTTCCTTTTGCATTTAGTGCTATAGTGCCCAAATTGATTGCAACTATAACATTGGATATTCCTCTTGTCACGGTTATTGTAACCGCCTCCTCTTCCTCTAGGAGTGAATGATTGTTGTCCTCGACCTCCTCTAGTGGTATATCTGCCACCTCTTCCTCTAAAGCTTGTATTCCAAGATCCTCTTCCTTGGAATCTCTGGAATCCTCCTCTGGATTGTTGACTTCGTGCTTGAGTGGTATATCCACTTGTTGAAGTCTCCCCTTGCTCATATCTCTCTTTGAGCGACATCTTTGCTTGTAAGGCATGCTCGATGGCCTTATCTCCATTTTGCTTTACAATCTTCTGCTCATGAGCTTGCAAAGAACTCATAAGTTCATCCATCAGCAACTTGTCCACTTCCTTGGACTCTTCAATACGGCAACAACAAAATCAAATTTTGGATCTAGGGATCTCAAAATTTTCTCGATGTCGAGAATCGACGATGGCTTCTCCATTTCTCCTCATCTGATTGACTATCACCATAATCCTTGTGTGATAATCAGAAATAGACTCTGAGGACTTCATTTGCAATAACTCAAATTCACCTCGCAAAGATTGAAGACGAATCTTCTTGATTCACAAGACCTTTGTATTTTTGTTGGAGAGCCTCCCATATATCATGTGATGTTTCAGCGGAAGCTATGATCTCGAATGTATCTTCATCAAGACCTTGGTAGATAATGGTCTTTGCTTTGTTGTCCTTTTTTCTGTTGACTTTCAGGGCTTGCTTCTGTGCCTCTTGTAAAGCATCTTCTTCTTCTTTGGATTCTGGTTCATCATAACCATAGTGTACAATCTCCAAACACTCTTGTGAACCAAGGAATGCCTTTAATCCCGATGCACCAACTATCATAGTTGTCTTTGGTCAGCTTCGGGATGAGTGTTTGTGTACTTTCTGTAGTCATTTTGCTCTTTTAATGACTATATCTCCTTATGGAAGTTGCATTTGGCAAAACTGACACTGTAGATCGATCCGGAATGGTCGAAATAGTCGGGAACCGGTCTGACTTTGTAGAAATCAGTCGAAAAATGGGTGAACCGGTCACAACACCAATCAGGCGTCGGGCAGTTCGCTGGGTTGAACCGGGAATATTCTGTGGAATATTCTATCAGCTCGGCTTCGGCTAATAGCGGCTCGGCTTAGCGGCTAAGCTTGAAAAGGGAATATTCTTCGGCGCGGCTGGAGGCTTGGCTTCTTGGCCTTGGCGCCGCGCTTAACGGCTCGAATATGGCGCGTGGGCGTCACTCGTCTTCTTCCTCCGGCGTGGGTGAGACCGGGCTCTGATCACCGGATCTTCAGGAGGCGCGTGTGGCTTACCCCGGTGTCCGATTGAGCTGATTTTTGCGGCAGTGAGTTCGTATGGATGAGATCTACACGGTGGAATGATCAAAACTTGTTTATTACAACTTTGAAAATTCGGATATCTCCCAAAAACACTTCTGTTTTTCTGACGAACGGGGCTCTGATACCAATTGTTGGGGATTTCTGCTCCCCATGCGGAACGGTAGTGTTCATGATCATTGCTCAAAGGAGGCTAAGCACACTGACACAATATTTAACATGGTTCGGCAAATCGCCTACTTCCACGGGAGAGATCGATATTATTAGAGATAGAGAAAGAATACAACATACGGAGGAGGATCACATCCACTCCGCCCCCATGGTTAAAGGTGGAGAGCTACCTGGACTCTTGGAACTAAGAGCGAGAGACTCACGGAGAAGTAAGGCGTGGTTCCTAGAATGGAACAGAGGGCAGACGCAACTCCGGGATGAGTAGACTCTTGGAAGAGTAGTGAGCTCGTGATCACATTGAAATACTCAAATAATGATTGTCGCACTCGGAAATAGATATTTCCATTTGAGGGGGTGTTGTAAGCCTTGATGTGAGGCTTGATAAATCATTCCGGATTGAGCATGGTTAATACACTCGAAGGGGAATGTTGTCCCAGAGACAAGCGTTAACACTCTTTAGATGTGATGTGACAGACCATCTGGTTGCAGTGATCCTTTTGTGTGAGAAAAGGTGTGCTTTGGTGACTCTGGTGATTGAAAGGTTTGGCAAGTACCTGTAAACTTGGCCAAGGATGTTCTCAGAATGGTAAGCATGGAAGAGCTGCAGGATGCAAGCGTGTCTTTGAAGAAGCAAGAAGACAATTGCCCACATAAATGGCAAAGTGGGTGATTGTTGGAATATTGCCAATTATGTGGCTGCCATTGTCAAAGAAGATGGCTGCCATGTGAGAGTCAAAGAGAGTTGCTGGTGCAGCATTTGCAGCCCCTTGACATTGTCAAAGAAGGAGGCTACAATGGTGGGTTGTTGGTGGCAGCCAACAACCATTGTCTAATGTCAAAGTTTGGTAAGTTTGGCAGCCACCATTGTTGACAAAGGAGCAAGAGGAGCTGTCATTGAAGCCTGTAAATAGACACCAAGAGTGCAGCACAAAATGAGAGAGAGAGCAAGAACAAAAGAGAGAAGAAGAGAGAAAGAAAAAGAAGGGCTGCCACCAGCAGCCCGCCCTATCGCGCTTTCGCCCCTATGTAGCAATGAGAGATGGGAGTTGAGTGGATGTGATCCTCCTCCGTATGTTGTATTCTTTCTCTATCTCTAATAATATCGATCTCTCCCGTGGAAGTAGGCGATTTGCCGAACCATGTTAAATATTGTGTCAGTGTGCGTAGCCTCCTTTGAGCAATGATCATGAACACCACCGTTCTGCATGGGGAGCAGAAATCCCCAACAAGTACTTGTTCAGATCTTCAACTACATTAGCAAAATAGAAATTGTTGACGGTGGTAAGATTTTCCTCGGAAAGATTGCGGAAAAGGCTTGAAACTGCATCATTATCAGGGAGCCCATTTTCTAGGATTCCTTTCTTAACGAGTATTTTCACATCCTTGGCAGAGGCGACAAGCATAGAGGGAGCATTGCAATATAGTCACATACATATTTATTAGCACGGTGATTGCGTTGCTCAAAGGCATGGAGATTTCTGAATAGGGTTTCTGCGCAATCGTTTATATTTAACTGTGAAATTTCCAACGTCCCTTTATCATGATCAAATTTTATGTGGAGTAGGTTTATGCCGGACTCTAACTTAAACTTGATTCCAGCCCGAAGGAGCTCCGCTACACTAAGTGCGGTTAGAGTTTAAAGTTTCTTAGGCTGCATCTGCTGCACTGGCTGCTGACAGATTCTTAGAAAGTCAACAAAATGCTCTACTTCATTCTAATTGATTTCTCCAAAATGTCATCCGGCACCCATGTATCCCATGCACTTGATAAGACATCATTAATAAGCTTAAGCATGGAATATTCCTTATGATGCATGGTGCAGTTTTTTGGATAGCTCGAACAAGTCCTTGACAATGAAGAAATGGAAGCTGATTTTCACGCAAGCACAAGTCACCTACTTTGGATTTCAAAGAAAAATCTTCTCAGTAACAACATAATGAGAAAGGAGCAGTCCAGCAGCACCATTTCCACAGATTCCTCTTTACTTATATTATCAAAGGTTTCTGCATAACAATTACGCAATCTAGTTTCCCTCTCTGCAATAGCTGCAATAAAATCCTTCGCACTTACCTTGCTCAAGTCAAGAAATTCCTGCAGGTACAGTCTGTTATGCTCTTCCATTTCTTTTAACTAGTCTTTTCCGTAGTGAAGTGGACCAGTGGCGATAGCTTGGGGGTATGTAAGCCTTTTCATTTAACTCACGTAGTGAAGTGGACCAATGGAGAATCCTTCAAGCATTCTTTCTTTCCTAGAAAATTCCTAGTGTTTGTTTGATTTCTCTAGAACTTTCCTAACTTAGCTGAGCACTAACTTGTGTTGGGATTTGCCATTATTGGGCAACCTACCCTAAGGAGTAGGGTTATCATTTGTCAATGGTAGTTGCACCCACCATTGACAAATGTATAAACCCATGTGCAGCTGCTGTTGTTGAAGAAGAGAAGCCACCATACTTGCCTATTTATAGGCATACGTGAGACAGCAAAAGTGAGAGAGAGTTGTGAGTGCAGTAGAGAGACCAAGAGAGAGTGAGGGGCTGCAATGGCAGCAGCCTTGTCACCATTGCGGCAGAACTGCAAGCGCGAATAAGAGCTGGGAGTTGAGTTTGAGTGAAGTGATCCTCCTCCTCCATGTATTGTGTTGTAATCCTTTCTCTATCTCTTAGATAATATGGACTCTCGTGGATGTAGGCGGTTTTGCCGAACCACGTTAAATATGTGTCTCAGTGTGCTTAGCCTCCTTTGAGCAACTATCAGTACACCCCCGGTCCGCGCATGGGGGAGCCGGGATTCCCCAACAATTGGTATCAGAGCACATGGTTTAAAGGAGTGTTTGATTTTGCTCAAAAATGAAAGTTGTCAAAATTGTGTTTTGACCATACCACTGTGTAGAGGAGGAAGAGACGAAGCCACTGTTGAAAACCGCGTCGAAATCGGACGTCAGACACCTCCGCACGCGCCGTCACGCGCCGGAGAGGAGAGCGCCCAGCGCGCAAAGCCGCACGCGCCACGCGTCACACGCGTCTTCTTCACCCGGATGAGCTGACCCGACCCGAATACCAGACGACCCGACCCACGTGCCAGACCCGGATAAGGATGACGTCATCATGACGTAAGCATGCACAGTTGCATGCCATATCAGCGTCCAGTCAGCTGACACGTCATCACAGTGGGACCCACCTGCCACGTCATCAGCCGCGAGCCGAGGGACAGGATCCAGTGTAGCTGATCCTACGTGCAACCGGATCTGAGATTGAATCTGAGCCGTTGATCAGGCCAGAATTGTTTTGATCAAATCTTAGCCGTCTGAAATGCGATTTGGACGATTTCAGACTTGTTTCCAGCTAATTTGATCGTTCTGGATGCAATGGTACGGTCTGATCATTGAGATTTGAGAGCAAAAAGACGGTGGTGAATTAACAAAAGAGATTGCCCGATTAGGAGGCATCTGAAGGTCATCATGGTGGTCGATGGAGATGAAGAAGAAGAAGGTGCACATGTTTACCCAATTACATGTGTTGAACTGCTAAGTGGGGAGATTTGAATTGCCTTGAGGGAAGGCAAAATTAGGACACTCTGGACACCCGATCATGTGGATAATTTGAGGTGAAGAGTGGAAATTGATCAAGACCAATCTTGACGAATCTAAGCACTGGTAGTCTCGCCAGATGTTGAGAAATCATGTATTAAACTAGTATATTCCAGATCACTTGTAAAGGAAAGCCGCAACAAAGCTAGCAAATGGTTGTATATACGGAAAGACAGTACGATGGATAGATATGGCCTAAGAAGTTCTGTCTAGGAGATTGAGTTTTAAGCGGGACCAGTGTGACCCCTCCAATCTTTCCTGGGAACTTGCTTAGTGGAAGGATTATCCATACGGTACTATTTTTGTATATATAGCAGTTTGTAATGAAACAGTTGAAGGCTAGCAGGGTGACGGCATAAAGGAACAGTTGGGTTCCAAAGTTCAAGGATCTGATGGAGTGGTGATTTCTCCAAAGAAGTTAGATTCGGTGACTGTGATTTCTCGAGGGGAGAACTGATGAAGACCCTGATAATGGAAGAGGAATACAGCAAGGGGATAAAGATTGGCACCCTATTTTTGACTTGGACAGGTGTTGTGACAGGATGAGCTGCTGTCAAACATAAGCAAGGAATAGGGAGAAATCTGGAGAACAGAAATTGCACGAGGGCACACGGAGATTGTGCAGGAGTACCCGTAGGATCCAACAAGGTACTGTAATGAGACAACAGTGCAAGGAGAAGAAGTGTTCCCGGATGAAGCTCGGAGCGGAGATTAAAAGTTTGTACAGCAGGAAGTCTCTTATGCTCTTGATGAAGACAACAGGCGAAGACCTTTCCAATGCATGCAAGGATGGAAAAAGAGCTATTGTAGAAGCACCTAATTGAGGGGGTGCAAACGCCTGTGATAAAAGGCGACCGCCTATGATAAAAGGCGAAGACACCAAAGAGAGTTGGTGTAGGTGGAGTCATCAGCGAGAAGGCCATGAAGCTCCAAACATAGAAATTGAGGTGGAGGATTGCGAGAAGTATACCGCAACTTTCTCTTTCTATGTAGTCAGTGGCAGTAATCTCTCCCATAAGTGCACATGGTGGTAGAGACTTTTGGAGCCACTTTGAAGCATCTCAACTGAAGGAGGATGCGGCCACCTATGAAAGGTAAAGACACCTTAGATGGAAGGTGTGTGAGGGCCATGATAGGAGCCCGGATCAGACCGCCCCATGACAACCGGCGAAGACACCTTGGAGAAGGTGTGAGGGCAGCGAAAGGAGCCTCATTTCAGACCGCAGCATGACGACGGGCGAAGACACCTAAGGAGAAGGTGTGTGGGCCACGATATGAGCCCAGTTCAGAACAACCCCAGAGCCAATGTAATGGCTAGATATAAGTGGACAGGTGTATAGCTAATGAAGTGGCTATGATAAATATAAAGACAAATGCAGGATTGACTTTTATGGATATTGCCCCCATGCTAAAGATCAATGAGCTAGAAGACATTTGCCTTGGACAATAAGTGTGTGACTTGTGGAGCATTAAGACGCGGCTGCTATGAAGGAGCAGAAGGCATGCGCAGGTTCCCGGAACAAGTTGACTCTTGTCAAGGTGGTGAGCTCAGTGAAGGCATTGTAATACTCAATATCAAGACATATATGGATCAACCTTTAATGGGCTGCCCCCATAGGTGAAGGTGGAGAGCTACCTGGACTCTTACGACTAAGAGTCAGAGACTCACGGAGAAGTAAGGCGTGGTTCCTAGGGTGGAACAGAGAGCAGACGCAACTCCTGGATGAGTAGACTCTTGGAAAAGTGGTGAGCTCGTGATCATATTGAGATACTCAGATAATGACTGTCGCACTTGGAAATAGAAATTTCCGTTTGATGGGGTGTTGTAAGCCTTGGTGTGAGGCTTGATGAATCATTCCGGACCGAACATGGTTGATACGCTCGAAGGGGAATGTAGTGTGTCCCAGAGACAAGCGTTAACACTCTTCAGATGTGAAGTGACAGACCATCTGGTTGTAGTAATCTTTTTATGTGAGAAAAGGTGTGCTTTGGTGACTCTGGTGATTGAAAGGTTTGGCGAGTACCTGTAAACTTGGCCACAGACGCTCTCGGAATGGTAAGCTTTGAAGAGCTACAAGATACAAGTTTGTGCTGAAGAAGCAAGAGGACAATTGCCCATATAAATATCAAAGTGGGTGATTGTTGGGATTTTTCATTATTGGGCAACCTACCCTAAGGAGTAGGGTTACCATTTGTCAATGGTAGTTGCACCCACCATTGACAAATGTATAAACCCATGTGCAGCTGCTGTTGTTGAAGAAGAGAAGCCACCATACTTGCTTATTTATAGGCATACGTGAGAGAGCAAAAGTGAAAGAGAGCTGTGAGTGCAGTAGAGAGACCAAGAGAGAGTGAAAGGCTGCAATGGCAGCAGCTGCAAGTGCAGCAATAAAAGCTGGGAGTTGAGTTTGAGTGAAGTGATCCTCCTCCTCCATGTATTGTGTTGTAATCCTTTCTCTATCTCTTAGATAATATGGACTCTCCCGTGGATGTAGGCGATTTTGCCGAACCACGTTAAATATGTGTCTCAGTGTGCTTAGCCTCCTTTGAGCAACTATCAGTACACCCCCGGTCCGCGCATGGAGAAGCCGGGATTCCCCAACAACTTGTAGTTTGTAGTATTTTCTAGAATTAATCTCTGGAATCTTCTTTAAGTGCATTAAAAATTTAACAAAAACAATTAAAAATGCAGTAGCTAGAAGAATTTTGCAAAAATCCAATTGTTTTAGATAGATGAAATGAGATGATTCAGCTTACTTCATCTTTATAGTAGAAGGCTGCAATTCACTAAAACACCCCAAGTAGCTGTACGGAGTGTTTTGTGCTGGGAGAAAAGGTAGAGGAAGAACAATAAATTATGTTAATGATAAAAGCTTCAAAAGCATGTTAAAGCCAAGCTAGAAATACAACAGAACAGTGCGGACCTTGTTTTGCTAGCGAGTCTGCTATAAAATTTACTTCTCTTGGGTCATGAACAAAAACCACCTCTTTGAAGGATGCAATTAAGTGAACAATTTTCATCAGAAAGTACATGATGAGAAAGGAGCAATCCAGCAACACCATTTCCACAAATTCCTCTACACTTAGATTATCAAAGGTTTCTGCATAACAATTACGCAATCTAGCCTCCCTCTCTGCAATAGCTGCAATAAAATCCTTCACATTTACCTCGCTCAATTCAAGAAATTCCCTCAGGTACAGTCTCTTATGCTCTTCCATTCCTTTGAGCTCTTCTTTTCCGTAGTGAAGTGGGCCAATGGAGATCACTTGAGGTGTGTAAGCCTTTTCATTTAACTCACGTAATCGTTTAGGAACTCTGTATATTGAACAATTATTGGAGAAAGGACGCAAGATTCTCAACTTTCCTTCCACAGAGACTTCTAATTTTTCAATGTCAAGCGAACTATCCATCTGATCTCTTGATGTTCCAGCAACATCCATCATGTGCCTAGACATTCGCTAGAATCACAATTATCAATTTGTTAGATAAATGCTAAAAAATACTTCAATAACAGTTGTAAAAGGAGATGAAGAATGCACAATCAAACACAAGATTCCCAGACAACCACAAGAGCATCTGTAAGGAATCAAATCTGATTTTTTTTTCTTCTTCTAATTGTAAATGTTTCACATAAATGCATGCCTTTGTCTACTTGAAAGAGCTAAACATAAAAAATCCATAACTTATCTAAATTAAAACTTACAAGCATTTTTCTGAACAAAAAAACAAAAACGACTCGGTAGCTCTCACTTACACAAACTGTGAAATTCAGAAGTTTTTCTGAAGAGTTTTCTTGTCTGCTACTTTTTTTCCTGCAATTCTGCACCTCTTCTAATTCTACACAAAATTCTTCGTCAACGTTTTCGGACTTGGACGTCAACTTGAAAAGTAAGAAAAACTATGAAAAGCTACCTTTTTTTAAGTTACTTGGTAGTAAATAAACTATAGGGATAGATGTGAAAACATTGGATAATTTTAAACTATAGGGATAAAAGTGAAACATTGATAAATCTATAAAGGCAAAATACCAAAATGCTAAAATAAATTCAATGTTATTCAATGTAGCATCAGGAAGAAAATAACAATATGCATTAAAACAATTAACAAAGACATAAGAAGCCTATTGGACCCGAAAACAATATGCGTTAAAACAATTAACATACAGAACTGGTATCCAGTTCTATATGTTACCCAATTTTGGACTAAAAAATTTCAGTTTTCTGGGGGGTTTTTAGCGACAAGCTTTTCACTTATGTTTGATTATGGAATGCAAATTAGAGGTGTCTTCTTGTAAAATAAAAGGGTAAACCTCAATAATTATCCTTATAGATTCATCATTGTTCTACTTCTACTCTTATAATTTCAATTTTCCCACTATTACCCTTGTAGTTTTCATAAATTTCATTAATATTACTCTAAAAGCAATTAACAGAGACATAAAAAACCTGTTGGATAGAAACTTAAACACCTAAAAACTCTCGACAACCGGCAGTTTTAGAAGTTCTCGTTTCAAATGATGACAATCTACCTCTAGTGTCCAAAAGGTGTGCCGAGAATGGCAGACTCTCCCTCTTTAACATACCTTCCAAAATGTTCCGTTGCCCCTTTACAATTACTCCCATGGAAAGAAAAGGATTCTCTTTGATAATAATTAGCTTTTTCCAGAATATTTATTCTCCCATGGCTGGAGCTGACTTCCTGGCTGCCTTGTTGGCTAGCTGCTTCCTTGGGGCTTTTCCTCCGGTTGATTTTCTTGCTGTTTGCTTTGTGCCGTTGAAATAAGTGAATTGGGAAATAGGGTTGTCGGGTTTCTGATTGTTTCTCGAGAAAATGAAGGGAGGTTAGGGATTTGAGAGTTTTTGGCGCGTAGGGATAGGAGGTTCTGGGGATTTTTATAGGGCGAGGGGAGAGGTGAAAAGGAAGGGAGGAGACAGTGAAATAGGATTTGAGCCGTTGATCGGTAAGCTAATGGGCAGTGGAGATGGAGATCCGCGTACACGTGAAGTGGCCAATAGGATTGCTTCTTTTAGGCGGGCTCGTTTTTCATCTTATGGAGCTCCTTACCTCTCTTTGGGGAGACATTCTGGATCATGGATCTTAAAGTGATCAGCGGTTGTGAATGTTTAGAGAAGCGTGATGAGGATCGCCACCTGCGTACTCAGTTGAGTGACCAATAGAAATGCTTTATTTGCTTCCTTTTAACAAGTAATATACACAGCTTTTTGTCATGTTTGTTTCTCGAAATATAATATTTGAAAAATTATTTTTGTATTTATTTTCAAGAGATCTATAATAATCGGTTGAGGGAGAGATATGGGGATGATATATTGATCCATCCGGAATTCGATTCGGATTTGTGGCTGGAGGTTGGATCGTCAGGTGGACCCGATAAAAATCGGGTTTACGGGCTCTCCAACACTACGGCCGATAACTTGCGGTCGACCCGTAGTGTTTCAACCTTTGGGAGCTTTCAATCTAAGGAGTTTGTGGCCTTGCAGCAACACACGGCTCAGTTCACCGAAAAATACTACCACCTATCAGCGGAGTATACGCAACTCAAAGCGTCTCATGCAGAACAAAGAGCGGAGTCTGCACAATAAAAAGCGGTTTATGAACAGCTTCGCGAAATGGTCATGAACATGGCAACACAGAGTGGAACATGTGCGCCTAATCCTTTTTGGTCGTATAACCACCAGCCTCCTCCTCCAAGATCTCCTCCTCCTCCTCCAGCTCCACATTTATATTAATTTGTAATAAAAATTATTTACCTTTAAAACTTCATTTAATTTTTTTTTGAAACATATTCAGTTTGTAATTAATATTATTTAACTTTGATTTTTTTTTTATGTTTAATATAAATTTTATTTGCATAATTGGTTTCTATTACAATTAATTTATATAGTTTTATATTATATATCCTAAATAATTTTTTAAAAACAAATTTAGAAAAAAAAATATTACAAAGGGTTTTACCGAAGGATTAATTCGGTCGGTATTTTAAACACTCACCAATGGACTTACCGACGGAATTAATCCGTCGGCATTTAACAGTAACTGCCATACTTACCGACGAATTTACAAACGGATATATTCAGTCGATATTTTATACACTCACTGACAGATTTACCGACGGCTAGTAGCCTAGCCGTCGGTAAATCACGATATCACCAACGAACTAAAAACCCGTCGGTATATTTAAAGCGGGAATCTTTTTTTTTGGCGCGCAAATTCCATCTGTAAAACCATTGGCAAATGATTTTTTTTGTTTTGCCAACCGATATAGCAACGGAATGGGGAATCACCGACGAAAGAAAAGCCGACAAACGTAATCTGTCGGTGATGACGTCGGTAAAAAAATCACCGACGAACTTCTAATCACACACCGACGGAAGTTTTCCGTTGGTAAAACTGTGAAATCTTGTAGTGAACGATTTAAAACATACAAAAAATAATTTTTAAAAAAAAACAAAAAGAAATTAATTTTTTAAAAATACGGGTACAATTTTAATGCAAGACTTGTATAAAAGCTCTGTGCAAGTTTTATCTCTATAATTATCTACATTGATGACATTTTCCAATATTTTAAACCTTTTCGAGATCAGCTTTTACAATAGTAATCTTTATCTTTAATTCTTTTTCTTCAATTAAATGAAGTTTATTTCATGTACAATACTGCATAGGATGTAAAATACTTTACAAATCAATCTGTAAACTTAATTTATTAATTAAGTTTGTTTCAGCGTAAATAGTTCTATAAATATTTTTTAAATAATAATCAATTCTTAAGTTTTGAACACGTTTTTATGTTTCAAAATTGGATTCGTTTTTCTTAAATATTTTTACAATTAATTCTATAATTTAGAAATTTAACTGCTTAGATATGTTCCTTGAATTTGTATACACGGTGACGACCCTTATTCAATGTTGGGAAAAAAACTCGAAGGAGCAATCCGATACATGTAATTATTGTAATATATATTTAATCTTTAAGATTTAAAAAATTGTTTAATTTAAGAATCTCATTCATGTGATTTTCTATAATAATCATTTTCTTAATTATTTTAAATTCAGAACTAGTATAAATAAAGTTGTATAATTTATTTTACATTACATTGTTCTTACAATTGGATTTTATATAATTCATGAAAGCTGTCGTGATGATGATATTAATTTTAAAAAGAGTTCTTAAAACAATGTGAATAATTGGATTTGTATATTCATCTGCCCTATCTTTGTCGTTTTCAAAATAGAATTTCCATGCCCTTATTCAATGGTGGGAAAAATTCGAAGCTATATGATTTCTCAAAGTTTTTTTATAAGATAAAATAAAATATTATCATCCCAACTAGTGCCACTGACATGCGGTGTTTTGTGGCTTTGATCTTGAACCGTTAAGAAAAAAAATCTAAGAGTTTGTTTTTTTTAAATATTTAATACTTTATTTTTTGAAGAACATTTGGTGTAGGTAGGGTAACCGAAACATATATTTGATATCTTTAATTGATTTAATTTAAAATGATATTTAATTTTATCAATAAAGACATTATTTATCTTTAATATTTATTTATGTTTAATTAATGAATTTAATATTTGATAAATAAATTTAGAATAAAAATAAAACTCATGAATAAAAACATTTTACAAAAGAAATTATAAAAATATTATAATCATGAGATTCTTATTAAAAATATGAATTTGTTCTTAATTTCTACAAAATATTTTTATATAGCCATCAAAATATGCTCCTATCATATTAAAAAAATGATGTTTATTTTATGAGGTATAAAATATATTACAAATCAATCTATGAAGTTAATTTAATTATTAAAAAATATTTTTAACTTAAATGGTTCTATAAAATATATTTTTAAATAATAATCAAATTATATTATCATAAATCTTTCAATTATTATTATCATTATTATCACGTTTTAATTATATAAAAATATATTATAAATTCCGATTAATAATATAAAACATATTTATATAAGATAGAATAACAAAAATATGTTCCTTGGATACAGTCTATGATGATGTGTTTAATTTCTTGAGTTTAATGAAATTTGATGATGTTATGAAAAAGAAAGAGAGGAAATATTACAAGTAAAGAAATAGAAAATAAAAGGAAAATTGTTTTGAAGCACATGTATGGATAAAGCTGCTGAATCACTGCTGAATTTCCCTTTTCCCACGACCATAGAATAACTTCTGCAGTCGCACTCCCTGACTGGTACTGATACACGCTGAACATGCTTTTTTATCGGAATCCGATGCTGGGAATCTGTTTCCCCTGTTGAAACCGCTTCAAATTTGCACGTAGACCATAAGACCCAAACCATATTCCATTAAGCTTTCCAAGGCGATCCTGTTGTTCAGAATCTGTTTGCATTGTAACAAAGCCAGACCTCCAGTTTCTTCTGTTGTGTCGTCGTGATATGTACATAACAATTACTACGCCATATTTGTTAAAAGTTCTGCGGAGGGTTTGATAATCTAACCAAGAGGAGAATCGCTCAAAGTAAATCTGAGACGGTGTATGAGGCAAGGTTGATGGTGACAGGGTATTGGTGTGGTTGGATTTCGATGCTGTGTAAGTGTTTTGGCAGGGACGGCTGGTTCTTTAGGTGTTATAGAGGAAAGGAGATGGTCGCATATTATTTTCCTTAGGAGGGGGATTAATTTATTATGCAACAAGATCAGGAAAACAAGAAACGAAAAAGATCTGTTATTACTTAATTCGGATTTTAATTACATTGCAATCATAAGGGGGGAAAACAGTACAAAGGGATTAAATATTTATCGTAATTGAAGGATAGAGCACACCGTCTGTATGACAGTAAGAATAAGGAGAAATGAAGCAGCAGCAACAGAGATGCCAGTCCATGGATTGTTAAAATAAACCTGCTTCAAGGTTGCCTTCCACTTGTGCCTGCTCTTTCTGCAATGTAAAGTCAGCTCTTCGCAGACACCGGAAAGAAAACCATCTACACTGACATCACTTTCTTTTTGAAGAATTAAAATGAGATTTGACACTGCTCGGTCACTGTTTCCAAGATTTTTCAAATTCTCATTATGAGCAAGTAGTTCCACATCTTTAGGAGCACTGCCGAGGCAGCTGATGAAAGCAATATATTCATTTACGAACTTATCCTCAGATATACAATGGCATTGCTCAAAGGCCTGGAGATTTCTGAATAAGATTTCTGTACGGCCATGTATTGTTAGCTGTGGAATTTCTAGAATCCCATTACTGAAACTTACGTCTAATAGTGAACTTTTTTCTGGATGCTTGAACTTCACTCCAGATTGATGGAGCTCCGTTGCAGTGGGTGCTCTTAAAATACCTGTTCCTCGCTCTTGACGGTTCTGCACCGTAGGCTGCTGGCACTTTCTTATAAAGTCAACGAAATGTAGGACTTCAGAGGAATTGAGTTTTTTCCAACTGTCTTCTTTTACCCATTCATGCATTATTTTTTGTAATAACAGACAGGTAAGCTCAATAAGGGTACAATTATCAGGATTGGCAGCTACGCTGGTTAGCTCAAACAACTTCTCGAGGATGAAGAATGGAAGCTGATTTTCAAGCAAGCACATATCCCACATCACGTCAAAAAACTTCCATGGACGATAGAAAATGTGATCATGTCTAGTTTCATAAATGTACTTCATGTTCAGTAAGAGCATAATAATGAAGACAGCATCCAGTACGATCATTGTTGCGAATTCTTTCGTTCTAAGATCAATGGTCTCTGCGTAACAATCACGTAATTGTGTTTCATTCTCCATGATAATGTTAATTAAATCCTCAACACTTACCTTGCTCTGCTCAAGAAATTGTTGCAGGTACATTATTTTGTGGTCTTCCATAGCTTTTAGATTTTCTTTACCATGGTGAATTGGGCCTATAGAGACTACTCGAGGTGCACATGCCTTCTCATTTAACTCCCGCAATGGTTCGGGGACTCTATAGATGCAGCATGCCGGGGAGAAAGCCTTCTTGATCTTCAATTGCTCCCTCAAAGAATTGGCTATCTCATTGATATCAAGTGAAACTTCATCGCTCTGATCCATTATCGGCTGATCAGTACTTGATCTTCCAACAATTTCCGTCCTGTTATTGAACTCAGATAATCGCTTGCTCAGTTCAGAACCAGAACGTATAATTAATCACTATTGATAAAAACAAACTGAAATACCAAAATAATATTCGCAAGAAATCAAATAATTAATTCAAGCCCATTTTATTGAGATAATTTATTTTAGTTTGCAGCAAATAATAAACTTTTATCATTATTGAGATTTTTTATATGGTTTATCACCTTTGGGATGGAAAGGTGTAATATTAAGTTTTGATTATTGAGAATAAAATTTAAAGTATTTTTCCTTCTATTATGAGAATTGTGTAGGGCTAAGCTTTCTCAAGCTTCTTTTGTATAGTCTTTCCTGATTACCTTACAATCTTAATTTGTGGTTAATTATTTCTATCCGTGTTAGTTTTCAAGGGGTTTCTAGTGACGAGCTTTTTACTCTTGTTTTATTATGGAATGCAAATTAGTGGTGTCTTGCTGTAAGATAAAAGGGTGAACTTCAATTATTTTCCTTGTAATAGATTCATTAATATTCTACTTCTACTCCTACTCTTATAGTTTTCATAAAATCCTGTTAATATTACTCTTAACTATGAAATATCTAATTCTTTTTAATTTTGGTTTTTCAGTTCTTTTGGTTTCGGATTTTTGTTGCAAGATACTATGAATGGGAAATTGTGTTTTTTTTAAATATTATTTTAAAATAGAATTGTGTCTTTTAAAACATCAAGTTGTGTCATCTAAAATAAAAAAATATATATATATTTAAATCAAAAAACATTAAATTAACCGTAAAAAGTATATCTAAAAAATAATAATGCAATTAAACTGCAAGAGTACACAACAAATTATTTTAAGATTAAAATATTGATCATTGACTTGATCTACAATTTGAAGTTCATATTCTATCAACAATTACTGAATTTTTTTAAAATGTTGATTCATATATGTTCTGTATGTATTTAAAGAAACTAGATCAATTAATTTTGTAGGGAAACAGAAATAACAGCACCGTGGACCAATCTATGCAACTGCACCACGACTTGAGAACACAGGCTTCGTTCGATAAGATAAATAAGTATACACCAATATTCTACGTGGATAAGATTCCCAAACACTTGTTTGAATAGAATTAAAATGCTACCGGAGTTAAGAGTTCTGACTGCTTTGATCTTTCTGCTCAAATTCAAGTCCGGCACTGTTGGATCTCAGAACGAAGTTACAAGTTTTGGCTGAAAAAGATACTTTATTGAATTGCAAAAACAATGGCTTTATGCAAGCCTGTTACAAGGAAAAGGAAATCAACAGAAAACAAACTCCACGTTCACAACTCCTAAGAACGTGTAAGTGGATCTAGGACCCAATTCAAACAACAACTGATTACCCTACAAGCTAGGGCATTATTAACAGAATGAGTAACCAAATAAACAATAAACACGAATAAGTCTTAGCAATTCTAATGCTTCAACAGGCACTTACAGCAAGAAGAAGAGTACTAGTACTATACTCTCTTGAAGAACACATTCCTTAATCTATGCTCTTGTCAGCATATTATAGAATTTCAGGCTTAAAGCCAGACAAAACAATTGAGTTATCATAATGAAACAACTTGAATGATCGAGCAGAGTCTGTATGATAGTGAGTATGACTAGAACAGCAGCTGCTACAACAGAGATTATAGTCCATGGATTGCGGAAACTGTTCTGTTCCAAGAATGCCTCCCAGTTGTGCCCCCGCTTTCCGTAGTACTTGTTCAGATCTTGAACTACACCAGAAAAGTAGAAACGGTTGGCGTTGATAACATTTTCCTTGGAAAGATTGCGAAAAAGGATTGAAACTGCATCGTTATCATGGTGCCAGTTTTTTAAGATTTCGTATTTGACGAGTATTTCCACGTCCTTAGCAGAGGTGACAAGGAAAGAGAGCATTGCAATATAGTCTCTTACATATTTTTTACGACCGTAATTGCATAGCTCAAAGGCTTGGAGATTTCTAAATAGGATTTCTGTACGTTTGCCTATCTCTAATTGTGGGATTTCCAGCGTCCCTTCATTCTCATCAAATTTTATGTCGAGTAGGTTTTTGCTGGACCCTAACTTAAACTTGATTCCAGCCCGATGGAGCTCCGCTACACTAGGTGCGGTTAGAGTTTCAAGTTTCTTTGGCTGCATCTGCTCTGCTGGCTTCTGACAGATTCTTAGAGAGTCAACAAAATGCTCTGCTTCAGACAAATTGATTTCGTTCAAAATGTCCTTTGGCGCCCATGAACCCCATGCACATGATAAGAGATCATGAGTAACCTTAATCATGGAATATTCCTCATGACGGTCCTGTATTTTGGATAGTTTGAACAAGTCCTCAACAATGAAGAATGGAAGCTGATTTTCAAGCAAGCACAAATCAAACCTTATATCTTCTTTCATCCATGGTTTATTGAATATGCGGTCAGTATTTCTACTTCGGAGATCAGGGAAGCATCTCTTCAGTAAGAACATAATGAGAAATGAGCAATCCAGCAACACCATTTCCACAAATTCCTCTGCAGTTAGATTATCAAAGGTTTCTGCATAACAATTACGCAATTTATCCTCCATCTTTGCAATAGCTGCAATAAAATCCTTCACATTTACCTCGCTCAATTCAAGAAATTCCGTCAGGTACAGTCTCTTATGCTCTTCCATTTTTTTGAGCCCTTGTTATCCGTGGTGAAGTGGGCCAATGGAGATCACATGAGGTGTGTAAGCCTTTTCATTTAACTCACGTAATCGTTTAGGAACTCTGAATATTGAACAATTATTGGAGAAAGGACGCAAGATGCTCAACTTTCCTTGCACGGAGACTGCTAATTTGCCAATGTCAACCGAACTATCCATCTGATCTCTTGATGTTCCAGCAACGTTCGTCTTGTGCTTAGCCATTCGCTAGAATCACAGTTATCAATTTGTTAGATAAACGCTACAAAAATTTCGATAACAATTGTAAAAGGAGATGAAGAATGCACAATCAAACACAAGATTCCCAGACAACCATAAGAGCATCTCTAAGGAATCAAATCTGATTTTTTTTCTTTTCCTAATTGTAAATGTTTCACATAAATGCATGTCTTTGACTACTTGAAAGAGCTGAAAATTAAAAATCCATAGCTTCTCTAAATTAAAACTTACAAGCATTTTTCTGAACAAAAAACGAAAAGGACTCGGTAGCTCTCACTTACACAAACTGTGAAATTCTGAAGTTTTTCTGAAGAGTTTTCTTGTCTGCTACTTTTTTTCCTGCAATTCTGCACCTCTTCTAATTCTACACAAAATTCCTCGTCAACGTTTTCGGACATGGACGTCAATTAACAAAGACATAAAAAGCCTAGGACTCCAAAACAATATGCATTAAAACAATTAACATATAGAACTGGCATCCAGTTCTATATGTTACCAAGTTTTGGACTCGAAAATTTCAGTTTCTGAGGGGTTTTTAGCGACAAGCTTTTCACTTATGTTTGATTATGGAATGCAAATTAGTGGTGTCTTCCTGGAAAATAAAAGGGTAAACCTCAATAATTATCCTTACAGATTCATCATTGTTCTACTTCTACTCTTATAATTACAATTTTCCCACTATTACCCTTGTAGTTTTCATAAAATTCCGTTAATTTTACTCTAAAAGCAATTGACAAAGACATAAAAAGCCTGCTGGATAGAAACTTACACGCCTAAAAGCTCTCGACAACCGGCAGTTTTAGAAGTTCTTCTCGTCTCAAATGATGACAATCTACCTCTAGTGTCCAAAAAGATGTGCCAAGAATGGTACTTGAGAGTTTTTCGTGGGTAGGTGTAGGAGGTTCTGGGGTTTTTTATAGGGCAAGGGGAGAGGTGAAAGAGGATGGAGGGAGACAGTGAAATGGGATTTGAGCCGTTGATCGGTAAGCTAATGGGCAGTGGAGATGGAGATCCGCGTGCACGTGATGCAGCCAATAGGATTGCTTCTTTTAGGCGGGCTCGTTTTTCATCTTATGGAGCTCCTTACCTCTCTTTGTGGAGACTTTCTGGACCGTGGATCTTAATGTGATCAGCGGTTGTGAATGTTAGAGAAATGTGATGAGGATCGCCACCTGCGTACTCTGTTGAGTGACCAATAGAAATGCTTTATTTGCTTCCTTTTAACAAGTAATTTAAACAGCCCTAGGTTTGTAAAATTTCTCTTTTCTTAAACACCAATTTATGATATATTTATTATTTCCGTCAATCCATCAATTAAATTTTAATTATACATTAATAGTTATTTTTTAAAATATTTGTTTTATATTTTAAATTTTATTTTTAACATTAACACCTTAAAACAATCTAAAAATATTAAAAAAAATTTAAAGTAAATAAAAAATTAAAAAACATCCAATTTTTTTTTTAAAAAATAGTTTGTAAATATAAAAATAAATATTCACTTGATCAATAAATAATTATTGTAAATTTTTCTTTATTGTAAAATTTTCTTTTCCAATACACGTATTTCAACGTTGGGGGGTTTCTTGATATATTGTAATGTTTGAAAATTACTGCCACTACAATCACTGTCACTTCTCCAATCACTAAGAGTGTGTTTGGTAGTATGGTTGTGGTTGCTTTTCAAATAGCTTTTTGTGTCAAAATACATGCTAATAATTTTTTTTATTTTTTAAAAATCATTTTTGACATCAGCACATCAAAATGATTTGAAAACACTAAAAACATATTAATTTGAAGTTAATAAAAAAATAAAAAAATTTCAAATTTTATCAAAAGCGCTTTTAAAACGCAGAAACAAACAGGCCCTAAGTTTTGCACACGTTTTTATGTTTCAAAATTGGATTCGTTTTTCTTAGATATTCTTACAATTAATGCTATAATCTAGAAATTTAACTGCTTAAATATGTTCCTTGAATTTGTTTACACGGTGACAACCCTTATTGAATGGTGGGAGAAATTCGAAGGAGCAATTGTTTTATTTTAATAAATATTTAATCTTTAAGATTTAAAAAATTGTTTAATTTAAGAATCTCATTCATGTGATTTTCTATAATAATCATTTTAAATTTAGAACTAGTATAAATAAAGTTGTATAATTTATTTTACATTAATATGTTTTTTGAATTGGATTTTATATTATTCATGAAAGTTGTCGTGATAATAATATCTCTGTCGATTTCACAATAGATAAATACCCATACCCTTATTCAATGGTGGGAAAAATTTGAAGCTACAGTCTATGATGATGTGTTCAATTTCTTGACTTTAATGAAATTTGATGATGTTATGAAAAAGAAAGTGAGGAAATATTACAAGAAAAGAAATAGAAAAGAATATGAAAAATGTTTTGAAGCACATGTATCGATAAAGTTGCTTTTGAATAATGATATTTTTGAAATTTTATAAAACATAGTTTTATAATTGTTAAAAGTTGGATTATCAATTCTCTGACCCAGATTTAATTAGGAATTTTATCATGTTTCTTATAGTTAAAGGTGTATCAATTCCCTAACCCCAGATTTCATTGGAAATTTTATCATGTTTCTTACAGCTAAAGGTGTTTGGGACGTCATTGCCACAAGCTACTTCGATGGAGGAGATAATGTCCAGGTATATAATCTAAAACGTAAAGTCAGTCAAACCACACAAAAGAGGGGTTCTCTAGAAGACTACTACACTAGCTTACAATCTCTCTAGCGAGAGATTGACCACAAACGTCCAAATCTCATGACATGCGATGAGGACATACAAGAATACAACAAATTAATTCAAGAAGATCGAATTTATACCTTCTTGGATACAATAAGGACATGCAGGAATACACAAGGGTGGGTGCACTCATTGTGGTGGAAATAAACACACCAAAGACACATGTTTTCAGCTACACGGGTATCCAAAGTGGTGGTATGAAATGAAGGGAAAAAACACGAACGGAATGGCCACGCAACATTTATTACTTATACATAACCAAATACACTTATGCCACTCAACAGTTAACCTCTGTCTTCAACTCAAGACCCAGGTATTATTGGTTCCACAAACTTAGTATCCAACGGTGAACATATAAACAATTGGATTATTGACTCAAGAGCGACAGATCACCTGACCTATGATCATAATGACTTTAAAACAAAGTCAATTCCTTGACGGAAGGCCATATCAAATGCTAACGGTGATATATATCCGGTAACAGGGGGAGGAACAGTGGAATTATCAACCACATGCACTCTCTCTAATACTCTTTTTATTCATCCACTCTCCACTAAATTACTATCAGTAAGGCAAGTAATAGAATATTTAAATTATTGCGTACTGATGTACTTCTCATTTTGTTTGTTTTAGGATGTTCTCACGAAGAAGAATTTTGGTCGTGATACTAAGAATGGAGGGTTATATTATGTGGATGATTTAGACCTTGGAAAAGTTCATTTCGCCCAATCATCACAGCGGCAAGGACAAGACATTTGGTTATGGCATTACTGGTTAGGACACCCATCATTCAGCTATCTACAACATTTATTCCCTACTTTATTTGAAAAAGTATTGCTCTCTAGTTTCAAATGTAAGGATTGTATCCTAGGTAAAAGTCATCGAACAAATTACCCCATCAATTATAATAAATGCAATGCACCATTTGAGATTATTCACTTTGACTTATGGGGCCCTGCACTTGTTATGATTACCGCTAGCCTTAGATGGTTTGTCACCTTTATTGATGATTGTACAAGGATCTCTTGGTTTATATGTTGAAACATAAGAAAGATGTCCTACCAGTTTTTCAGAAATTTATCACCCTTATACAAACTCAGTTCTCTATGGGCATTAAAACTCTTCGATATGATAATGGAGGCAAATATATTAGCCAAGAGTTTAGACAATTTTGTGAGAGCAAGGGCATCATACACAAGACTACTTATCCATATACTACTCAGCATAATGGAATTGCTGAACGGAAAAATAGACACATATTATAGACAATACAGACCATTATGAGAGCTGCCCATATGCCTTAATAATATTGGCTTGATGCCGTGAGTACATCTGTTTATCTTCTCAACCGGATATTATCCCGAGTACTTAATTTTCACACACCACTCCAGACTTTGGAATAGTATGTTAAACTACCTTCAACACTCCATATACCTCCAAAGATATTTGGTTGTGTTGTATTTGTACATGTTCTGAAGCACCAATGATCCAAGTTGCATCCATGTGTTGTTAGTTGTGTCCTTCCTGGTTATGGTTCTCATACAAAAAGATACCGTTGTTATGATCCCCTTACACAGAAACTCTATATTACTATGGATGTAACCTTTCTTGAGACTGAATATTTCTTCAACGAACCATCCTCGTTTGTTTTTCATGGGGAGAATAGACATGAACAACAAATATGGGATTGGGTTCATCCTAACCATACTCAAACAGAACCAGAAATTTCTGAACAGATGAACCACGCCAATTTACATACTCAAGCCACATCAACTAACCCCTTCTCCAATATACAACACAACCAAAATTAGAATCGTGAGGACAATCCCGACACTACAACTAAGGTAAGATGTCCTGACTCTTCTATAATACCTGATTTTATGATATACAGTTTACCTTACAGGCATAATCATGGAGTAACCCCAAACCGGTACTCACAAAAAACAAAAGAAAGAAAGTTCAAATACTCTATTGTAAATTTTATCTCAGCCCATAACATGTCAGATGCAACAAAGGTATTCATGGGAAAAGTATCTTCAGAACAGGTCCCACAAAACATTGAAGAAGTTATGCTAGATGAACACTGGAAGATAGTTGTTTATGATGAAATGAAAGTTCTCCAGAATAATAATACTTGGGAACTAACTACATTTTCATATGGAAAGAAAATAGTTGGATGTAAATGAGTGTTTACTGTGAAATATAAAGCAGATGGGACAGTAGAAGATACAATGCGAGACTGATAGCTAAAGGATATACATAGACATATGGCATAGACTATTAAGAAACATTCTCACTAGTAGCTAAATTGAACACAATTTGAATACTCCTATCACTTGCAGTAAACCTAGACTGGCCTTTACATCAATTTGATGTAAAAAATAAATTTCTTCATGGAGATCTAGAGGAGGAAGTGTATATGGATGTTCCTCTTGGTTTTACTGGAAAAAAAAAAGAAAATATAGTGTGTAGGCTTACAAAATCACTTTATAGACTGAAATAGTCTCCTAGAGTATGGTTTGAAAGATTCAGTCTAACAATGTGAAAGCATGGATTTAGCCAAAACAACTCGGACCATACACTATTTCTGAAAAGAAATGGGGGGGGGAACAATAGCCTTGATTATTTATGTTGATGATATGGTAGTCACAAGAAATGATGAAGAAGGAATTTCAGAATTACAAATGTATCTAGCAAATGAATTTGAAATGAAGGATCTTGGTGTGTTGAAGTATTTCTTGGGCATCAAAGTATACAAATCAAAACTGGGCATATTCCTCTCACAAAGAAAGTATGTATTGGACCTATTAGCCGATCGTACAAAATGATTGTTTAGCGGAATATTCAAATCAGGTTCCCACAAACAAAGAACGATATCAGAAATTGGTGGGAAGCCTCATCTACCTTTCACATACACGCTTTGATATCGCATATGTAGTCAGTATAGTCAGCCAATTCATGCACAACCTAAGTGAAGTACATATGGAGGTAGCATTGCGAGTACTTACATACTTAAAATCCTCTCCGGGAAGAGGAATTCTTTTCTCAAAGAATGATCACCTTAACATCATTGGTTATACTGATGCAGACTGGGCAAGAGATTTGACTGACAGAAAGTCTACTTCAGGATACTTTACCTTTGTTGGAGGAAACTTAGTGACCTGGAAAAGTAAGAAGCAAAATATTGTTGCTTTATCTAGTGCTGAAACATAATTCAGAGGGATGACCAAATGATTATGTGAAATACTATGGATAAAGGGGCTACTTAAAGAGCTAGGATATCTTATAGAAATTGAGATCAAGATGTACTGTGACAACAAAGCCGCAATTGCCATAGACAATAATCCAGTTCAACATGATCGAACTAAACATTTGAAAGTAGATAGACATTTCATCAAGCAAAAATTCGATGAGAAGACTGTGATTTTTTCTTTTGTCAAATCCGAGGATTAACTAACAGATATATTTACTAAAGCAGTATCAAGTAAAGTATTTCATTGCTCTCTCAACAAGTTAGGCATACGAGATATCTTTGCACCAACTTGAGAAGAAGTGTTGACAAAGATTAATTATTGGTTTAAAAAGTATTACAAATAAGAAAAACTAGAAGTCAAGAACAAGTTTAGAAAAGATTTTGATATATTTCTATTCTTAGTCTTCCATCCTTAAAAAGGATTTATTGTACAAATTAACAATGAATTGATATACAAGTTGAATTGATACAAACAATTATTTCTCAACTGCTCCTTCAATTCATCAATTAGCTTAATAATCAATAAATAATTATTGTAGAACATTATTTTGAATGATTGGCCCTCAATTACTTCAATAAGATGACAAGTTCCTTAGCTTTTTGGGCAGCCTTTCAATTTGTAGGATATGATAACGGGATCATAATTTAAAGTTTTTTCGAACAACTCTCGAATCCCTTGAAACAACACTCTGCATTTTTACTGAATATTTATGACAGGAAAAAACAACAAAAGCTTCTAAAGTGCCTTTGATCTAGCTGGGAACGCGGTCGACGATTGATTGGCAGATGAAGGAAAAAAAAAACCCGTTGTTTTAATAAAAAAAAAAATTAAAAGAAAGTTAGAAGGACGATTTATGAATTTTTTAAAAAGGTGTTTTCACGACAATATTAAGGTCTCCGTCAACTCTCAATTATTATTATTTTAAATCAATCAATGTCGGCCATGTTTTGTCTCAAAGTGACCCGTCCAGCGTAATGCAAATACTAATCTTAATAGTCGTCATTATGAGTTGAATCCTACGTAACAATATTGCGATATATATTAACTACTTTTTAGCATATTTAAAGACTATAGTCTTAACCATTCTTTTGAGTATTATGAATATATAAATCCTTCCATGGGGGACAAATTGCAATATTCCATCCTTTTTAGCATGGAATATCGCAATTTGACGTAGAATATGTCGTTATGAGTTTCTATGTATTAACAATATTGCGATATTCCATACTTTTTAGCATATGGTCGCATGTTATGATTCAATTGAATAATTGGATTCGTATATTCATCTGCCCTACCTCTGTCGATTTCACATACGGGGCATGGTCGCATGTGATGATACAATTGAATAAATGGATTCCTATATTCATCTGCCCTACCTCTATCTGTCGATTTCACACTAGAATTTCCACGCCCATATTCAATGCTAGTGCCCCTCACATGCAGTGTTCAAAGCTACATGATTTTTCAAATTTTTTTTTTATAGGATAAAATAAAATATTAACATCCCAACTAGTGCCCCTCAGTGTCCTGTGGCTTTATTTAATCTTGAATCGTTAAGAAAAACAATTCTACGAGTTTGTCTTTTTAAAATATTTAATTCTTTGTTTTTTGAAGAACATTTAGTGCAGGTAGGAAACCGAAACATATATTCGCTATCTTTAATTGATTTGATGTAAAATGATATTTTTATTTTAATCATGTAAAACATATTTAATTTTATTAATAAATACCTTATTTATTTATGTTTAATTTATAAAATAAAGATAAAATTCTTGAATAAAACACTTTCCAAAAACGATTATAGAAATATTATGATCATGAAATTCTTATTAAAAATATGAATTTGTTCTTGCTAAGTAGTTCTACAAAATATTTTATACAGCCATAAAAATATGCTTCAATCATATTAAAAAAAATGTTTATATTACATGGAATATTGTATGATATAAAATAATTTACACATCAATCTATGAAGTTAATTTATTCATTAAAAAATATTTTTAACTTAAATATTTCTATAATATATATTTTAAAATAATAATCGAATTATAACATCATAAATCTTTCAACTATCACTATTATAATTTTTCAATCATATTAAAATATATTACAAAATAAAATTAATAATATAAAACATATTTATATATAAAAGATAGAATAACAAAAATAGCTCTCAATTCTCTCACAAACTGTGCAATTCTGCAGTTTTTCTGAAGACTTTTCATCTTTTACAGTTCTGCACCTCGTCAGGTAGTATTTAATAATGGAAGTATTTTAAAAAAAAGTTTAAAAAATTCTTATTTTATTTTTTATTTTAAATTAATATATTTTTGATATTTTCATATCATTTTAATATATTAATATTAAAATAGAGATAGTTAAAAACCCGGCTAACCCGGTTAAAAACCCAGTTGCAATTCATTAACTATTTTTTATTTATTTTACCAAAACAATATTATTTTAATTTATAAAAAAAATAAAATTAATTCAGGTGACTGATCAAAACACATAACTTGAACTTTAAGCTGAATCAGTTAGCACAGACCGGGTTAAAAAACACTGAACAGAAGTTCCATGTAAAACATGGGGTCTCCATTATTAAAGTTTAATGCAAGACTATAAAAGTCATGCCAATTTCCATGAATAATTGGCATGACTTTCCACAAAGCAAAGAATAATAATTTTAAAATTCCCCTTTGAAAATTAAAAAATCACAAATAATATTTTAATATCATTATTTTATTATTAAATATATATCGAGCCGAACAATGCTACCTGACTTTAATGACACGAGTCTTCACCAAAATACATAATTAATTCATGAAAGCTGTTGTGATAATGGTGTTTTAAAAAGAGTTTCTTAAAGCAATGTGAATAATTTGACTCGTATGTTCATCTGCCCTATCTCTGTCTCCATTATTAAACAGAAGCTAGAAACCTATAAAGTTTAATGCAAGACTTGTATAATAGTTTCGTGGAAGTTTCATCTCTATAGTTATCTACCTTGATGACATTTTTCAACATCTTCAACCTTTATGAGATCCGCTTTTACAATAATAATCTTTATCTTCAATTAAAGGATGTTTATTCCACTTGTGCCTAGGCTTTCTGCAATGTGAATTCAGTTCTTCGCAGACACCCCAAAGAAAATTATTAGTAGAGCAAATATTTTCTTTGTTGAGACTCTTAAAAAGATCTGACACTGCTTGGTTACTGCTTAGCATATTTGTCAAATTCCCATTGTTAACAAGTACTTCCACATCATTAGGAGCACGGCGACGACGCAGCTGATGAAATAAATATAATCATTTATGAAAGTATGCGCATTCCTGCCATGGCATTGCTCAAAAGCCTGGAGATTTCTGAATAAAATTTCTGTCTGGTCAAATATTTTTAGTTGTGGGATTTCTAGAATCCCATTACTGAATCTTATGTCTAATGATGAGCTTTTTTCGGGACGCTTAAACTTCACTCCAGATTGATGGAGCTTCGTTGCAGTGGGTGCGCTTAAAAAAGTTTCTTTTTAGTTGTGGAAGGCGCTTAAAAAACTTCACTCCAGAAGAATTGATTATTTTCCAACTGTCCTCTTTTACACAGTCAAGCCATACTCGTTTTAATAACCAACAGGTAAGCTCAATTCTTCTACAATTCTTGTTGAGAAGATAGTTTGAGTTGATCTAAATCGACTGTAATTCCACCTTTACAGGGGTTAACAGTTTGTGTAGGACTCAATCTCTTGTAGCTCCGACTTCTCAGGCATATACTTGTATATATAATCGTTGTAACACTGCAGAAGAATGACATGGAAACAGTTTTTGGTGACCAAGCGGTCACGAGTTCGAATCTTACCATTCTTATTTATTTGATAAAAATTAAGCACAAAGTAATGTGAGCCTGTGTAAGTTTCAAGTTCAAAGAGTTTTTACTTGAGGGGATGTGTTAGAGAATAATATAAATTATATTCTGAAATCTCATCTAACAGTTTAAATTATTGAGTTGAGATGATTATTTAACAGATGAATTTTACTAATGGCATAATAGTTCGGAGTATATTTTCGTAAGTGACTATATTACTTTCATCGGCTGCCTCGTCCGTGCTCCTAATGATGTGGAAGTGCTTGCTCACAATGAGAATTTGAAAAATATGCTAAACAGTGACGAAGCAGTGTCAAATCTTCTTTACAGCATCGACAAAGAAAATGTTGTCACTAAAAATAGTTTTCTTTCGGGTGTCTGCGAAGACCTGAAGTCACATTGCACAAAGCGTAGGCACAGGTGGAAGGCAACCACGAAGCAGGTTTATTTCAAAGACAAAAATTTATAATAAATTAATCTATTTATTATGACTGATGATTGTTATTTAATAAAAAATTTAGTATGAAGGGACAAGTATGATATTAAGTTGGTGGAGGGACCAATAAAATATTGTTTTAGTAGTGGAGGGACGACCATATTCTTTCTCTAATTTATTAATGTTTTAATTTAATTATATCTTTAAATTATTAATAAGTAAATTTTATTTAAAAAAGGTGTTCATGTGCTACCATCAAACCAAATCATGGACCAGTCTGCTTGAGTACAAGTCCAATGTATTCTCAGTGAGCCTGGACATGAGTTTTGCACCAATTGGGCTTAATTAGGCATAGATTTCAAGGCTGAAACATGGGCCTAGCTCGTATCAGCAATTTACAAGGCTATAGAATTATAATTTAGAAGGCAATTTCCCATACTGGCTGCATCCACTCGCTAGTGCAAAAAAAAAAAAATAATAATAATAGCAAAAGATGAAAAAGCTCATGCAAGGAAACTTTAGATTTTGATAGCCATGGTAGTTAAGTAATTTTATTGGGTATAAAAAATTGAAATCTCTGTGAAGCCCCCTCCACCATCCTAATTATATAAAAAAAATCCATTATAAAAATACCAAAACACCCCTAATCATGAATGAAAATTTATTTTTTAGGGATAATTTAGTTATTATAAATTAAATAAAAAGTTGAAAATACCGAAACACCTTAAGATTCAACTTTAAAAAATTTAATTTCAAAGGTAATGAAATGCATAAAATTTTGAAAAAATCGATCTATCTCCATATGATTAATTGATCCATGTGAAAATACTAAAGCATCCCTAATAACTAGTTATTATATAGTTTTGAGATGGGCAAAATACTGAAAAAAAACTGTGTATTGTTATAATATTTTATTTTATATTTTCAATTTTAGTATCAATCCAGATCTTGACCCACTAAAATACATGAACTCTGTCCAGATTCTGCAAATTTTAGCTGAGGCAAGGAACAGTTAGCCTGGATATTCTGATACTGCATTTAATTCTTTAGATGTTGGTAACATGTTATTTCTTCAAATTTTGATTCAATATTTGCCTGCGACTGCATAATTCCATCTCTGATTTCTAGTGTCTGAACATAGATGAGCTTACAGTACCTAAACGCATAAAAATCAAATCATGTCATCAGGAATAGCATGACAAATCATTTGCTTTGATCTTATATTAATCAAGGATAACATCTGAAGCATACTGCTAGTTGATAACTGGAAACTTATACATACTAATTGAGGGAAAAAAACAAAACATGAAAGAAACAAGCATTGATCACACAGCAATCCAAATCCATGGAACACTTAATTGAAATCCTGGAAGCTACACTTGAATAAGAGAACACACAGTTTGTACCATAGTGAGTATGAGGAGAATCGAGGCTGCGATAAGAGAGATTATGGCCCATGGAGTATGGAAATACTCTTGTTTCAAGGTTGCCTTCCATTTATTCCAAGGCCTCCTGCAGTATGCTTTCAGATCTTCAACGAGACTAGCGAAGATGAAATCATCCGCGGAGAGAGAATTTCCCTTGGAAATATTATGAAGAAGAGTCGTAACTGCTTCATAGTCATGTATCCAGTTTTCTATAATTCCATTTCGAACAAGGATTTCCACATCCTTAGGAGTAATGACAAGGAAATTGATCATTGAAATATAGTTAGCTATATACTCTTCGTGGCAATGGCATTGCTCAAATACCTGGAGATTCCTGAATAAGATTTCTGTGTCGTCATCTATTTTCAATAGTGGCATTTCCAGGATCCCTCTATCGAATTTCATGTCGAGCAAACTTTTGCCCGGTTTAAACCTGAACTTAACTCCAGCTTGATGGAGTTCAGTTATACTTGGTACGTTTATGGTCTCGAGTTCTTTCTCCGTTTGATCTAACTCTGATGGCTTCAGACATTTTCTTATGAAGTCAACAAAATGTGCTACTTCAGACGAATTGATTTCCTCCAAAATTCCCTTTTTCATCCAAGAATCCTGTCTCTCTTCGAAGAACTTGTATGTAAGCTTAATCACTGAATATTCCTCTTCAGCAGGGCTATATCTGGTTATGCTGGATGCTTTAAGCAAATCCTCAAGAATGAAGAATGGGAGCTGATTTTCAATCAAGCACATGTCAAGTAATATATCGCTCAGCATCCATGGTTTATTGAATATACGGTCATTGCTACTTTCAAATCCTTCACAACAACCTTTGAGCAGGACCACAATGATGAAGGAGGCATCTAGTAACATCATTTTCACAAAGTCTTCACTACCAAGATCGATGGTTTCTGCGTAACAATTACGCAATCTTGTCTCTCTCTCCTCTACAACTTTAATTAACTCCTCCATGCTTGCCTCGCTCCATTCAAGAAAATCTTGCAAGTACAATATTTTGTGCTCCTGCATTGCTTTAAGCTCTTCTTTTCCATGGTGAAGTGGACCAAGGTTTACTACATGAGGTGTGAAGATCTTTTCATTCGACTCGCGTAGTCGAATAGGGACTCTGTAGATACAACATTGATCGGAGAAAGAATGCAACATTTCCATTTCCGCTCTCAAGGACTTCGCCAACTTGTTAATATCAAGTGAAAGTTGTGAATCCTGATCATATTTTGTTACCTGCTGATCATGAACCGATGTTCCTGCATCCTCCATCTTGTGGGGATACTGACCAAAGCAATTCTATTGTCAGACCCAATATAAAAAATTTGACTACCATTAAGTAGTCTCAGACTAATTCTGATTGCTTCAGTTTTGAAAAAAAATAATCTGGTTGCTAAAAGTATGGACCGGGGAAGCAAAATCAGTAGTCTTTCAAGCAAAGAGGGATAGGAACTGGTTTGAGGTATAGGTTCTCCCCGTGCTGGTACTAGAAAAAGTCTTGTGGGGATACTGACCAAAGCAATTCTATTGTCAGACTCAATATAAAAAATTTGACTACCATTAAGTAGTCTCAGACTAATTCTGATTGCTTCAGTTTAAAAAATAATAATCTGGTTGCTAAAAGTATGGACCGGGGAATAGCTACCTATCACTTCAAGGTTGCATTTGGTTAACATCATGGAATATAAAAGACAAAAAGGTTTTTGATTAGAGAGACAAATATAAAAATATAAAATAAATCTCTCTTAGATTCACATTCTCTTTCAAAACATCTATTATCTTTATTTCTTGTATCTTGAGACAGTAATTCAATGCCACCCAACAACTTTGATTTGTAATGTCAGAAGTAACCAGCAATTAATGTGTTCATCTAGAACTAATTACAAGCGCTTTTAAAAATTGCTGCTGAAGAGCATACGACAGAGTTGAGAAAATTGCTAGTGTCAGCATCAATAAATTTATCATTACTACAAATGCTCGAACAAATCCAACTCCTAATAACTAGAAACGAATGAAAATATACAAAAGATTAAATATCAAACAACTGCGAGAATGCAATAAATTAAATAAGGATTTTAAACTTCAATTTCTAACTTCTTACTATTGATGACTACACAGAGCAGAGATATTGGCTTGAAAACGTCCTTCTAAGCTGTCCCAGAAGATGGTGGTTCCCAGTTTCTCCGTGAAGAGTTAACTTCCTTTTATTTTCCAATGGTCGACGTCAGCATAGTTCTCACACTCTAAATGTAACACATTGTATGTAGCAAACACTCGACAGATATAAAGTTAAAGTGACTCTCACTTTAACTTTATATCTGTAGAGTGCTTGCTATATACTAATCTTAAGTTAGAGATGACTCTAACTAAAAAAAAAAAATTGTTTTATTTGCCATCTACTACTAGCATTTTATAATATAATCGACTATTATAAAAAAAAATATCACTACGAAAACAATTACTTCACTTTCTTAACTGCTGAATTATCTAATCTTCTTGATTAATAAAAAGGATAATGACGACTGCAACATGTTTGAACAATCAAGAAATTTAAAAAAAAATCATTAAAGAATAATATAAAATCATTTTTTAGCTTCATCCAGCTAGCTAGTAACTTCAATTTTAATTTGAAATATTATACCTAATTAATCATTATGTCGATCATATTTATGAGTGTGTTAATCATAACATTAAAAAAAAATTAATATATTATCAAAGCCTTAATATATAACTAAGAAGGGAGGAGTTTAACCTCAGGAGCTTAACCTCCTCATATATTAGAAAATAATATAAAATTAACTCACTCTGACTTTTTGGATTAAGACAATATTTTAGCATAAACTAGATAATTAATTGAAAATGGCAGCTACACCATTTTGAAACCAGCCGGGCTAAATGAAATTATGAAGAATTTGATGTTTTGCATCAATAGAAAATTAAGGAATCCAATAAATCTCTTTATTTCATATATGATTCTCACTTTAGCTCTAGAATTGTGACTTTTGCTTTCATTTAGTAGGGTCAGGTCAATTCTAATCACTTTATGGAGGAAAAGTTCGAGTCTACAATGAATTATTGACATAAAAATCTCAAATAGTTGAGTGAAAATTTGTAAATAAAAAGCAAACTACGTCAAAATATCTAGTAGTATTAGTAGACTCATGCAAAGTTTCGAGGAAGAAACAGAAGGCATAATTAAAATGCCTTGTGCCAACCAACTATACATCCCATCTTCCTTTCAATAGCTTGTAGGTAAAACAAAAGCTGGGGCTTAAACAAATCACAAGTTCAGAAAAATCGCAGCAAGATGAACAAATGCTATTCTTTAAAAGAGAAAAGAAAAACAGTGAATGGAGACTTAAAATGAATTATTACATAGATTAATTAAGTATCAAATTATCTATAAACAAACCAATAAACACAAGACACATAGATAAAATATAATAGCCCCCACCTAATGATTTATGTAGTGCACATGATTTTATTTAAGTGTTTTATTAACTTAGTTTATGAATAATGCAGTAGATTAATCTGTGTAATGATTCCTCTCGTTCTCCAAGCCTTAACCCCCTCAACTCTTGCAGAGGTGGAATATATTCACCGACGAACCAAACAATTCAAGAACACAAAAACAAGAAAGTAGAACTGCACATGCATCTTTGAAAAAGCACAGGAATCTGTCAGATAGACATACATTTATGCAAACATCACTACAAGCAAAGCGCATCAATTCAAGTACAACAGATTAATTTTAGATGAGCATATATCATCTGTGAAATTGGCATGGCTGGTAGCTTGTAGCAGAATTAATCCCTGAGAAGCGCGCGCGCGCTCGCCATAATATAGATGCGGTGTGCTAAAATCTGCAAGTGCCTGCAGCACCAGTGAAGAATAATTTCCCCACCGTTAGGCCCCTTATCTTTAAATGCGAAGGCAAGTCGTGTCATTATCACACTAATGCTTCACGTGCACTGTCCTGTTTTATATAGGAAAGGGACGTGCATATTTAAAATCACCGCTGAACAGTACCCACGGTCCCAAAAAAACACTTCATCGCGCCATGTATGTATGGCCAGCACTTCTTGCTAAATTAATATGCACAGCCGTAACGTAAAGATGTAGATCTTCCCATCCAAATCTTCAATGTCCATGATCATGTGTAGTCTATTACAAATCTTGGTTGAGTGTCATGATTTTGATGATAGACAGGCTGCTATTTCAAAGGACTTATAAACTACTAGTCTATTTTAAACTGACGCATCCTCACGGCTTAATTAATTTCCCAAAACATTCATGTCATGTGAAGAGTATAAAATCCGATCCGGGAATCAATCCAACTCAAAACCTAGACTATGAGTCAAGTGGGTTTGACTCGAATGGTTTTATTTTTTTATTAGCGCTAGATAGGCTCATCCATAGAAGTACCAATAAAGAAATCTGAAAAGAAAATAACATTAATTTGCTTTTATTATTTGATTTGACATAATCTGGTATTACATCTATGTTTATAGTTACACACATTGCATCAAAGCTTGATTTCATGCAAGATTACGTGCATGAAATTAACCTTTTTAATTCCCCTAACGACGTTACTAATTAAACACACTTTACTGTTACATTACATAATCATACAAACATGTGGTATTTAACCAATCCCGAAAAAATGAAACTAGCTTCCATCTCGGCTGACCGAAACATATAGTCTCGTACGTCTACCTGCAAGCTCCGAGTGGCTTACCGCAAAGACAAGCATTATAAGCAAACGATGAAGCTTCGAGGTGGTTGAAAGGTGGCCCTGCCGGAATCCTCCCACATAGGCTGTTGTGACTCAAATCCAAGTGCCCGATAAATGATGCTTGGGACAAGGATTTTGGTATCGGACCCCAAAAGTTATTGTAGGATAGATCAAGAACCATGAAGTAAGATCCCGGACCGAAAACATCCGGTAGGTATCCATGAAATGAGTTTTTGCTCAAATTCAAGTTACCAATAGCTGAATTAAACAAAGTATAAGGTATCTTTCCTGATAAGTTGTTGGCATCAAGATTTAGTGTTGCCAAGACTGCCATTTTACCCAAAGAAGCTGGTATTTCGCCAGATAATCTGTTCAAGGAAAGATCCAAATCGGCGAGACGATAAATTTTAGAAATTGAATCGGGAATTGTCCCACCAATATAATTTCGGCTCAATAAAGCACGACTCAACATCCGAAGACGCCCGAAATCTCGAGGCAAAGAACCCCAAATCCGATTGTTACGCAAATCGAGATGCATCAAACTCGACAAATTAGTCAAGGATCTCGGGATCCTACTTGTTACAAGATTGTCGGCGATATTCAAAACGGTCAGCCTGTGCAACCGTCCGATGTCTTCTGGAATCTGGCCTGAAAGCCGATTCCCAATCAAATCAAGAATCCTCAAGAACGGCAACGACGTAATGCAGGCTGGAATCGGACCTGAGATGCCTTTCCAATCAGCAATTGTAAGACTGGAGAGCCTCTTGAGCTTGCAAATAGAAGGAGAGATCGAACCAGTCATGTACCCTAACCGACCAGCTTTTTGGAAAATGGGATCTTCAGATTCACCTCGGAGGTTAATGTCAGCAACCCTTTTGGTCTCCATGTCACAGCTGACACCATACCAGTTATGGCAACAATCGGTGCCCGCCCAAGAATTGAAGATGCCCAAGTAAGGCTCGTGGAGAGCTGCTTTGAAAGCTAGCAAAGCTGCCCTGTCTGAAGGAGGACAGCTTCGAACTGTACATGTAGAGATGAATATTGTTAAGGTTGCTAGTAATGTAATGTAAGAAAACATTGTCATTGTTTCTTGATTTCTGCGTGTAGAGTGTATGCTTTTTTTTTATGAGTTTACGTTGGGGAGTGAAGTGTGGGCATGGAGACGAGGGATAACGTCGTTGTTTGTGTGTGTATATATATTGGGTGGGATTATTATAGTGACGATTTTGCCCATAACGTGGATTGTTACAGGTCTTGCATTGCTAGATGTGTGATGACCTATTTGCATGTTCCTTTTCATTTTTCAAATTATGGTAGTTTTTTTTTTTTGTGCGAATTCGTGAGAGTTATTAGAAGAGATAATATCCAATAGGGATGCTCATTTCGTAAATAAGATGATGTTTGATGATTGTCTCATCATAGAAAAGATATAGTAAGAATAGAATAGATATATTTCTTTGTATGTTTTTTTTATGAAAATACAAAAAATTCTTTTAAATTTATTTAATAGATAGATTCATTTTATATATTTGTTTTTTTTAATTAAATTCATTTTTATCTCTTTTGTATTTATTTTTTCTATCATGAAACACTAACCGAATAGAATTTAAAAAATAATTCTTTTAATTTTTTGTGTTTTAACCTCAGCAATTTAAAAAATTCATTATTCTGAATGTATCAAATTGAATAATTAAGAGAGTTTATTATCATAAACATATGAATTTGATAAAATATGTGTTTTTAAAATCATTTGATAGAAAGATTCTATCTCAATGAGTTCATTAATCGATGATAAAAATCTAAGTGCACGTACATGCCATTTCAATTATTATGGATAATTTGTTAAAACTTTAATTTCGCCAAAAAAAAAAAACATTTTCAAGAACAATGAAAATTTGTATGTTGTTTAAGGACTTCACATTGATTAATGAAAATTTTATAGAACTAGGATTGTTTTTATTAAAAAAAAAATATTTCTTTTAGGATCAGGATTATAACTAATTAATCCCATATCAATTAAGACTATTTATTTTCTATTTATTGGATCCTTAACAGTATATTATTCAATATGTCATCTAAACATTAATATCCCATCAAAGTAATCAAGGAATCTAGTCTCTTCTCAGAATCGAGAATCTATATGGATGTTTTAGGAAAGGAAATGTTCGGATGTGTGCGTGAGTAATTATAATCTGATATCTATGAATTAATTAGCTGTTATTAATTATCAGGTAAGGTCATCTGTTCTCATGAAAAGAATTACTGACTCGTACGAGCTAGAGTTAATACTGCTACAGAAATTTCTGGGAAAATTAATACGTGGGGATTCAATACATGCTGACAATATCAATCAGGCACGCGCTCCAAATTAATGTACAAGGACATGAGCAGCAGCATGTTGGTTGGATCATATTAAATGTTTTGCTGCTAACTATGGTTGATCTTGAGAGAATCAATTAACCTTGATTCTTAAATTGACAATGCACCAAACTAAAATCCTGAACTTGTGATCTCTAATATGCAGGTAGTACTAGATCAGTGAAACGACGGTGTCTCTCATGTCCTTGCCTATCAGCTCACATTATGTCTCGACAAAATACACAGGGTGCAAATTCGAGGTTAGGAAATCAAGGGAGGGGGGAGCTGAACCTAATAATTGAGGAAGAGCATATCAACATGGAGATATATGGGGATAAGCTCGGCTGAGAAGTTAGCTGGGGATCAGGGTGAGGGAGAGAGTTGGGGGGCATGTGGTGCTGTATACATCGTGGCACTTCGAGGTCCATGATTGGAGAGGATCAGAATGTTGTGGTGACCACAATAAATCTGTGGAAATAAATTAATTCTTCTATGAAGCAAAAGCCTTCCTTGCTTAGGATAATGCATTGCCAGGAGGAGAAATTATTAGCCATTGGAAGGTGAGGGAAAGCGACTCTATGAAGTAAGTAGTATACAGGAGATGTGAGATCTTAACCATGCCTGATCTCAGGATCTCTTTCTTGGACTGTTGAAGATGCAGACACTCTGGCTTCGTTAAAACTTGAAGTTTTGTATGGTATGCTTGGTTTTTTGGAGTCAATTAATGTTTCTGAAGTGTTTACTTCCATAGAGTGAACCATTTTTCATGAATGTCCTCTTTAAATTTTAATCAATTTAGGACAAAGTTCTATCAAAACTTTGGGACAATAAAATGGGACTCTACTTGCTGATTAATTGTCCCAGAACTGAATCTTTGTCTCCCAGATTGGAGTCACAGCTGTGGTCCTCCATGAAAGGAAAAAAAAAACTCCTCGCCCCTTAGAAATCTGGCTCCTCCACATGCCCTATCTTTACACTGTTTAAAATCGGTCCACCAGGAGAAGATCGGGTGTGTGGGACATAAAATTTTGTACGTAAATCAAGAGAGGACAGGCCATCATTTTCCCATGTCGTGAAGATTTCAAACCAACCTGTAATCTCTCGAATTTCAAGCATATCTTGAAGACAAGGGATCAGCCAACACTGACATTTAACTGTGTATGAACAGAAGAAAAGGACAATATTGTAAATTAGAGAGATGGGACGTGATATAACTTTTCACAAGTGATTATTATTGAATGGGTAAAACACATTCATGGTCCCTCAATGTTTTATAATTGATCATATTTGCCCTCCAATTCAATTTTCGCCACACAGAAACCCACCATATATTTTTAACATTTTTTTTCTTTAGTTTCAAAGTAAATAATATAATTTTCATGAGTTTTTCAATTCCAAGATGAATATTTTAATCAAATTAACGCGATTAAATGAATTTAGAATCAAACTATTTGATGTAAAAATACCATATTACTATCCAAAACTAAAAAAGTACGAGTATATATTTCAATTTCCCAGCCACTAACAAAATATTGCTTTTTAAAAAAAATCATCAGTGGTGAGGTAATTAAATAATTAAAATGGTGAATAAAAATATGTGTTTCGAAAATCAAAAGTTGGTGTTGCATATCTGCATTCAATGAGAAATCAAATGATTATGTTAAATTACACTTTCATCATACCATTTTTATAATCATATGGTTAGGCACTAGCCATGTGGTGCATGTGCAAGAGGGTCCAGCAAAGAAAAGTTTTCACACTTTTTATTATTTAGCTATTTTAGGCTCTCATAAGAGATCAAGATTTGAGCTATTTGATCTTTTAAATTAGTATAGAAGAGATGGTGTTTAGGATAGTAGTAGATATTATTTTTTAAAATAAATTTTGTTTAGAAATATATTAAATAATATTTTTAATTTTTAATTCTTTTTTAATATCAACATATCAAAATAATATAAAAATATAAAAAAATTATAATTCTATCGCATTACTAAATAGCCTCTTAATCATGAAAGATATGATATGAAATTCACAAGTACATTGCTTTTTCATGCACTTTCTCTGCTTAAAAAAATAATAATATGATTCAAACACAATAACCCTTCAAATCCCTAGAAATCCACCTAAAATAGATGGGAAGAATCATTTGAAATTTTATGAATCCAATCATCCAAATTGTTAGTTAGGCAATATCAAAGTTATAATCATTTGAAATTTTATGAATCCAATCATTCAAATATGTTTGTTAGGCAACATCAATGTTATAATCATTTGAAATTTTATGAATCCAATCATCCAAATTGTTAGTTAGGCAATATCAAAGTTATAATCATTTGAAATTTTATGAATCCAATCATTCAAATATGTTTGTTAGGCAACATCAATGTTATAATCATTTGAAATTTTATGAATCCAATCATCCAAATTTGTTAGGAAAAATCAATGTTATAAAATAATATAAATTATATTTTACTTGTTAGGTAATTATTTCAAAATTGTCTCAAATACGTCTGTTTTTGTCCTAACCCTTGTGTATTTGTCTCTAGAACACTAACCAAACAAAAACTTAAGGAACAACCAACAAATAGCCATGCAATTATCAGTTTTATATATTTGGTTGCTTTCTTGCTCAAGGTTAATTGTATTATAAATCGGGCAAGAACAGAAGAGTAAGGTCTAAGTGAGTAATGGAAGAGCCAAAAAAGACTTATAACTAATTAGTTGAAGCTTTTACATACAAGCAGAGATTAACAACTGCACAACACATCCTGCATTCTTGGGACCAGTGTTACAGTAATCAATAAATACAATTTTTTTACAAGTAAATGCAAAATCATACTAACGAGGGAGTCTAGTATCGTGCAAATGTGTTGAAGCTATGTTTTGGAACTGAGTCGGCATGATATTATGAAATACTGTAGGTACAGCATTTTGCAACTGTGCTGGCATCATATTATGTGATTGTGTTGGCCCCAGGTCAGATATGCCCTGCGATTAGTATAATAGGATGTTAAATTAATAAGAACTCAGAGTGCAGATCATTGATGATGGCTCCACTAAAGTATCCCAGAAAGAAGTGGAGATAAATGGTTGTCATCATAAAGTTGATTTCTAATCAGGAAATACACACAGAGAGAGCTAAAGAGTATTAGGCTGCAAAAGAATTAAGCAAGAAAATAAACAAGATGGCAGTATCACAAACCACTAAATGGAAGCCTTCCTGTCCCCCCACGTTCACATCTCCTGACCGAGTTACCTGCTGCATACATGACACAAGTTCTAATGAACACCGATTATTGATAAAAAAAAAAAAAATAGCAACATAGGCAAAGAATATCAGCAATCAGCAGACCTTTCCCTTTTTAACCGCACTACTGTGGTTACTTTCCTTTGTGTTTGCTGCTCCAGCTCTTCTAGTAGCCTTGTCTGCACCAGTAACCTGAAGATCTGGTGCCCTCTCTTTAGAAGTATTCCTGTACTGATTCTCTTCCTCAATGCTCCCTGAGGTGTTAGGACAAGCACTGGTTTCAGCAGAGTTATTTAAACTCGCACATTGTTTCAAAGCTTCTCTTATAGCACAAAGTGCGATGTTGTAACTCTCCTGTGAAAGAGACCCCTCTTCACCTAGTATTATGGCTCGTCGACACAAGTCATTATAGCGACGGACCTTAGTTTGCACCTCATCCAATCTTTCACTGATGGGATGCCTGCTCAAAGCAGCATTTGTCCAACGTTGCAATACATATTTAGGTGGAATGCTGAACACGCCTGACATTTGAAGAACAACAATAGCATGTCTACAGAGATAACCTTTGTATTCAAAAGAACGACATGAACAATAAATATCTGATTTTGTTTCATTCCATTCCACCACGTAATTCTGACCGTCTTCAAAGTCCTTCACAGTATACATTGTGGTTGTCTCATCCTGACTTTCTTTCTTAAGATGACAAGCAGCTGCTCCCAGAACCTCAACTTGGAATTTCCTGAAAATTTCATGTGTGTACACCAGTGACATTTGCTTCTCGAAAGGTGATGGGGATTTTAACTCAGCCGTTTCATGCCATGCATCAAAATCTGCCTTGGCTTCCTCTTCATACCTATCTTCAAGAATCGTTTTGTATTGTTCTATAAACTCTCTCATTGATGTTTCTGCATGCACATATTTGTCATATGAAGAGGTCAAGCTTTCAGGGCGCGACATTGTAGACAAACCAGCAAATGATACATCTCTCATGAAGGCAGGCACCCAATATTTGCGATCTTCATATAACGATCGAACCCATTCAACCTCTCGAAGATTAAATTTGTCAAGCAACTTCGACCATCTCTTTTCAAATTGTTCCTCGGTCCATGATTTAAAAATACATTTATTAAATTTTACCATAAAATTATCATGCCAAAGACTCAAATATTCAAGCTGCCTAGGGATCTTCTCCAATATATGCCAAAGACAAAAACAATGACATGTTTGTGGAAAGACTGCTCCAATAGCTGCTTTTAAGGCGTTGTTTTGATCAGTGAGCATTAATTGTGGAGCACGTTCCCCCATTGCCATGAACCATGTTTGCATTAACCAAGCAAAAGTATAAACTGTCTCATCTGCTATCAATGCACAACCAAGCAATGTGGGTTGAATATGATGATTCACCCCAATAAAGAAAACTAATGGTATTTTATACTTGTTTGTGAAATATGTAGTGTCAAAACAAACTACATCATCAAAGTTGCTGTAGTCTTCCATTCCTTTTGTATCAACCCAAAACAAGTTTCTCAACCGATGCTCTTCATTCAAATCAACAGCATAGAAGAACTTAGGGTTCTCTTCCTGCATATGCATAAAAAGGTCTAGTAATACCTGAGCATCTCCTGATTCTAAGACCAAACTCCGCCCCTTATCATGCTGATTTCTCATGTAACCCTCTAAACAATCCACATTTTGATATGCACCAAAAAGTTTGGAAACTGAAGACAGATTCTTTCGTCGTCGTATCCGGATGTCATTCTTAAGAGGATCATCATTTCTATGGCTTCGAAAGAAGTGCACCTGGGCTGGTAAAAGCTCATGATTGTGTTCTTTTACAAAACTGTATATGTACCATTTTCCATTCTGTCTTCTCTTCACATGCATGCTAGCTTTACAGCCAATTTTTGGGGAGGGTCGTGGATTAATGGCATCATCAGACTGCTGCTTATTCCCATACCTTATGCATGAGAATTTTGCATCAATGAATTCTTTTGATGACCTAGATCGCCTGCTACTCAACTTAGCAGTACCAAAGCCTACAGACTTGGCATAATCTTTGTAAAATGAATATGCAGCCTCATGTGATTCAAATTCAATACCATCACGAGGTTCTGGAATTGTACTGCCTGTGATCACACTGGAATCCATTATTGTAGTGAGAAGATTCAGATCCGCTTTGTATCCCCAATCTGCTCACATCAAAATCTGCAGTTCTCCATGAAGTATACAATACATGTTGTTCAAAATCTCCTCAGATGGAGGTAGCATAAATTTTTGACTTATGATTTCATAGCCATGGTACCTAAAACAAAAGAATATGATTGGACAAACCATATCAGCAAGAAATAAAGTTAACAAAGCAATATCCATTCCAAACCGTGCAAAGCCTCGATCTCAAACTAAACACACAATGCATCAAAAAAGTCCAAATGAATTTAGCACCCAGCAACCAATTCAATACCAGTTGTTCACACAGATCACCTAATTGCAACCTAACAATGCCTCAAGCACATCTTTTTTTAGCAAAAAATAATCACATGGAGACCATAACTCCCAACACGAAAACAAAAGGTAAAACACAACAAATCTCACACCAATATAATGAGATCATCCACCCGTTGTGCTCAATTCATCCATCTAACATATATGGTTCATTTCTAAATATTTTTCCTATCCCTTCTCCTTCCATTGCATTCCACTTCCATACACAACACACAATGCTCATAACCATTTAACACACAGAACAGAAGCTTCGCATCTCACGGCATTCATGCCACTCCTGTTCTTCATTCCAACCTTTCCGATTTATCTAACTAAATTCATAAAATATCATATAATCTCGACAAAACCATTCGATACAAATTCAACTTAATATTTCTAATTTCTACATTAACATGTATTCCTTCTCGCCTTCAACACAAGCACCGAATTTTTGGCTATTTTTTATCATCTAAAATGCAAAACATTCCACAACTCTCCATCATTCCTCTTCTAAAGCCAAAAATACACAAACCCTTTTAGCTCAAAACACATAAAGAACAAAACTTTCCAATAAAAACTCACCAACCCATTATTTTTTACACAAATTTAAAAACAAACCCATCTCTTCTTTCCATAAATTCCAACAAAAACGAAACTAAACATCTCAAAAACTTTCAAAAGAAGACTTAATAACAGAGCTTGAACTGGAAAAAAAATCATTAGGTACCTGAAACTTGCTAAAGTGTTGAGTCCCCACAAATACAATAGCTAAAGATTGAGTCTTGGAGGTTGAAAAAGATCCGATTTTTGGAGAGACATGAAGATTTCGTTGTCGGGTTAGGGTTTTCGGGTCTGTGAAGGAGGAGAAGCGAGCGAGGATGATCTCGGATTTTTCCGACGCTCTGTGCTTCGAGTGATATACCAAGCGTTTTGTGGTGGTGACGCGTGGAGGTTAAGGGGTGTTTTGCATATTCTCTATGAGGAAGTCAAGGGGGTTTTTGGTAGTACAGTGCGAGTGGCATTTGAAGTGGGTTTTCTTTTCTGGGCAACCATCAAGTTAGTCACCAAATTAAAACATATAATCAGTTCGGTCCCTGAAGACAACTTTCATGAGGTGGCTCATTAACATATTTTGAGATTTTCGGTGTAAAAATAATTTTTATTCAAAATATATTAAAATAATAATTTTTATTTTTAAAATTTTATTTTTAATATTATAATATCAAAATCATTGAAAATACCAATAAAAATATTAATTTAAAACAAAATAAAAAATAAAAAAATTATTTTTTTCAAAAATATTTTTAAAACCCAAAAACAAATTACTTTTAGTAAACCTAACTTGAGTCAAGACTCCGGTCTAGGCAGATTTTTCAATAAAAAAAATTATTTTTAAAAATTTTAAAATAATATTATTTAAAAAATTAAATGGTTTTCAATTGAGTTATATTTAAATAAACCATATTTATTTATTATAAAATATAGTTTAGATTACCCATAAACCTTGATCTGGATTGATCTATCCGGCAATAAAAATAATCTTATTGCTATAATATTAAAGATAAATTATATAATTAAAATATAATAAAAAAGAAAGATTTAATTTGATGAGTGAAAGCTAGCCCGGCAAATATTTAATTATTTTTTTATAGTTTTTTTTGGTTGAAATTACATATTTTTTTATAAAAAAATATTGATTTAAATATATTGAAAGATATTAACAGAATTAAATTTTAAAATTCAATATATTGAATAGTTCACTATATGAATGCTATTTGATAAGGAATAGTGGAAGAAAATGATTGTCTCTTGAATTATCAGGCTGACAACGAGCACTCAAAAGTTATACAAAAGAAAATGACCCAAAAGTGGAACTATTTATTATGTTCAACAATTATTCTCCACCTCTCTTTCTTTCTTTCTTTCTTTTTTTTTTTTTTTTTCCTTTGTCTTCCTTTTTCTTCTCCTTTGGAAAATGCTTTCGAATATTGAAGTTTTTAGCCAATTATCCAAATCTCGTAATGGTGTATTGGGCCTTCACCATTTCTCTCGGGAGTGGATGAAAAAAAATGAAAAGCCTCGTCCAAACTCAAGGCTTGTTCATCTCCTATGGGCTAATGGACAAATAGTTATACATCATCGTCAGAATTGGCCTGAGATCTTATCCAAGAAAAAATTAGGGTTATTGGATTATCAAGTAAATTATTTTTATTAGAATAAAACTATTTCATTAAAGAAATCATTGATGTTGTTTCAGTAGAATTGGATTGATTTGACTAAGTAATGGGTTAATCCAGCAAATCTATCAAATTTGTTGGGTTAATATGTTTTATAGCTAAAATTAAACCAGCCTTAATTAGTTTACAAGTTTATTAACTACGTACGGGACGTATTCTTTTGCTTTATTTGTTTTCTTTTAAGAATTTTGTAAGCAGTGAAGGATACACCGACAGGCGACAGCACAAAAAAGTGGCCACGCGTTGTTGAGGAACAATCTTCCTTGACCACCAATTTTTTTTCCTGGTGGAGATTTTCTCCTGAGAAAAAACAAAACAAATGCATCTTATCCATTCAAAATTTGGTTCCATGCCAATTTTTTCATGCTTTAAATGTTGTTGTTTCAGGAATATATTAACCAAGGGCAGATCATGGTCAATATTTCCTTTGTGTTGTAGGGATAAAAAACGGGGGAAAGTTCAAATCAGAAATTTGTTTGTTTTGGCGGTTAAAATTGAAGTTAAGATGATGTACAATTTAATTATACATAAACGTCAATCTCAACCTTAAAAATAAACACACTAAGTTTCCTTGTATCATATTATTGTTAGAGAATACAATAAATTATATCTTGAGATATCACCTAATAGTTTAAGATTTTAGATTAAGATGGTTTTTTAACATGCTATCAGAGCCTTGATAACCAAGTAGTCACGAGTTCGAATCTCACCATCCCTATTTATTTGATAAAAATTAAGCACGAGGTAATGTGGGTCTGTACAAGTTTCAAGTGTTAGAGAATAATATAAATCATATATTAAGACCTCACCTAATAGTTTAAGCTTTTAGGTTGAAATAGTATATATTGGGACCTCACTTAATAGTTTAAGTTTTTAAGTTGAAATAGTTCTTTAACAATCATTGCGTTCTGATCCTCTAATTTCATCACTATAAAAAACAAATTGATTCTCAAATTGAATTAGATGACAAAATAATGGGATCTTCTTGAGTTTAAGTAATAGAATTTTAACGCAACTAAATTTATAAAAACTGAAGTTTTGAGCATCCGGCTGAAGATTTGATATTACTTAATGAGGATTTGATCCAAATATATTATGTTCATGGCTTAGTATATGCTTTTATAAACTAGTAGAACAAATTTAGGCTAAAGAAGAAGTTTGGTCGCGCCAGACTAAATTAACACCTTAAAATTAAGATAACAAGATATTCGACTGTTGGATTGAGTTTAAATTTTTTCAGATAATTCCACGTGTAGTTTTCCAAGGAACAACAACATTACATGTTGCTTTTTTTTTTTTTATCTTTGGATTTTCTAAAATTAAGCCCAAAAGTTGTTGTTCAAGCCATTTTTTTAATTTTCCTAGGATTTTTTGAATTTATTATTTTTATTTAGGATTTTGTTTTAATTTTCTGAATATTTTTAGACTTTATGTTGTTTCCTAGTAGATGTAGTTTTTCCTAGCCTATTAAAGGTTTTATACATCTCTTAAGATGCAGCCACCATATACTTGGTTTCTAGAAAATAAAATTGTGAATTTAAGATTCAAATCTACAATCCCTTTTCTTCATTAAAATATCTGTATTTTCTATGTTATTGTTATTCCTTTAGCTTCCACATACATCAAATTCCTACATGAATGTTCTCAAATGTTCATATAGTTGCAAGGGAAGCTAAAACCTATAATCAAGAGAAGAAAAAACAAAGTGAGAGCATCCCCATAATTTATAATAGCAAAATATTCTATGAGAAGAAAAAAATAATAATATCTTACAATTCTATTTTTTTTTATTTTATTTCCTCTTCACCCATTTCAATTTAATTAATTATCAAAATTTCAAAAATTATGATGGATTGATTATCTTTCATTTCAACAATCTAGCTTTTAACACTCACACCCATTTTAATCTAATTGATGAAATCCCAAAAATCCATTTTAATCTAATTGATAAAAATCCAAATGGCTGAAGTGTAATTCTACCTTTATAATACTTTGAGTTATACTATTAATTGTATTCCACTTATTTTATCTAACAGAAGGATGGAAACATGGTAGGTCATGTGAGACTTTAATACACTTAATGTTGTTGGTGAAGTGTAGACATGTTTAATTAAATCTATTTGTTGAGAAATAATTCCTCTAAAAAACCCTAAAAATCTTATATTATCAAACACATTTTGATGGAGATGTGTTTGATAATAATGCGTACCAGCCTAAAAAAACCTAAAAATATGAGAAAATTATGTTTTTTTTTATTTTATATATTTTGAAAAAATATATTGATAAAATCTTGTTTTATAACTTAGAGACTGGGCATCCACCAGTACCAGTTGTGCTGTATATTAATTTATATCCAATAAAAAAAAGACTTTTATTCTTTAATTCCATTCTTTAATCCCAGGAAAATGGGCATGATGCGATCAATATCCTGTAATTTATCCATGGCAGAAGAAGAAGAAGAAGGAGCTAGAAGCAGCAGTACCATCAAGTATGTGGTTGTTTTGTAGTCCAATCATTGTGCGGTACAGCTTCATGAGCATGAAAAGACATCATTGGATACAAGACAAAGATGTTTCTATTTCTCCTTCATGTCTTTCTCTGTCACCGAATGATCAACATTGACTTTCTTTTGGTTTCGGTATTGAAATACAAAGCTAAGATTATAAAAATAAATTATTGATTGCGTTAAACTTTGTTAATTTAATTTAGTTGATTTAATTAAATTCGATTTAAACCTAGCCAGATTATATTAATATTTTTTTAAAAAATAATAATAAAACAATGTTATTTTAATAAATAAAAACATTAATCTAATTACTTGCAAGTTAATTTAAAAACTGAATAATTCAATACAAAACCTTGGGAATTGGATCTAAGAACTATGCTCTTAAAAGACGAGAAAGCCGTGGAAGATGAATAAATATGGACCGTGAATATCTGTAAGACTCATTGTCGGCATTAAATTAAAGCTTGCACCACTTTTTCCTTATAAATGGAAAGATGCTGGTTTCATGTCCAAAGTCTTGGGGAAGGAAAGGGTTCATCTCTTCTGATCTTCTGGACCAATAGGTATACTCTTTTATTGGTCTTTGTCATAGTTGTTCGGACCTGTTCTGGATCCTATGAAGAAAAAGGAGCTGGTTTACCACTTGTTAATTATTTTTATTAAAATATATTTTTTTAAAAAAATCTTTGATACTGACTCAGTTAATTTGAACTAGTTTGATCAAGTCATGAGTTAATTTATTAAATTTAATTGAGTTAATATTTATTTTATATTAATTTAAAATTTAGTTTGTGTCATGTCGTGTTTTAAATTATGAGTTTTTAAAGTTCATTTATTACAATATTACTTTTTTTAAATAAAAAAAAAATTGTTAGCAGTGAAGAATACACCGACAGCACAAAAAAGTGGCCACACATTATTGAGGAACAATCTTCCTTGACCACCAGTTTTTTTCCTGGTGTAGATTTTTTCCTGAGAAAAACAGAACAGTACAAGCATCTTATCCATTGGTTGCATGCTAATTTTTTTCATGTTTTAAATGCTGTTGTTTGAGAAATATATTAACGAAGGGCAAATCTTGGTCGATATTTCCAGGGCATGGTAGGAGAAAAAGGAGAAAAAAAAACAGATTGAAGAAGAAGCAACCTAGTTCAAAGAATAAATTAAGAACATGCAATCTTTACCTAAAAAACTATATATATATAAAAATTTTTTACTTGCATCATAGCATTGCGTCGTGATCCTCTCGAATTGAATTAAACGATTGGATCTTCTCTCGAGTTTAAGTACTAGGATTTCACCATGAACGTACCCTTAAAATGATAGTGACTTTTAGCCCAAGTAGGGTTTTTCTTATTCTTTTTTAATAGAGTTGGAATGGCAGCTAAAACCTATAATCAAGAGAGGAAAAAGAGAAGGAGCATCCCCATAATTTATAATAGTAAGATATTCTATGAGAAGAAAAAATAAATAATTTCTTGCACTTCTATATTTTTTTTTTATTTCCTCTTCACCCATTTCAATTTAATTAATGATCAAAATATCAGGAATTATGGTACTAGATTGATTATCTTTTCTTTTCAACAATCTGGCTTTTAACACTCACACCCATCTTAATCTAACAAAGTGATCATCCACAAGTACCAGTTGTCCTATATATTAATTTATATACATTGCAAAAAGACTTTGATTCCTTATTTTCCATTCTTTAATTAATTCGAGGAAAATGGGCATGATGCGACCAATATCTTGTAATTTATCCTTGGCAAAAAAAGAAGAAGCAATAGTCGCATCAACTAGTATTTATGGATCGAGTTGTCTTGTAGTGCAATCATTGTGCGGTACAGCTTCAAGAGCATGGAATACATCAATGGATACAAGAAAAAGATGCCTGTATTTCTCCATCATGTTTTTCCCTGTCACGTAGTCATCAACATTTATCGTCCTTGGAAATCGTATTGAAATACAAAGCTAAGATTATCATATAGTTGTTAAATTCAATCCTAATCTAAATAGATTGATCAGATAATTTAGAGTTTAAAACCTTAAATCAAATAAATTAATGATCCGATCAAACCTGATTAATTTATCTTATTTTTTAGTAATTCAATTGAGACATTCAAACCTAATATAAATACAAACATGGTACGTAGCGTCAATAATATTTTTAAAGAAAATAATACAATGGTTTTATTTTAATAAAAAAAATTAATTTAGTGATTTGCAAATTAATTCAACAACCTAATAATTCATATATATTTTTTTATGAATAAATGACGATGCTACTAGAAGACGAGAAAGCCATGGCAGAAGATGAACAAATATCGACCGTGAATATTTGTAAGACTTGTTGTCGGCATTAAATTAGCATTGAAGAGTAGAAGGAGGTGGTCCAAGTTCGTCATGTTTATCGAGATGTCATTGGTTGTAGTGACTAGTTAGCTAAACCAAGCAAGAGTTGTCTTCAAGTGAACATTTGAAAAGTAGTTAAGAAATAAAATTACCATTTAACGGTCCCTTCTCCAAACTCTTAGATGAGAGATTAGGTTTAAAGGATTGGCAGAAGGGTGCCTCTAATCATTATTATCATATATATATATATATATATATATAATGCAAATTGTGGTTATTTATTATTACATTTTCGTATATATAAACTTTACAATAAGTTTTATTATATAGCTTGTCTTCGTGTGTGTGTGTTAAGTTTTTCCTAATTCTTTTTAGATTTTTTATAAATTAAAGATTTATTATCATGTAATTTTATTCTTGTTAATTGTCACAATCCTTAAAAAAAAAAACATATTATAGCACCTTGTTACGCTAACAGCATCATTAAACTTTTTATTTAAAAATAGATATAATTACGAAGAATTATGTTTTCTACTTTTAAATTTCTAAGTTCATTTAATGTAATCAACATTTACAATAATATTAATATGAGAAAAAAATAGATAACAATTATTCACAAGAGACAAAATATGAATATTCCCAAAGATTATTGTACTAAGTATCTTGTTATAGAGTTTTCGTGCAAAACAATATACCGTGTAAAAAAAATTTAGAAAAATAATACGATTGAAAGAGTTATAAATAATATTTGCAACTCACAAATTGTAAGTATTATATGCAATTCTTTCTAAATTATAAAATGATTTACAAAAAAACTACATTAAAATAAGAAAAAAGGGAGGAAAGAAAAAAAAAAATATTAAAGATATACCAAAACTTCAATGATAATATTACTGGTATTATCAGGCAAATCTCGTTGAGACAAATATAACAATACTAGGGAAGGTCAAGCAAACCTTGCTATCTTTGAGTAGCTCATGTAATCCACTCTAATCTCTGTCAACAAGCTTTTCTGGTATCACTAGATTCTTCTAATTGAGATTTTTTTATGGTATTGGTAGTGTTATTATTGGAGTTTTGGTATGTTTTCAAAATTTTTTTTTCTTTCTTTTTTCTCTTTTTTTTTTTCTCAAATTAATATTTTTGCTGACTATTTTTGTAATTTAAAAAGAATCAGATATGACATTTGCGACTCATAAGTTGTAGATGTCATCTTTGACTCTCTCAACTTTGTTAATTTTAAAAAAATATTTTTTGCAATGTGTTTTTCTCTAATTTTTTTAATTATGCTAAAATAAAAGGAATAAAATAAAATAAAAAATCCTTATATATATATATATATATATATATATATATATATAATGTAAGTGTGGTATTTTTGTTTGATGATGAGTGATTTGGAATTTCCTGTCGAACAAAACAAATCAAATGAAAAGGTGTCAAAGACACGAAAATTGTCTTTGTGCAAATTAACCTGGTAAAGAAAGTAGGAGCATAATGATGAAAAAAGCAACCCTAAGCTTCCCAAGTTGGCATTCAAGCAGCAAGATGTGGGAGGCAGAAAAGCACTTCCCACAGGAATGTCAAAATGGAGATTTTATAAAAAAGATGAAGATATTCAGTGCTGTTTGTTGGCTCTTACAACTTAGGAGAGAATCTAACCTCTATTGTCTTCGGCCCCTTGATTACTATGAGAAAGTAATTACCCACATGTGCTATGGTTATGCATATTTTGCCTTCCACATCAGCCAGACACCCACCAAGCATTTGTGGGAATCTTTGCCCTAAATTCCTCTGCCCTGTTCGATTCCTCCGTGCTCTTCTTGGTACAGGCCATCATTTCTTTCCATATTATAAAGTTTAAAGTGTTTATGTACTATGTAGATAAAATAAATTCTGCCAAAAAGTTCAGATTCTTCAAATATATTGTCTAAAAAAACAGTTTCAAACTATTGAATCAAGTTAAATTTTATTAGAAAGTTTACGGATCTAGTTTTATAACAACATTGACTAGCTATAACTAGGTTAGATTTGGAAGATCCTCAAATTAGATTTAAAAAATGATATTTTTATTGTTTGAATTATTTTTTTTATTAATTTTAAATTTTAATTTTTTTTCATATTTAGTTTTGGATTCTTTAGGTTAGTTTTGATTTCTATATAAATAGTTGATATGTTATTTTTTTTTATTGTATTATTGATAATTTTAGACTTTTCAAAAAATACCAGAGTTTTTTTGTCTATCTTTTTATAGTTTAAAATAGTAATTTTAGGATTTGATAACTCTAATTTCTATACACAACGTATATTGCTACCTTGTATATTGATTATTGAACCCAGTAGTGATGAATACCTGACGTTTTCATCCAATTAATTAGGTTACTATCTTGTTCTTGGAAATCATAAAGTGGGGAACTAGGTAATGGATATATTAAGAAGAGAACACCGCACCATCCACTAACATTATTCTTACAATTATGTTTGATTTGGTGAAAAATATGGAAAAATAAATAGATGCTCGCTTTACTTGAGTTGCATGGATGAATATACAATCTAGTAGGAATAATTATTATATTATAGGATAAACTAGAAGAGATGAAAGTTTTACTATAATGACGACTTTATTGTTTACTATTGTTCATTCTCGCATGTATTGTCGTCAATTATAATAGTGATTTTTTAAAAAAATTCAATTTAATCCTCAAACTTTGATTTTGCATAATTAAACCTTTTTGAGCTCATATTAGAATCTAATTCAATATTATAATTGTTAACTTAAAATATATTTGTTAACTTAAAATATATTTAAACAAAGTTAATTTAAAATATAACTTAATTATTTGCATAATTAAGCCCTTTTGAGATTTTATTTGTTAACTTAAAATATAATTTAAACAAAGTTTCATTTTCAATTTATTTTTTTATTAACATGATGTTATTTCAATTTTTTTTAACTAAAATAATATTATTTTATTTTTTAATTTTTTTAAGTGAAACAATGTCTTTTGGTTATTCTTAGAAAAAACAAAACAATGTAGCTTTAATTAAAAATAAAATTTGATTGATTCCTCCATTTACAAGTTGATCTATTCAACACGTAACCCGAGCTATATATCAAATCTTATAACTACGCTTTAAAAGAACAAAGTGTATTCAGCTTGTGTGTGTTTATTAAACTTCATTTATTACTTATTAAACTTCATTTATTACATATTATAGTAAAAAAAATTGAAGAGGGACAGAGTTTCTATATACGGTGGGAGTATAGCAAAATTCAGATACCTCGTCCTTAATTAATTGATTATATTAATTGATTTTGAGTTCTACCATTATTACCTCCCCAACTTGTGTTAAATATTGTTGTTTTTTCTTTGACATTAAATACTCTTAGAAAGGATCTCTTTCAAATTAATTCTTTGCAGAGTTCTTCAGTTTTTTCAACAAAATTAGTTGGTTGTCACCAAGTGCAAAAAGTTCTTCCCCTTTTCTTTTTCTTCAAAACAATGGACCTATCTATTCTCCTCAAATTAGGGAATTGAATTCCAGTTCAAGCCTCGTAAATATTTATATTGTTAGATATTTTTTTTCTTTTTTATTTTATTTTATTTAAGTACTGATGCTATAAGATATTTAAGATTATATTTGATTAATATTTTAGAATAGAAGAGACAAATACAGAAATGATAGAAACATGTTTAGATTGAAAAACAAACATAAAATTAAATTTGTTTTTAAGATAATTTTAAAATAAATTTTTATTATTTTGAAAAATATCCTCTCTATTTTAACTATTCTCATCTTCTTCTTCTTCTTTTTTTTGTAATCAAATGCTAACTGATAATGTATAAAACACACACATATAGTAATTGCTCTTTTTTTCCTTTTGAATCAAGTCGATTTACCATATACTCAAAATTTATTAATCATACACTAGCTAGAATGTAAATTTGAAAGTGTATATTGTCGAAGGAAAAGAGGAGCTAAGAGAAATTAACAAATGAAATCAAGATTTAATGGCTTGGAAGTGGGGGTGTAGGGGCAAGATTTGTACTTTGACTTGGGAAACATTTAGATCTAGAAAAGCAAAAAAGCACATATGATGTTAACTGGTTAATCTTTATCTATTAATGATCTAAAGTCTTAACCTACCTTTTTGGGGAAGGTGAGCTACGTTGTTAGCAATTCCTTTCCTTTCGTTTTCTTAAATTCAAGCAACAGTGCTAAAAAATCCAAGCTTCTATGGAAATTGATTATGTGGACAGCCGACTCAATTATTATCTATTCAGTGGTGACTAGTCATGCAACAAAGTCAAGATTTGTGCTAAAAATTTCATAAAATAACCATAATTTATTTTGGTGAACCCTTAAGCTTTGGCATAATTTGAGCAGAATTATTTTTTTCGGTTGAAATCTTATGTCTGCAATGAGTTCAATTGTTTCCACACACACACACACACACATATATATATATGCTTTCATAATTCTGGTGTACATGGGTGTCCTATGCTTCTATATATGTTGATTAATATAGGGATCAATTTAATTATGAGTCTCTTAACAATCAAGGGTATTTTTCAATATAGCCTTCGTATATCAAATTATATACAAAATATATATTATATATATATATATATATATATATATATATATCAGGAAGAACTTTATTGGATATATACATGTAATTAAGTTGTAAAGATATCACATTAAAAGTAACGAGAGAAGTAAAATGTTTATATATAAAATCCACTCATAATTCATTAATTTATGCTTTCAAATTAAAGATTTATTTACAAAGCACACACCCAGTACAAAAACAAGAACCCATACATATCCTCGCCAGCACTTCTTTGCTGAAATCATATGTTACAGGTCCCTAGTGTTTTATACGAATCTCTTAATTAAAAAAAATTAAGAAAATCACCAAATCATTCATGTTTTTTTTTAATCAAATTATCAAAGTAAATATAAAAAATTAATGTAATAACACTGTTTGAAAAAATAAATTGATGAAATAGCACATTTTAATATTGTTGCATTTCAGAATAGCGATATTTAGTAAATGTCGTACTTTTGAAGTGCGATAAAGTGAAAATTCAATCATATTGCTCAACCGGTCGGCCGGTTGGATCCATTTATATTAACCGTTCAACCGTTTCACATAAAAATCATAGTTTTATGAACCTTTTCTTCTAAATATATTTTATGAGTCAAAATATACATATTTGTTCAACTTGTAGACTAAAAAATAGACTTTAATTAAAATCTCAAAAACTTATTATCCAAACAGTAGTTGTCCTTTGTTTTTTAATGTCAATGATATAGTCGATCTTGTGATAAAAATTGATTTTGAGCAGTCAGGTGTGGATCTGTCATAACTAAATAAGGATTTGCCCCTAATAAATATATTTATGGACTAGTAGGACATGTTTAGGCCTACGAGGAGATCTGGTCACACCAAATTAGAATAACAGATCAAAAGGGTCATTACTTTTTATCAAATCGTTGGATTGCGCATATATTTTTATTAGAGTTTCTGGATGTCGTTTTCTCTATAGTAGTCACTGCATCGCTGCGTGGACCATCAAATCAAAAATCTCTCTGACACTCCTTGATTTTGATAAATTTGAGATTTTCTTTGTTATTTTTTGAACCGGTCAATCAATTTCACTGACCATTATAAATCGGTCAACCGCTTAAGTTAGATAATAGTATACTTTCATCTTGTCGTGTTTTAAAAATATAATAAAATAAAAATATATTATTTTATTAAATCTTTCTCAAACAATGTTAATCCGTAGATGCTGTACTATTAATATCCTAATTGTACAATCTCTCATCATTCAGGTGCAAGTAAAAAAATGATAATTTTTTACAATAAAAGTGGAAGCTTTCAAATTTACTGTATGGACGAAACGTTGACAAAAAGCTCTCCCAAAATGATGGAGGGTGGTCCAATGCTATTGCAGCAGAACACGTATAGAACGCGACCTTGTTCGCATCAATACTGGCACTGATTTTTAATTTTTAGTTTTTTGCTATTTATATTTTCTGGACCCTAAGATTTGCACATGCCAAGATATGGCTTGTCACGTGTAAAAGATATGCAATGAAAAAAATAATTAAAACTTTACATCAAAGACAAACACTTCTCTTATTATATAATCTTTGCGTCGTTAGTGGAAATAAAATATAATAAATCTTGAGATCATATATTGTGCTCCTACTCCACTCGAATTGAAGTTTGTCTTCTAGTGATTTTTGTGAATCCCAATGTTAAATTGTTTTTTTTTCTATTTTTTTTTGAATCTTTTGTACTTTTAAAAGAAACTTTATCTTGCTATTTTTTATATTTTAATTCGAGGTATGAATATGTGAAATAAATGAACTAGCACGCAGAGAAAACCAATGCTTATGATTAAAACAAAGAAAGAAAACAAGGTCTAAAAGATGATGTAATGGCATACAATTAGTTGTGATTGGTCATGAACTACATAGAATAAAGAGTTTATTTTAGCAAACTTTTGGTACAACTTTAGACTTGATTTTCTCGATGGTATTCTTCTTTATGTTTACAAGGAACCGAACCCAAGATCAAGGTGCAATATTTTTGGAGGCCATTCTCCCTGAAAAGGGGGGAAAAAGAAAGGTCGGTGAAGGGCTTACTTTTGTTTGATTAATATGACAATATGGACAATCTGGACATGGGTATAGGTGATATTGTGCAATATTTTTCTCACGATCATGTAACTAATCATGTTTAAGAATGATAATTCTTTCCAGAGTTATTAAACTCGTTTGATAAATTAATGATTTTTGACCAATTAACTGGATTCTAAGTCAACTCGAGTTTTTAATCACGTAAACTTTTTTATATTTTATGAAACTCGACGTGGATAGTTTCAAAATCGATTGGCTAGTTTGAATTTTGTATTATTCTTTTGCTTTCGTAATTATAATTAATGTCTCGCTCATAAATAAATAAATAAATAAATAAACCCCATAAATTATAAAGAAAAATCCACCTCAATATGATACATCTATAGAAAAAAAAAATTCAACTTAATATGTTACACCTAAGCGTGCATCAATAGAGTACTATGGTCCATGTAATAAATAAAAAAATAGAGCATGATACCCAACTTTCATTTTTTATAAAAATAAATTATTGAAGCTTTCTATATATACTTTATTCTCTCAATAAAAAAATAGAACCTGTCACTCTCCTATTTGTCAAAATCTTATTATATAGAACTCATATATCTAAGTATTGTTTTGCCATGTCTCCCATAGTGTTGGAGGGAATTTTCTGTTTTGTACACAGTATTTGGTAGAAAAATCATACTAAAAAGTCCATTGTGTCCCTTTATTAATCATCACTTGTTTTTCTCAAAAAAAAAAAAAAGATTGAGGGCAATTAAGACAAGGTTTGTAAAGGCAATATTGTCCAAAGGTTTCTTGGTGAAATACGAATTGGCAACTGTGATTTTTGTTGTGCTGTGATATATATATATATATATATATATATATATATATATATATATATATATATATATCACCATCTGGTTTATATTTATTTATCTCTTTTTACATTAATTATTTTTCTTAAAACGAGAAAATTTAGTTGTGTTGTGATTTTAAGAGATTTTTGTTCGATAAATAGAAGAATATTAAATAGAATAAATTTTAAACTTTCAAGAAAAATCATATATTATATCAACATCATTGAAGAAAATAATAGGTATAGATAAGGTCCGCATACATAATTATATCAACTTCTTTGAAGTATCATACATATATTATATGATAATTTTATTTCACACAATTTATCCTCAGATTTGAATTCTGACACCTAAAAAGAAATTAGTTGACCATCTAATGATTTTTTTCTTCTCCAAATAAACAGAAGTTATATAACCAAAAGAAATCCAAATTTAAGGAAGAAAAGTATTTTAAATTTTAAATTAAGTAGAAAAATAATTAAAATAATATTTCCTGACCTTAATTTCAGGGTTTTCCGAATCTTGATGGCTATATATGACCAGTTGGCCCTATATAAAACTAAGCATATATATAGAATTATATAGCATAATTTAAACCTGATTTAATAGTAAAATCTAAAATTACAATTGTTTTTCTCATACTATATATTTAACAAATTCAAGCTTTTTTCACAGATTTTGTCCTGTATATCTTATTTATATAAATGTACCCTCACGCATTCAAAGTAGAACATTTGGAAATTTCCAAAACTCTACAGACGACTACCGACAACTCAAGCCTTCACAAGCGTTGAAATTTGCAAGCCCTCGTTTGCCAAGAGACGCCATCTAACTTTCCAAAGTCGTATCGTCTAGCAGAAGTTTGCTTGGTTTTTGTATTATACAAAATAAGTAGAACCCTTGAAAGGTGAACCTTAATTCTTTTCATTAATAATATCGTATAATAAAAAAAAAACGGAGAAAAAAAAAAGAAGGATTGAAGAAGAAGAAAGATCATCATGAAGAGGGACATGTACAATAAGTTGGCATTTGATTTCAAATGTCTTTTATGCCATTTTTGTTACATTGAGTCACGAATTCATGAGACAAGCAGTGCAAAAAATAATTTCTCATCATAAATGAAGGTGCGTTATATAGCTCCAAGAACTCAATGACAAAGTTCTAGGTAGGTGTTCTACTGTAAATTTAATAGGATAGGAGATAAGGATAGAAGATAATTATTTGATAATTAAAAAAAATAAAAAATAAGAGTATATAAATAAAATGCATATAAGCATAATATGAGCAGTTGTAGTAAACCACGTAAATTGAAAAGCAATAATAACTTCTATGATTGTAAGATTATAAAAAAAAAACCTTTAAAAAATAAAAGTTATTAACAATTAACATATAGAAAATAAGAAATTATTAGCAGTTGATATTGCTCAACTATATAAGATAGACATAAGGAAGATGAAGGGGTACATAAAACTCAACAAAAACTCAAATTATTGCATTGTGGTTTTATCAAATTCTCATAACCTTTCCAAGCTAAAAATAATAGGTGATAGCTTACAAATGATAAAACAATAAGTGATAGTTAAATAGATTTGTAATTTTTCTTAAATTAGTAGACTTGCAATTTCAATTCAATAAATAAAAAATACTAAAAAGATGTTTTATTATCCAAAAATTTCAATTCGTTAATGTAATCAGAGTTATATGAATGTAAGTATTCTTTTCTTAAGTTATTGAGTTTATTTTATATTCAAATTATTTTAATTATTTGATTACCTTTTCAGTAGAACTACTATTTTTATGAAGTAGATTTAATCATGTTGATACTCGTATAACTTTATAATATAAAATTTAAATTATGTGAATAGATTTAAGACTAAATCTAAGATTAGAATCAGTTAACTTACAACTCATGAGTTCAAAAAAGTTAACAAAGTTAACTTAAAATTTCGGTTCTAAATTGCAAATTTTTTTTAGTTGAGACAAACACAAAAAAAAAACCTATATCAAAAGGCTAGAATATTGATAATTAATTTTAAGGCTAGCAGAAATAATGATTTTATCTATTTATATTTCACTTATTTTTTAATAATTTCTTGATTTTTTCTTGATTTTTTTTAAATAATGCTAAATTTACCAAACAATCAATCTTTTTTTAAACAAGCGATGAAATCAACAGATTGATTACCTTTATAAAGGGTCTGAATCTATAAAGATCAAGAAATCTTTATAAATCCCTAAGGAATGTAGCTCAATTGGTCAGACTCTAGGTTTGCTCTAGAGAGATCACCAATTCGAGTCTCATAAACCTCAAGGCCACTGAAGGCTTACATGGTCGTTAACTTCAGGGCCCGTGGGATTGGTTAAGGTGCGCGCAAGCTGGTCTGGACATCTAGATTAATCAAAAAAGAAAAAAGAAAAAAGAAAAAAGAAAAAAGAAAAAAGGGATGACATATAGTTATGAGTATTTCAATTAAAAATGAAACGAGAATGGATTTTACCCATAAGAGAATACATAACGAATTACTTCTAATGAATCAGACTTAACTTTAAGAGGATTGAGATTTTTTCCATAGCAATAGTAATACCATGACCATGGGAGTTTGTTTTTGTGTTTAAAATTGTATTAGTGTGTATTTTAAAAATGTATCTAGCTTGAAAAAAACATTGAATAATTTTAACAAATTCAAAATAAAGAATTAAAAAAGTATTTTCAAATAAAAAGACTTAATAAATAAAATTCCCTACACCATAGCGCGAAATACACACAATAGTGTTTAGCTTTGCGATCGTTTAGTAGGAAAACCAATAAAAGAAGTCACTATTTGATGGCTAAAATTTTTTGAAAAGCGATTTTTTTATTTAAAATGTTTTTAATAAATCAAATGCCCCTACCCCAATATTACTGATTCCAGGGTCCAACTGGGACGGAACGGTAATTTTATAGAACGGTAATTTTGTCTCATCTCTATTCTCCGTACAATAAAAATAATAAATCAACCTTAAAATGTATAACTCAACTAATCAGACCTTAAATTTTTTTTTAACCAATTCGAGTCTCATGAACTTTAGAGCCACTAGAGACTTACATGGTCGTTAATTTCAAAGCTCGTAGAATCAGTAGAGGTACACGCAAGCTAGCCCGTACACCCACATTAATAATAAATAATAATAATAAACGAGATCTTATATTTTTGTTTTGCTTTTTTTTTAAAAAAAAATCTATGTTTATTTTTTGCAAAATATGTTACAAGAAAATTAATGAATGTAAACTATTTATAATTAAATTTATTTATTAAAAAATATTTTTAATTTATAAAATTTCATAAAATATTTTACAACAGAGAATTCTTTCAATACATCTTTCACAACATCTTTCAACCATTCCAGTGACCATTATTTCATTATTGTAGCGGCACTCTCATCCTCACTTTACAATCACTAAATTTTATTTATCACTATTTTTTACATTAATATTTATTAAAAAGATTATATCTAAAAAGATATTTTATATATCATGCAAAATAAATACCCTCTTGGAACATTTTATGATTTTTAAAAAAATCGTCTAATATCTTAAAATATTTTATTTGTAACAAAACCCTACAAATATTTACATGACATTAATGGAACGCAGCCATTTTTTTCTAATAAATAAACAAGAAGGGCATTAAGGTCCGAAAAATCGTTATACTAATAGCAAATTTGACGGCCTAATCTCTATTCTTTTCTTGATTCTCATTTGCCATACTCATAGAAGAGGAAAGAAAATGGTTTTATAAATTAATTTTATTTTCTTTAATATTTCAACCAAAAAAAATTCAGTCTCTCCCTTCACTCAATGGCATTGACACCACCTCCCCCACCACCACCACCACCACCTTCACCCTTTTGAAGCATCTTAGAGAAGGTTTTGTGCTTGTCCTGTTCTTGTTCTGTTTTTGTTCTAGAAAGATAAGTTGTTCTTCTTTTGAGTGGCTTCTTTTGGTTGTTAATGTTATCTTCTTGAGTGAAGCTGGCTTAGTTTCATGGTAAGAAAAACGGGCTGTTTTCAGATTTGAAAACTGTTGTTTGTTATGCTAAAATTCAAGCAGGATTTCATCTAGCTCTCTGTTCTTGCTCTGTTTTCCCTGTTTCAGTAGAATTCACATGGATTTGCTTGGTTCTGTCTCTTGTTACTTCTCTTCAGCTTCTTTATTTGTGAGTCTTTGTCTTTGATCTGATTTGGAAGAAAATAAATAAGCCTTTCAGAAAGCAACTGAGCTGCCTTTCTTCTTAGAAACTTAATCAAGAAACAGGGGATTCAATGGAGTCAGATCTTCAACACCAGCATCATTTTCTTCATGGTCATAACCAGCACCAACAAATTCATCAGAAACAAATGAATTCTGGGTTGACAAGATATCAGTCTGCACCAAGTTCATATTTTTCAAGTAATTTAGACAGAGACTTCTGTGAAGAGTTTCTCAATAGGCCAACAAGCCCTGAAACAGAACGAATTTTCGCGAGATTTTTAGCCAATTCCGGTGGCAATACAGAGAATATACCAGGTTCAAATCTTTGTGAGATTAAGCAAGATTCTCCAGTAAAAGAATCGGTCTCACAAATTAACCAGCAACCCCAGATGATGGCTTCAATGAATAATCATAGTAGTGATACAAGGCTGCATCAACATCAACATCAGCAGCACCAACAGGGCAATTACTCTGCCTCACAGGGTTTTTATCAAAGTCGATCAAAACCTCCATTGCCAGATCATAATCCAGGTTCTGGTATGAATCATAGATCAACGAATTCAACGGGGTTGGAGAGGTTGCCTTCCATGAAGCCTAGCAGTGGAAACAATCCGAATCTAGTTCGACACAGTAGCTCACCAGCAGGGCTTTTCTCCAACATAAATATTGAATTTGAAAATGGTATGTTAAGTTTGTCTATTTGTTTTGATACCCTTTTGTTTCAGTCATTAGAAGATTGAGAAAAATGATAAGAAAGTGTTTGATTTGATAAAAAAAAAAATTAAGGCTTTGTGTTAGCTTGTGCTTTTTTAAGTAACCAATGAATAGAATGGAATGAAAGCAGAGAAATAATAGAAAGTGTAGAAAGTTGAAATTTTCTGTGTTATGAATGGACAGTTTCAGTTAAGTCAAGTGCTATTAGTTTTTTGATTAAATTCTTTTTTCTGACAAGCAATCATTTGAACTAGCAAGTGGGAGTTAAAAAAATTTGAAATATCAACAGGACTTATTATTTTTAATACTTCAAGTTGTTTGATTCATGGTCTTAGATTGAGTTTTCTGTTTCCTTCTTTGATGCCACTCAGTTTCTTGTTTTGCGTTTTGATTGACTGGAGTTATGAAAATGGGAAAAAAATAATCTTAGGATATGGCAGGCTATGCTGTATTGAGAGGTATGGGAGATCTTGGAGCAGGTAATAGAGACACAACTTATTCTGCAGCTGGTAGGCCACCTTCATCTTCAGGGATAAGGAGTACAATTGCTGAAATGGGAAACAAAAACATGGGAGAAAATAGCCCAGACAGTGGTGGTTTTGGTGAAACTCCTGGCAATAATTATGATTACCCTATTGGATCATGGGATGATTCGGCTGTGATGTCTACTGGTTCAAAAAGACACCTTACAGATGATGACAGAACACTTTCTGGTCTAAATTCATCGGAAACTCAGGTGCCACAGTTTTCTATACTGGCATGTGTTAATTCTTCATCTATCTTAACGATTTGCATATGTTTTAGTTTATAGGATAATGGAATGGAGAACATGGATTCAAGTTTGATAAGATCACTTTTGCTTGAGATTTTTTATTTTACCATAATTCTGGTTGTTTAGCAGAATGAAGAGGCAGGAAATCGCCCTCCAATGTTGGCTCATCACTTGAGCTTGCCAAAAACATCAGCAGAGATGTCTACCATTGAAAACTTTTTGCAATTTCAAGATTCTGTTCCTTGTAAGATCAGAGCCAAGCGTGGTTGTGCCACCCATCCAAGAAGCATTGCTGAGAGGGTAAAGTCTCTTTAGTGCATTTCTTGGTCATTATTTCTACTTTGAGCTGAGCATGGTTTTGGGATCTTTAATCTCTATAGTTAATACCAGCAATTTTCCCCTTAATCACCCTTTTTGGATTAATTCTTGATGTCCTTATAGATATGAATGATGTGTAGGTGAGACGAACTAGAATTAGTGAACGAATGAGGAAACTCCAGGACCTTGTACCAAACATGGACAAGGTAGAATCTTTCACTAGCACTTCATTTTTCTATATCTGTGCTAGTTTTGTTTAAGCTTAGATATTGCTTTGTTTCCCTATTTGCAGCAAACAAACACATCAGACATGCTGGATTTGGCTGTTGACTACATTAAAGACCTTCAAAGACAATTCAAGGTATGCTACAACAACGAATTTAAACCAAAACCCTCTAGTAAAACACCCACCTAAGGCCCTGTGAAGAAGTTCCGTCTTATGTTCAAATAGCTCTTCTGTTTCATTCATGTTTCATGTTCTTTTTTCCAGGCACTTTCAGAGAATCGTGCAAGATGTACATGCTTAAAGAAGCAGCAGCCCTAGCTGAAAACCGAAGTAAGAATTGGTTTGTATGTATAGAACTAATAAGAATTTGCAAGACGAGAGATAAAGGCGATGCTAGGTTCTCTTTTGCACTGAAAAAGATGAAGATACAGCTTAGCCATAGGCTATTATTATGTGGGGGTGGGAGAGTGAAGCTCAAGAATGCATTTAAAGCTAACTGCAAGATTCATCCAGCCTAAACACTATAATGGTTATAGATGAAGTGATAGAAAACCAGCTGGCATGCATGTTGTAACATATAGTTCTAGTCTTTGGAACTTAACCAAATTAAGGGAAATTTATGTGCTAAAAGAAAGAGATAGTTGTGGTGTTGCTGCTGCTTTTTATAAATTCCCCTCATCTCTTGTCTTGCTAAGAAGAAGATTATTAGCACTTTACAAGTTTTTGTCTTGAAATAAAGAGTGGTGCTAATGGTGCCATCAATGATTGCATCATTTCATATAAGTTGGAAGCAGGTGGGGACTACTTTCCTTCTATTGACGCCATTGATTGAAGAATTTGTGATCTAATATGGGACTAATCAAGCTCCACCACCCACCTTGCTTTGTCTTGTTTGGGTCAGCGCTACAGAAAGCAGTGTGTTCTTTCCTAATATGTTCCTGATTTATCTTTGCTCTTTTGTCCCACTATATTCCCTTGTGAGAAGGGAAGGTCCAGGTTAAGTGTGTTTACTCCTTTTCTCCACCACCACTAGGGTTCCTAGTCTTCAATCACGAAGTGGACGGGGGACTCATTCTTCACCAAGCAACCAAGATAACCGTACAATTCCTTTGTCATTTCCTAGATAACATCCATATTGCTCGAGGGAAACATTCGCTAGTGTTTGGTTACTGTCGAGATGAAGATATTAAAAATAAAAAAGACATGTTTCATGTCTGAAATTCATTTTAAAATTGTCTCATATATATTTTTTATTTTAAAAAATTAAATCTTTTAACTAATGTGTTCTGTTACTACCACTAAACATAATTAGAGATAGATTTGGATTTTCTAAAAATGGAAGTGCATGGATCCAAATAGTATCCTTTTATGTTGATCTTATCTTTCTAGGAAACTAGCCATCATTGACAAAGATTCCTGTTCTTAGAAAAAGAATTTATTTCCCATATCTTTAGTCACGAGTCACCATACAATTTTGTTTGTGACAAGAATTGTCTTGAACGCGATGGTGTTGTCGTGTTTTCAAACTTCAAATCAGCTTGTTTAGAGCATTAATCTAGTGATTGAAACTAGAGAGAGAAGTTTGTTGGTGGGTAGAGGAAAGTAATTATCAAGAACCAATTATTGATTTGTTATTTTCAATTATTTCATGTATCTTTTCAAGATTTTTCTTCGATTGTTCGTTCAGTAATGTGAACCACAAATAATTTTCTTCATTAAAAAGAAAAGTAATCTTATTGAAGAAATATAATTCTAGTTTATGGAATCTTTCGACAAATGTGCCTTTGGACACATCTAAAAAGCATTAAAATAAATTAAAATAAATATTCTTAATACCAGCTAAACTACCCACGAATTATAACTTGAAGAAGAAAAAAAGGAGATAATTAAGTATTAATGCGTGTTTAAGGGTGTAAGGACAAACTTAAAGTTTATTTAAAAATATTCAAGAACCAGTGATAAAAAGACGTATAAAAATAAATTGCAGAATTAATTCATCAGTTGACGGAGGTAATATCCATGACCAGCTTTAAAAATTCATTTTTTAGACGACAACAGAGGCGGCAGCCTCTAGATACAGTATGATGAAGATTTTTATGATCCTATTTATACTAAGATAGATAAGGGCTGTTGATTAAAAATCCATTTTACAGATGCTGGATTTGGCTGTTGACTATCAAGACAAGATATGGCATGTTAATTATGAAGAAAGTTGATCCGAGCACCCTTCTCTGTGCTCAAGCTGCTCGGACTGGAAAGTGGAAACTATTCGATCTTCAGCAGTCTGAGATAAGAGGAAGTTAACCAGTCAGAGCGTCCTCAACCTTACAATGTCCTCAACCAAAATTGATGATTCTTATGTGCCAATATTAGTGAGTTTTCTTCCCTTGCCTTTTATTTTCTACACATTCCTTTATGAATCTTGACTTGAACTAAAGAAAACGTGTTGATATATATAATCTTAGCTAATGGCAAGCAATGCTGTGCTGAGGCATGGAATTCGTACTGCTGAAACGGCCGGGAACAGAAACATGGGAGAATGGTGGTTCTCGTGAAGCTGTAGCAGTGATCATTTTGCTGATTTGTCTACTGGATAGTGGAAGTTTTATGCGATGTCTGCTGGTGCCAATCAATGATCATCGCAAACTGAGGTAGATTTTCTTCCTTTTTCCTTATCAATGCCCGTCAGCTTCTTCTTCTTCTTCTTCTTCTTCTTCTTTTCTGTATCACAATAGAATGAATTTCTTGTTTGAAAACTACCAGATGTTAGAAGTTTCTCCTTTTCTACATCTTTTAGTTTCAGGTGAGAAATTTACTCAGATTTCCCATTTGCAGCCAACAGTGCAACACGTAGCGGACTTGCTGGATTTTGCTGTTGATTGCTTATTTGACCTTACAAGAGAAGTTGAGCAGAATATTGATCCCAGAACCCTGCTTTGTGCTCAAGCTGCTGAGACTAGAAATCCCTATGTCTTCATCTGGCCAGCATAAAAGGATCTCAGACAGAGTGATGGTCATTGCCAATCTTAACCAGACTTCTCGGTGCTGTTGTTATGTTTGCTAGATTTGGAGAGAGATGAATTCAAGACATCACATTCTGATATTATTCTATAGATCCCACAACTCGAGCCCTACCTGATTTTCTAACCCTTTTTTTTATTTTATGGAGCTCCATTTATCATCAATATTACTAATATGATAAGTCTATTTTTATTTTATAGTTCATAAAGTATTGTTATAATTTTATACATGGATATGAACTTTAGACTCTATTTCATGGTTCTATGTTTCATAGATGAAATATAGTTTGTTTCTTAAGTTTAGATTTATTTTTAAAAAACTGAATTTAAAAAATTTGAATTAAAAATTCATTTTAATTTATAATTTAAAATCTCATGAACTCATTTTCAATCTCAAAAATTGATTGGCAATACAAAATCTTACTTTAAGGAAATTACATTTTGACAGTCAAACACACATCAATTCCCCTATCTCTTACCATGCTTTAAGAAATATCCTTGAATTTCTCATATTCAAATTCAGAAAAAAACAAAACCCCAAGAGTCATCCTACTAGAAGAAGAAGGACACGTGTCAAAAACCCAATTAGTACAACCAACGTTCAACATCCATAATTTAAATAAATAAATTCCCTCTCAAATCACAAAATTTGAATCCATGTCAAAAAAATATAGAAACCGATTCAATGCCCTCAAAATAAATTCCAACGTTCGAAAACCACGAACTCCCCTGCAATCACGCACTTTTGTCTTCCTTTCTCTTCATGGAACAAGAAGAGCAAGCCGACTATACCACCCTCCGGCTCGGCTCCCCCCCCGGCCCGGATCAAGTGGCTCAACCACCTTCATTTGTCACTCTCTCCCCATTCCCTCCAATCTCAACTCCCTCCTCCCGCCGCCGGCTCTCGAGCCAGTTCACTCCGAGCCGAGCAGTCCCATTGGCTCGGCGGCTGGCTAGGGTGTCTTTGCAAGGGCGGCTTGTGGATGCTGAGGAAGCTAGCTCGGCTAAAGCCATTGGGTTGAGCGGGGAGGCGGGTGTGGCTTGGGAGCTGTTTAGTCCTGTTCAAAGGTTTCTGATTGTTGCTGTTATTGGGGTTGCTGTTTCTGAATCTAAGAAGAATAGGATCATTAATCAACTCAAAAAGTCTGTGGAGCTTAGGGTTAGTGATTTTAACTTCATTTTATGAACGGGTTTGTTGTTTTTGGATTTTGGAAAGTGGGTTTGCTTAAAAATGAATTTCTTTTTTAGTTTTTGAGTGTGAACTGGAGGTTTGGTGCTTGATTTTGTGTGAAAGGTAGGAGCTTTAGAGGGTGTTTGGTGTTATTTTGATGGCTTAATTTGTTTTCTCTGATTTTAGTTAGGACTGTTTGTTTGAATTAATGGCTTTGTTTATTGATTAGTTTTATCTGTAATGATGATTCCGTGGATCACAGGAGTTTAAAGATTCTGCTTTTGAAAGCAGTTTCTTTAATTCTTGGACTTTGGTATGATTGGAGTATTAAAAAGATATGGTTTAATGCTAGATTAGATTAATTGATTCTTAATGAGTGATCCCTTTATAAATGCTGGTATTCTATTTTGATAGTTAAGACAGCAGTTACAATTATTAGACTCCAGATATCATGGTTGAAAACATTTTTGAATTTTGAATCCACTGGTATGAATGTCCATGTCTAGTGCACAGTTCCTTCTAACCCCATCCTTGTCCTGTTGCTCTTTATTGGTATTACCTTTTGCTTGAATGTGAGCAGGATTCAGATAAATTTAAAAGATGTAAAGAATGGATTGTAGGCTGTAGCCATGAGATCTGTCTGATTAAATGCTTTGTACGAAATGCTGGTTTCAGGATCAGGTGCTATCAAGCATGCAGCAGAAGCTGGATGATCTGTGTGATCAGTTGAGCAGCATTAACAACCAGGCAGGAACCAAGGGCAACGCATCTTTCAACAACATCAAGAATTTAGAACCACCATGTAATGATGTTTTTGGTTGTGATAAAATTAAATTTGTTGAGTGTGGTTGTTGGCATTGTGATCAACACCATGACCTGCTTGCTGGTTTGATGGTGAGAGTCATTTAATTAGATGCTAAGTTTGTTTCTTTTGGTGTTTTGAGTAATTATAATCATAGAATCGGATTGTGTCTGCATGCTCAAATACTACATGTTGTTAATTTTGTATCAGGGGAACTCTGTTGTCAAAGTGTCTAAAGGTGATGAGGTGCTGCAGTACAAAATGCCTTTTATAAATGAGGTGGAACAAGAAGAGCGCCGCATGTCAGATTTGTCAGATTGGGCTTCAAGTGTTACATCTGCAGCAGAAATGCAGGTGATGGAAGATTCAGAATCAGTAGTTATTTCTTACAGATTTTTCACTTTGTAACATAATTTGCTAGATCAGATTACAACTGAAACCTGAATTTAGAAATAGTTTAGTATTAATAACCCCGGAAATCGGACCTCATGCTTGTGCCTATAACAGATGAACACTTACGCAATAGACCAAGACATGTTCAATTTAAAGAGAGAGTGTGAAGAGAAGGATGCCACCATTAAGGAGCTGAACAGTATTCTTCAAACAAATAATATAGCAGATTCCAAGGTATTTTGGACTCATGAGCAATATTTTTCAACTATGTTTCCTTTGCCTTTTTCCAGTCACCATATTTCTATCTGATTTATTCTCCAACACATCTTTATTCCCATGATAATAGAGAATAGCTGAGTTGGAAGACATCATACGCAGGAAGAACACGATGATCACAAGACTTCGGAAGGACTTGATGGTGTTGGAGCAAAAGGTAAGAAGTCAGTATTAGCAAAATTATTTGGAGAAGAGTTGGAACTCGCTGAAACTTGATTTGAGAAGATGTATATGCTTTGCGACCTCGCATTTCTTTGAGGTTTTACAGGTGGTGCATCTTACAAGACTTAGGAGACCATCGTCCTCCTTATGTTTCTCAGACAGTTTGGAACTTCCTCTCATGGTGGATAACATAATCTATGATATGGATAGCACCACTAGCCCTTCCTCCTCAGATTCAGATTCCTCTCCTGCGAACCGACCACGAGCTCCTGCTGCTCAAATTCAGGTAACCCTTATCAGAATAGTACAATTAGTGTAACTTTCAAATTCAACTTCTATTCTATGAACTGAAAAACAAGTCCCTGTTGTTAAACTTCAGGAGACTCCTGTTCGGAGCAGTGAGCTTGGTTTGACAAAAAGCCAGAAATCAGCACCAGCAAAGGCCTCCAGTTCTGTGGTAGAACTTCACAAAAAATCTAGGTCAGAAAGTCCTCTCAAAGAAATATCAACAAATCAAAAGTCCATTGGACTTCCTTCTTCGAGGCGAAAGCAGTTGTCAGCTGAAATCAGGAAGGTTAGAAGGCGGACTCAAAGTGCAATTAAGGATGCATCTTCAAAGAAGAGATGGTTCTAGTAAGTAATGCACACCTGTCATAGTTTAACATATAAATGCAGTTTCAATTGTTACTTTCACTAGCTAACGGTACTCGAACAAAGCTTGGGAGCCATATCATTTTCTGTTTTCAAGTTTTTCTAAGACCTTTAAATTTGCTTTCCAAGAAGTTGGCATAGAGTTTCATATCTCAGAATCTTAAAAATGAGGCGAGGTCAATAACTGCTCGTTGATGCTTAAAATGCAATCAAAACTTCATAACAATGACTTGAAAAATTGACCTGCTCTCAGTTGGAAACTTTGCTTTCTGTTATCAAGGTTTGACTCTTCAATTCTTTCAGGAGTTAACACTGTAAATCTCCACCCAAACAACATTGTAATTTTGCAAACATAAGCTAGATTCTGGGAATAAATACTGGAAATTTGATTCCATCAACTGTATAAACCCCTCTGAATAACAGATGTGGCATTATCACATTCAACTGGACCCTTTGAGGGAGATATTCTTTTACTCTTAAATAGATATATCCAATGCTTGTTGGTTGATATGTTGCTTATCTGAAAGCATATTCTGTCGTCAAACCTTATTTTTGCTGCCACTTCTTTGTACGTTTATGCGGTAGATGTATGTAGATAAGGGTAACACAGGGCTGGCAATTGAAGAAAAATGCCTTTGTCTTTCAAACTCATTTGCAGGCAGATATACAACAGGCTACTTGATCTCGATATCTAGAACTGGAAGGGCCATGTTGCTATCATTATGATATGTTGTTAAAGTAATAGAATTTCTGTAGATGTCCAGACATAATATTTATTTCTAAAAATATCAGCTTTAGTTAATATTTCTTCCTGTTAATGATTTGTTTTTGGTAAAGGACATATTCATCCCCCAAATATCATCCAAGTCTCAATTTGGTCCCAGACAAAAACAAAATCAACTGGGACCCCCAAATCAATTGGACATTTTCCAAATAACCATCTCCTTAGAAGTTAGAATCATAAAAAAGGACCTGTTTGTTTCCAGTGATCTCATTATTTTTCACAAATGTAAATGGTGGGGGTTAATAGGGTAATGTTTCATAAATAGGAGATCCAATTGGAAATTTTATTTTGTTCAAAGATCATTATAATCACCTGCACCGTTTAGATTTAGCTATTTAGCAATACAATTTTTATTTTTTTTAATATCTTTAATATGAATAATAGTTATTAAATTTGATCCAGAAAATTAAATAACTCTCTTAAACCTAGACCTGGCTTGATTTTGGCTAGGTTAGTTTTTGAACGGTCCAAAAAGGTAACCTGGTTAAACATGTACGAGAATTGGTCTTTTTTTTTTAATAAAAAAACAATTTTGTTTTCAGTTTTTTTTTTTTAAATTTTTTTTTTCTAAAACATAGAGTTGTGGGTCATCGGATCTTCTGTTCAACCTCTAGGTCAATGCATGTTTGTTTGTGTTGTGTCCAGTTTTCTAGGTAAGTTTGATTTGCCATTTGAAAGGATAATTCTTTATTCTTCTCATTTACCGCATTTTATCGGGCATCCATAAACTTTGTTAAAATTCAAGAATCAAAGCCCTTATAACCAGCTTGCATATGTTTGATATGTTTGAGAGCCCTCGGACCATATATATATATTTATTTATTAATATGAATGTTCGGATTAGTTTGTATGCATTTCAACTAATCTCACGAGTCTTGAAGTTAACGATCATACAAGTCTTTAGTGACCTTGATGAGACTCGAACTTGTAATTATTGAAGAGCAAACCCAAAACCAGCCAATTAAATTATCTCTCAAGATTTCGTGAGATCATATTTGATAATGTAAGAGGTGGTGAAGATATGATAAGAGCTTAAAAATTAATTTATTTAATATTTTTTATTGTAATTATTATTTTTTTAATTTTATTTTTTAATATTATATTTATCGAGACATTAACTAAAATTTATCTCAATTAACTTAATATAAGATTTTCATGGTATCGAATAAATATTTGATTTGATAAAATAAAATTTAATTTCTCAATATTATAAATACAATGCGTAACATGATATAAAAAAAACCATGAAGGTTGAAAAAGAAAGGAAAAACAATAATTAAAATGAATAATTGTCAAAAAAAAAACCACAATACTTTTCATCTGGTTCAACTTAGACGTTAACATTTCATGAAATTTTAAAATTTTTGTTTAAATTAATTTTTTTATGTTTTTGTATTATTTTAATATACTGATATCAATTTTTTTTAATATTATTTTAATATATTTCTAAATAAAATATATTTTAAAAAACAACTATTTTCACGTCTTAAATACCGAACTCATATGGCACCCACTTCATATCAGATATACATGATCCCATGTAGTGCCTTTTTGCTCTATATTTGGAATGGAATGCGAGGCAACCGTATTTCCTACAAAAACTTAGTTAGAGCTAAAATATACATGATCCCTAACCATCCATTCAAGAAACCTCCATAGTTTGTCAGCCACAAAATCATAACCATATTTCCTCTCTTGGTAATGTGGTTATAGCTACTTTTGCCTCAATCTGACCCCTCCAACCTGTTCTAATAACAAAAGGAAACAATGCAAGCAAAATCCTGACGTGCCTAACTGCATATATCTCACCTCCCGTAGCCATACTTGAGCTGTTGTGCTTCTCTACATGGCTATGGCTTCGTGAGCCCATATGGTCGTTGCTTGCTTATGGTTACAGCTTCTTTAATCCCGCACTGAATGTATATTTTTGGTAAGTGTTTCATTTAGCACCACAGGTAAATAACTAATCCAGTGAGAACTTAAGCTATTAAAGACAAACAATTGTGATTGCCAACGTTTTGAAGAAACAAAATTCTGCTATATTCAAGTTTTCTTCATAGCTGATCATAACAAGCTTGGCTTCTCAGCTAGGCGCGGTGCTCCTCCACCTCTAGTCTCTCTTTCCCTATTTTCTCCGGTTTCTGCTCCCACCTCGCCCCGGCTCTCGAGCCAGTTCAAGCCAAGCCAAGCTGTTCCATCACCTCGGCGGTTGCCATGGGTGGACCCACAAGAACAGCTTGTGAATGAAGGGGAAGCCAGCTCGGATATAGCCATTTGCATTGGCTTTAACCGAGATGAAAATGTGGGTTCAGAGCTGTTTAGTCCAATTCAAAGGTTTCTCATTGTTGCTGCTCTTGGTCTTGCTGTTGCTGGATCTAGAAAGAATAGGCTCATCAATCAGCTCAAAAAGTCAGTGGAGCTAAGGGTCAGAAATCTCATCATTGGCTTGCTTTATTAATTAGACTGTCCTTAATGATGATTAATTATTCATGAATTTATTCTTGAGCGTTTAATCTTAATGATTGATCCTTTTGTTTCTTCCATCTTGCACTGTGATATTTAAGACAAAGATATATCATCAAAAAAATTTCTTTGGAATTTAATGGTCTGATCATTTCTGAATTTGAATAATTTCAGCATGAGGTTCTATCAAGCATGGAGCAGAAGCTTGACAATCTGTGTGATCAGCTGAATGACATTAATAATCAGGAAGAAACTAAAGCAAACGATGCTTTTGGCTGCGACAGAATTGAATTTGTTGACGGTGGTTCCTGGCAATGTGATGAACACCAAGAACATGTAGCTGGTTTGGTGGTGAGAATCATTTTATGTTAGATACAATAACTTTTTTGCCTACTTGGAGCTTCAGGGGTGATATTCAGACCATGATCAGTTTCTACCTTCTAAACACTAAAATTTTCCACATTTTCTACCAGGGGAACTCTGCTGTGAGAATGCCTAGAGGGGATGAGGTGCTGCATTGCAAAATCCCTTTCGGAAATGAGGAGGAACCAGAAGAGCAGAAAATGTCAGATTTTTCAGATTGGGGTTCAACTGGTTCTGCAGAAGAAATACAGGTAATGGATGATTCTGGCCCAGTAATTACATTTTCAAGATTTTTCATCTGTAATAGCCTCATAAATTTGTTTTCCAAAGATTCAATATTATGAAGGACAGTCATGAATGATTCTCCACAACATGAATCATACGATGGAAAAAGGCTCAGTTGCTCAGTTTCTCCACAACAGTCATAAATTTGTTTTCTTATAGTTAAATGCTATTAAATATATTGGGAGACACCTACCGCCGGATTGCTGTTGGAGTTAACAACTCACCGATATATGAAGTTTGCATTCCTTTTAACAGGAATTGTAAAGCCACACTTCCTGCTGTAGTGGAGAGGTTTATTTATATAGGAATGTACAGTTATAATTATAGTAGGAAACTAACTATAGAAACAATCACCTAACTATTCTGCTAAATTATTTCCTACAATCAAGGAGGATAACGTGATATGCTGCTTTCCTTATCACCTTTGAACTCATGTTCTGTCTCTATAACAGATGAACACCTTTGCAATAGACCAAGACATGTTCAATCTGAAGAAAGAGTGTGAAGAAAAGGATGCCACCATAAAGGAGCTGAGCACCGATCTTCAATCATTTGCAGGTTCAAAGGTATTACTTCAGTAAGTATGTTGCATTAGCCCTTTTCTTCTCACCATATCTAGGTCTGATTTATTTGAACACATCTTTTTTTTCCCCATGATAATAGAGATTTGCCGAATTGGAAGACATTATATGCAGGAAGAACACAATGATCAAAAGACTTAAGAGGAACATGGTGGTCTTAGAAGAAAAGGTGAGGATTCAGTGTTAGCAGGATTATTTATTTGGTAGTTAGGGAAGAGTTCTAGACAATTGCCAAAACTCATATAACTTTTTACAGGCAGAGCTTTCTCCGAGACTTCGGAGACCATCCCATTCGTTATCTATCTCAGACAATTGGGAACTTCCTGTCATGGTGGATAACATACTCTATGACTTGGACAGTTCTTCCTCTTCTGATTCAGATTCCTCTCCTTCAAACCAACCACAACCTCCTTCTTTTACGGTTCAGGTGACCCTTAGCAGAATAGTATCAATAGCCTTGCTTTTCCAGTTCAGACTTCTCTCCTATGAAGTATAGACTGAAAAAACCTCCTGTTGTTTAAATTCAGGAGACTCCTGTTCAGAGTGCTGTCCTCACTTTGACAACAACCCATAAACCAGCTCAAGCGAAGGCTTCAAGGTTTTCGGTAGGGTTAACCGAACCAAAGACGAAGTCTAGATCAGAAAGGCTTCTGACAGAAATACCAACAAAGCGAAAATCCATTGGAAACTCTTCTTCGAGACCAGAGCAGTTGTCAGCTGGAGAGGACATCAGGAAGATTAAAAGGAAAGGTAGAGAGCTTCATGCAAAGTCTACAGCAGAAAGTCCTCCCAAAGAAACACCAAGAAACCAAGAATCTTCTGGTCTTTCTCCTTCAAAGCCAAAGCAAATGTTAGCTGGAGGAGACGGCAGGAAGATTAGAAGGCAAACTCAAAGTTCAACCAAGGATACAACTCCAAAGAAGAGATGGCTCTAGTAAGTAATGTACTCCTGCTATAGTATCAATCATGCTACTGTATGTAACAGGTAGAAGTCGGCATGATGTTCCACATCTCAGAATGTCTGAAGTTCCATATCTCAAGAAAGCAACCAGAACCTTATAAAAAAGGCTTGAAATTGAGGGACTTTGCAGTGTTCCAGCTCATAATGCCTGACCATTCATTTCTCGCATGAATTAACACCTCAAAACTCCATGAATCAATTTACTAGTCTTGCAATAAGAACTATAAATTTGCATTCAAAAAATATGTCAATCCATATGTTTTGACTGATTAAAGCCTTACAAGAAAACATATTTAGATTTTGTTCCATTCCCTTACTGCTGCTGCCGCTACTTTTTTGTAGGTTTTTTGGTGGTTGATTCATGGAGAAAATGCAGTGGAGCAAGGCTGGAAACAAGAGTGAAATTGCCTCGTCTTTCAAACTCATTTACAGCTAGATATACAACAGACTAGTTCATGTATAGAACTGAATAGCCAAGTTGCTAATATTTATACACACACACACACACACACACTAATTAATACTAATACTAGAAATTAGTGTTAATTATGATAAAGGATTACCATGTCAACCGCGGCCTACTTCAAAAATAGTTTGTGAAGCCAATTTTAAATACAAAAGTCAGTAATTTACTAAAACTATAGAGATGTGCTGCAAGCAACATAGAGATTTCCATAACTAAACTCCAAGATTAAGATAGACATCAAGAAAAAGTTTCTCTGTTTCTGTAATTAATTATTTCATGCTAATAATTAATTTCCTTTTCTTTTGATTGATAGTTGTGATTTATTTTATTTTTCTCTAGCAAAATATTTGAATTATGAAGTGGAAAAAACAAAGCAACAAGGCACCCACCCCAACTTTAGCAATTCAGTGATGCATATTTCATTCTTTTTGACAAAATAAAAAATAAAAAAATAATAGATGGAAACTATAGACATTGACGGATCTTCATGGTGAAGATGCATCCATAACCTTCCCTTCTATGGTTATGGACAAGTCTTCCAAGAGCATGTTAAAGGTTGCACTCCTTGCCATGCTTGAGTAGACCTTGAATATCTTAATTAATAAATAAAAAGACGAGAGAGAGAGAGAGAGAGGGAGAGAGTATAAATAACATTTTTTTTCTTTGATATCTTAAGAAACTAGTAATAAAATCTACGATCTTATATTAATAAAGTTTTAAACTATATAATATTGTTGTCTTATAATAAAATACGTACCAAGTTGGTTGGATAATCTAATAAGGTGGTGGAAAAATATGAATTTATTTTCTATCATACTAGTCAGCTATAATGAATGGTTATGATCGATAGAAGGTTGATACTGTTCATTTAGGGGCTTTGTGAATTTTATGAAATAAATTGAAATGTTTGAAGTGAGATAATAGTTATTTTAAAAGAAAATTTATTTTTAATATTAGCATGTTAAAACAACTTGAAAATATAAAAAATCTAATTAAAAAAAATAAAAAATCATAAAATATGAGTTGCATTTCAATTCTAATCAGCCCCTAAATAGTTATTTATACAGGACTTTATAACTTTAATTTTGATACATTTAGATTTTAGATGTTTTTGCTTGTAAAGTGAGGAGAAAAAACATCATTTGTCAAATCCAAAAAAATTCAAAAATTTTTAAAAATATAATTGAACGGTAAAAACAAATATTTCTATGTGTAAAACAATTTTTAAATATTATTTAGTTATTGTGATAAAAAAAATAGACATAATTAAAATAAAAAATATCTATTCTCATAGTTTCTTTTTTTTTTAAAGGATAGAAATTCTTTCTAAATTTATTTTATTATTGATGAAGACATTGTTTAGGATTGTGTTTTTAGTTTTTTTTTTAATTTAGTTTAAAGTGTTTTTAATAATAAAAAATTATTAGATTGATATTTTTTTACATCCTTTTAGATAATTTTAATAAAATAATATTAGAATTATTCAAAATATATTTAAAAAATATTAATTTAATACCCTTACAAAAATATCTTTTAAAAAAACAACTTTAACTGTGTTCATGTCACAGTCATCAGCTTTTTCTTGCCGACGTCACACTGCGCGTGATTGTCACTTGCAAGCTAGCAAATTAGTTATGAACTTATGAATTATGACATAAGAAAAATAATTCTCTCTTATGAGTGATTGGTTCGTAGCATCAGTCTCCAAAATAGCGCGTGTATTGAATCTTACAATTTAGCCAATTATATTCTAAGCACCTTCAATTCGTTGTCCAATAAAACTTCTGTGCATTGTGACGTCTTGCTTTCGTGGAGCCCACTTCCATGGGAACCTAAGAATTATTATTTATTTGTTTGCATTTGTTTTCTCCCCTCTCATTAAAAGCATTCTTTCGAAAACCGTACTGGCCAGCTGGTCTACCTGAAATCTAAGCTGATCAGGGCCTTGCTAACAAAAATTATATATATATAAAACATTAATTCGTTTGTTTTAAAAATATTTTTTAAAAATTTATAATTTAAAATTAATATTTTTAATACTTTCATGTCATTTTAATGTGTTAATATCAAAAATATAATTTTAAAAAAATAAAAAAAATTAATTCGATACATATTCAAATGAAAAACACTTTAAAAACAACCGTTACCATACTCTCAAACATACCCAAAAACACACCGGACATGACTCAATAAAAACTTAATTATAAATTTATTAACTTTTTTAAAAAATTATTTTAATAAAAAAATTTAATCGATTGGGTCTTACTAAAAGTATGATTAAAAGGGATATTGTTGTTGTTTTTTTTTCTAATAAAATTTCAGTTAACAAGAATCAAGCAGGAGAGCACTGTGAGGAGGGTTGCAATTTGGAAGTCCTGTGAATTTTTCTTTTTTCTATTAAAGCAAGGGAGATTGGTAATTAGAAATATAAGTGGAAATGGACCGACTTTTTTTCTTTTTTCTTTTTATCAGGAGGTTTGAATGAATATCGGTTGTGTCCAAAGATTAGAAAATTCAAGTAAATCCACATATATATATATATATATATATATATATATATATATATATATATATATATATATATTTCAAGTCCATTCCTACTTTAAGCTCTTGAAAATACGAAAGACTCCTTCTCAACTTTTCTTTTTTATAAAGATTAGGATCTCCCCGCGAGTTGCCGAGCTCTGCTCTCAGTTGTTGCCCCATGCCCCCACTTGATTCCTTGCCCGCATGTTCAAAATGCTATATTACATTTGCTATATTAAAATTAATATTTGATTCCTTGCCCGCATGATTTTGAGATTACATTTGCTATATTAAAATTAATGGGACATATGATTATAATATCAACATATAAATGTATTAATAGTATATTAACTCCGACTCAGTTTAATCTATTCCCATAGCTGGCACGATGGAACCAGGAATATAAAAAGACTTGACCAGTGATCAATGGCCACCTTATTTATATTTGACTAACAGCTCATGTTCGCCTAATGTATGTACTTCCCAGGCAAGAAATTTTTTGGGGGGGGGATTGAATTTTTTTATTTCAGATTATTTTTTTATATTATGAAATTATTTTAATATACTAAACCAACTCTTAATCAAGATGTTATTAAATAATTTGCTTTTTTTTCTCTTAAAATTACTTTTATACTTAGCCACTTTCACGTGTTTAATAATATAATGAGTGCTTTGTAAAATTATTTTTTAATTAAAAATATATTAAAATAATATTATTAAGATTTTTTTATATTTTAAACATAAATATATTAAAACTATAAAAAATCATCTAAAAATATTTAATTCAATATTTTTTAAGTGGAAAGAATTTTAAAAAATAAAAGCAAAGCTAGACAAGCTTTTGACTTGTTACCACAATTATTAACACAATACACCTCAATACATCAATCTGAGACTTGATCTATCTAGCTGAGGTTAACTTGATGGATTGACTTATAACCTTCTCGATACAGTTAAAATCTGGTTTTGATTTTAAAAAATCTTTAAAACAATATTATTAATTTTTTTTAAAAAATATTTAAATAAATTCCCCATATCCTCCATTGAATTCGAACACAAGAGACAAAAGACTTCCCTCTTGAATCAAGCTTAAGAGATGGTGACTTGAAATGGCAACGATCAAGATTCGAGACTCCTGTAACGTTGCAGCGATGATGCACTACACATCAATATTTCTAGTGCGCACCGTTTTAAGCAAATAACCATAAACTCTTGCTGTAAGCTCTTTGAAATTTAGTTTCTTGCTTAACCAAACCAGTATTATTAAATGTTGTTGTTCTACTTTTTTTTTAAAAAAAATTAAATTAATTCACTTAATTTGTATCCTGGGTTATGAATGGAGCCGTGTTTTACAACAATAAATCAAAAAAAAAAAAAAAAAAGAAGAAGAAAAAGAAGGGAATATGTTGACTTGGCCATCCTCCCTATTACACACACAAATTCACAAAACAACCCTCGAAAAATCTAATATTATACAATACCCCTTTCTCTAATCAACCGCCCCCTCTCCACATCATTTCTAACAACAATTTTAAATCCACCCACGTCTCTCTCTCTCTCTCTCTCTGTCTCTCTCCCCCTTTATCTTCTAGATTCTGGAGCTAGAATCCGGAATCTATCTATGATTCTTGTCCTTGTTCAGTTACAAGATTAACTCTTCTTAATCAACCAAGCAACGATCACCCTATAATCACCAAACCAGTAATCTTCCCTCTCAAGAAAATCATAAGCTGACCCGAAAAATGACCATGGACCGAAACTCGCCACCAGAAACACCAGGCAGGGACTCAAAATCAATTCTTGTTCTCTCAATAGAATGTCTAAAAGGGACTTCGAAAGCTGACGAATGGAAGGTAGACATGCTTCAAACAGGAGATATAGTAGAAGAAATTCTTATCGGATCCGGGTCGTCGTCGTCATCATCATCCGGGTCTGGCGGGTTGACAAGATATAGCGCTCCATTCAAGAATGGAAAAAGTGGGGTTCAAAAGATACTTCATAACTCGTTCAAAAACAAAGAGACTTCGATTGTTGTTCGAGTTAGACGTGGTGGAGATGAGTTTGCTGAGTTGCATGCCTGTGTTGTGCCCGAGTCGGGTTACAAGAACAAGTATATTTTGAGGTCTATTGCGGATCCGAATTATTCTGTCGGGTTCACAGATCGGTCTGAAGCCGAGTGCTTTGAATTACAAGGTGATTTCTTTAGTTTGTATCTTTGAAAAGTCTGATGTTTTCGAGTTTGTGTTTTGTGTTGACTTTGACTTTTTTACGAGTACGATGTTTTTTTTTTAAGACAAGCATGCGGGGGGAGGGTTAATTTCCTGATTTTTAGGTTCATATGAAGCTTCCAGGGTTAATTAAGTTTCATTAACTCTTGCCTAAACTGATCCGAAAATACTCTTTATTGTCGAAAAAGCTAGAATACTAGAAGTATTATAATCAAGCTTAAGAGGGTGTTAGGAAGAGAATTTAGAAATATCAAGTAGCCTTAAACTTTTTGTACTCTATAGAATGTGTGAAATGTACCAAGTGGGGCAGAATTTGGTGGGCATTGACTAATGGGTCACATAATTTTCTCCTAATAGTTTTTTTCGTTGGGGACAATCATTACTTTTAATTGTTTTCTAGATGGTCACAAAAGGACAGTGGATTTCATGTACAGAGTTATCTTCTTGACCCACTAGGCTTCATGAATTTTCCCCTTTTCTGTCTTGTCATTCTCAAGAATTTGCTTCTCATATCAATGCAGCAATCCTTTCATCCACTGTTTTCTCTAATTTGGGATGGTGAACATGACATGGTGACATTTGTTTTTGTGCAAATTGACTAAAATGGTGTTGGCTTGGCTTTGCGTTTTTTCTTTAAGTTGCATTTGTATGGTCACCTGTTTTTGTCACATCATATTTGATTGATCATATTTCAACTTTTTAAAATTGAGGCTTGGTGTTTACACATGGGTTAGTGGCTATGCTTTTGGACTTTGTAGAGTTCAGATTCCACAAGAAACACTGGCTGCCAAGAAGAATTTCTCCACTGCAACTGATTGCGTCCATACCATTGTTTGATGAATGTTAGATTCAGTCTATAGGCATTTCACATTTTAAAGTTATTTAACTTGTTAGTTTGAATTAGTTTGTGTCTGGTCTTATTTACAATTTTCCTTTTCTGGGGACTAGGATTTTGATGCTTCAATAACAGAGAACAGTGTTCTGCGCATGTAACATGGACTAGGGCTGTAATTGGCTTGCATTAGTTTGAGTGTCATGGATCATGCTTGAATGTGAGGGGTGGCAAATGGGAAATTTAGTTTTAAGTTTTAAAATCACAATATTGGATGAAGAATGCCATCGTCTGTGTATCTCGTGTTGGTTTTTGCTCTATTTGATGTGTAATGCCCTCTTTTAGCCCCAAGCTCTGATTGAAAGTAACTGTGATATGTCACCATTTCCCAACCTTTAGCTGGAGCTAAAAGATCCCTTAATAATGCTTAAAACAACTGGCGTTTTCACTGTCTGACCTTGGCTCTCTGTGTCCTATGACTTTCTTATACATTTCCATGTCTTCACTAACTGAACATAACAGCATTCCTTCAATCCTGTCTCACAATGTAGTATGTGCAAATCCCAATCAATGGTTTGAATAATTTAACGTTGTCAAAATCTTAATGTGCATATCACCTGTCACAGCCACTTGAAGTTCTATAGTCTCTTACATGACTTTAGGTTGGGATCATTCTTGAGCCATTATCGTCAAAACTTGTTAGTGGTTGCAGTTTCCTGCAGCTTTTAATGAGCAATTAATTCAGCTTCAAAAGTATCAACAAAATGCAATGGAATGCTTAAAACAACGGTGTACATTTCAAATCCATTTTACAGTAGGTAGCTGATAGATCCAGGCAAATGAATCTCTGGTCAACAACAATATTAAATCTTTTGCACTTTTTGGTTTGGTGAACTAGAACTTAATTTGCAACTTGTCTTTTATGTTCTGCTACTGTTTCTTTCTATGTGAAATGGTTAGTTGCATTTTGCAGCTTCAAGAAGCTCCAGAATTGTTAGTGCATTACAGAGGGCTAAGCTTCAAGATGGATATGTGGGATATCCGTGGGAAAAGAGGATGCAGGAGTTGCTAAATGTTCCCAATTCAAGCAGCTTTCTTTCTTTACTCCTCCTTCCAAAAGCTTCGGATCGAGTTGCTTCTCGGTACAATGACTTGGAGGACACTCTTGCCAGGGCAAATGCGTGGCTGCACGCATCTCAGGCCTCTGGGGTTCCAATTGTTTTCATGAACATTCAAACTGAATCCCTGCTTACCAAGGTAACCACTCTAGCCTCAAGAAAGTTGGATTAGTTTACATACTTCTAGTTTTTCAGATGCATATGCTAACTAATTTTCAGTTCAAATTCCATGGAAAACCTATTCTACTTCAGCAGTGTTGTCATAGAGATCCTTTGATTCATCATTAAAACTTGGTCCATAAACTGTCGGCAATAATACTTACTGACTGTATCTTCTACGTTAAAAGAACGAAAGCATGGCTACTTTCTATGATTCTGGCAATCTACTCTTGGCTCAAAATAATGAAATGTTTGCTTCACATATATTTTGGACAGATATCTGGAGAGACAGCTTCTTCAACTGTGAATGCTGGTTCATTGTCTGATTTGTCCAATCTTGCTCATGTAAGCTTGTATGGTTTTGAGGATTATCATGGGGTTGATATCGGTGTAGTTAGAGCAGTTCGTCTCTGGTATGCACCTTTATGTGGAGAATTTGCAATTGAGGTCGAAATACAAGAAGATGATACAAAGCTCGGATTTGCCATTAGCCGCACAGAAGAGGTATTCCACCTAACTCTCCAGGCCACCAGTCACAATTGCTGTCTTTTTCGATGAGTAACATGTAGTTTTGAACAGTTTGCTTAGCTTTTGCTCTGTATCGACAGGGCTTTATCTTCATTTCTTCCGTTATGGATGGTGATGAAAGTGCACCCTCGACAAGGTCAGGGCTCAGCAATCTATACAAAGAAGCAAAAAGTGCATCAAGATTACTAGTTGTTTCAAGAGTGTCAAACGAGAAAGTCCTTCCTTGGATGGTTTCGTCAACAGGAGCAGTCCGATGTTTTGACACTGTCTCGCTAAGCCAGAAACTTTCCTTGCATCGCCATGCCAAGGTGCCTATTCTCATTCATGTTTTCTTGTGGGACAGAACATCGCCATCACCAAGTGCGGGCAGTGCTAGGTTTAAGTCTGTCTCCCCTCCTGTTCTTGCATTCCCACCTGAAATTCATTTGGCACACCAACTCAGTCAGAATCAAATACAGCCTCTGCCAGCTGATGTTCCGAATGATGCAGTGAACGAGGCAGAAGTTAGGCTTGATCGAGACACTGCCGGAGAAGCATCATTTCGGTTCCACGATTTTTCACCTCCAAACAATTGGGTATAATAGTATTTTTCGTTGTGCTTCATCCTTGACATTTCCTTGGTGATTGCTGTGTATAAAGAAAATATACAAGTCAAGAATTTCCTTTGATTTCATTTACATATAGAGGTTTTGATTAGAAATTTCAGAATGAGGTAGTACAATTGAGTGGAAGATTACTTGGACAATAAAATTTAAGTCATGTTTCTTTTTGGTTATACATTCCTTTTGATTTTGATATTAGTAGGATAGCTTTAAACCTAATTTCATGGGATGATTTGAGACTCGAATTGAGTTTTAATTTGAAATTTAAAAATAGTTTTAATTTGAAATTTAAAAATTATTTACTCAACCATACATGGTCGACTCAACAGTTAATGTGACTGAACTTGGTTAGGTTATCATCAAGATTTTTTTAAAAAACAAAACATTATTGTTTTAATAAAAAACAATTTATTTTATTATTAATTTAATTAAGTTTTATTGATTTAATTAGATCACTAAAAATATGATAAAATTAATCAAACTAACATCTTGTCTAATTAAATTAAAATTTTGATCAAGAAAAAAGCTCTAAATCTCAAAATTTTCAAACCAACCCGCTAACCTATGCTTCATCATATCGGTTTAATAATTATGATTTATCATATATGGATTTATCCATGACGACATCCAGGTAAGTTCAATAGCAAATCAACGGTCCATATTTAATCTCCCAAAATCTCTAAAGAGGAAGCAAATAAAGCATTTCTATTGGTAACTCAACAGAGCACGCAGATGGCGATCCTCACCACGCTTCTCTAAACATACACAACTGCGGATCCCTTCAAAATCCACGGTCCAGAAAGTCTCCCCAAAGAGAAAAGATGAAAAACGAGCCCGCCTAAAATAAGCAATCTTATTGGCCGCTTAACGAGCGCTCGGATCTCCATCACAACCGTCCTTTGGCTTCCCGATCAACGGCTCAAATCCCATTCCACTGTCTCCTTCCTTCCTCCATCACCTCTCCCCTCGCCTTATAAAAATCGTCAGAACCTCCCATCTCTACCCACCAAAAACACTCAGAACCCGAACTTTCCCTCGTTTCCCTAACATAAACCCGAAACCCCATTTTCCCAACTTACCTATTTCAATGGCTCGTACAAAGCAAACAGCAAGAAAATCCACCGGAGGAAAAGCCCCAAGGAAGCAGCTAGCCACCAAGGCAGCCAGAAAGTCGGCTCCAGCTACCGGAGGAGTGAAGAAGCCCCACCGTTTCAGGCCAGGAACAGTGGCGCTGAGAGAAATCAGGAAGTACCAGAAGAGCACTGAGCTGTTAATAAGGAAACTGCCATTTCAAAGGCTGGTGAGGGAAATTGCTCAGGATTTCAAGACAGACTTGAGGTTCCAAAGCAGTGCTGTAGCAGCCCTTCAAGAGGCAGCAGAGGCATACCTTGTTGGGTTGTTTGAGGATACAAACTTGTGTGCTATTCATGCTAAGAGGGTCACCATTATGCCTAAAGATATCCAGTTAGCCCGTAGGATTAGAGGAGAGAGGGCTTAGTGAAGTTGGATCAGCAATATCTGCTGAGATCCCTTTCGTTTAGCAGATTGAGCATTGTGGGTTTGGTTCATAGTAAATCTTTTCAGGATTTAATGGCAAATTGCGTTGCCTAATTTGAATTTTAATCCTAGCTGATGCAATATTTATAATCAATGGAATATATATTTATAATCAACGGATTAGTTAGTATGTTGATTAATAGACATGCTCAGATCTTTATTGTTTTTACTATGTTATTTCATTGGTTGAATTTACTATCATTATTGTTTTTACTATATTTTTTTTTTTTACCAAAAGCTCCCCCCCCGGGGTTGAAAAATCAAACTTTTCATTTCAAAAATAATTTAATTTTTATTTAAAAATAATATTTTAATATTGATTTTTGAAATAACAAATGAATCAAGTCACTTTTTCATTAAGGTGATTAAATTTTAAACTAAAATATATGAATATAAAATTGAACGATTACCCTCACACATCATGAGTATTGAGCCATCATGCCAGATAAAATTTAATTAGTACTCTACTTTTTATAAATTCTAATATTAGATGAGTTTTATTAATTAGGTAAGTTTTTAACTAGGAATTATTTCTTATAAATAATCTTAGTTTTAATGAGGTTTCCTATCTATAAAGGATTTTAGAACTAACATAAATAAGAATGTTAAGAACCTTACCTTCTATCAATGTTATACGCCACATCAATTGATAACAAAGTAGGTTGGCCTATTTGATGTACAGAGATGGTTAACAATTCACTTCGTGGTGTAGGGGTGGAGCCCCTTTAGGGCATTGTGCTAGCTTAAGAGTAGAAACGAAATTGTTGGGAAAAAAGGTTTGATTGTTTAGAGCAAACCATAACAGATCAAACATTAATCATGAAGATGAGAGGAACTTGCCTGGAGAATTACCTTAAACAAGCTCAATTTGTGTCATCTGGAAGATTTAATTTGTGATATGAGTTATCAACATCTGGCAGATTAATTTTCAAATTGTATATTCCTTAAGAGAGGGTGAATTTATTAAGCAACAAGATCAGGAAAACAAGAAATGAAAGGAACTAACGTTTCTCAGGATTTGAATTAAGTACTTTGAAATCATGAAAAGAAAATACAAAGGGATTAAATATTTATCACAATTGAAGGATAGAGCACACCGTTTATATGACAGTGAGAACAAGGAGAACAGTAGCAGCAAAAACGGAGATGCCAGTCCATGGATTGTTGAAGTAAACCTACTTCAAGTTTGCCTTCCACTTGTGCCTACGCCTTCCACTTGTGCCTACACTTTCTGCAATGTAAATTCAGCTCTTCACAGAGAGCCGAAAGAAAACTTTGTGAAGAGATAACATTTTCTATGATAAGATTGTGAAAAAGATTTGATACTGCTTCGTCACTGCTTAGCATATTTTTCAAATTCTCATGGTAGCACTGACAAGGCAGCTGATGAAAGTAATATAGTCATTTACGAAAGTATCCCCGTACACATGATGGCATTACTCATAGGCCTGGAGATTTCTGAATAAGATTTCCATCACATCATGTATTTTTAGTCGTGGAATTTCTAGAATCCCATTACTGAATGTTATATCTAACAATGAGCTTTTTTCTGGATTCTTAAACTTTACTCCAGATTGATGGAGCTCCGTTGCTGTGGGTGCGCTTAAGAAAGTAGTTTTTTTCGCTGGACAGTGCTTCTCTGGTGGCTGTTGACACTTTCTTAGGAAGTCAACGAAATGAAGGACTCCAAAGGAATCAATTATTTTCCAACTGTCCTCTTCTACCCAGTCAGACCATGGTACTTTTAAAAACCCACAAGTAAGCTCAATAAGGGTACAATTATCAGGATTGACAGCTACACTGGATAGCTCAAAAAACTTCTGGAGGATGAAGAATGGAAGCTGATTTTCAAGCAAGCACATATCAAACATGACGTCAACTAACTTAAATGGACGATAGAAAATGTGGTCACCACGTCTCCTTTCATAAAACCCTCTAAAGTACTTCATGTTCAGTAAGACCATAATAATGAAGACAGCATCCAGTAAGATCATTGTTACGAAGTCTTTCCTACTAAGATCAATGGTTTCGGCATAACTATCCCGTAATTCCGTTTCATTCTCCTTGATAAGGTTAATTAAAACCTCCACACTTACTAATAAATTCTGTTCGAGAAACTGCTGCAGGTACATTATTTTGTAGTCTTCCATAGCTTTTAGATTTTCCTTACCATGGTGAATTGGGCCTATTGAGACTGCTCGAGGTGTATATGCCTTATCATTTAACTTCCGCAATCGTTCCGGGACTCTGTCGATGCAGCATGCCTGGGAGAAAGCCTTCTTGATCTTCAATTGCTCCCTCAAAGAATTGGCTAACTCGTTGATATCAAGTGAAACTTCATGGCTGTGATCCATTATCTGCTGGTCAGAACTTGATGTTCGACCAATAATTTTCAAACTGGAATAATATTAGTCATTAAAAACATACTTTGTAAACAAACTAGAATGCCAATTAAGAGAAGATACTATAACCTCAATATATATTTAATATAATTTTCTAATATATATTTTCAAGTTAAAAACTTATATTGATTTATATAATTTTATGTTTAATTTTTATCAAATAAAATAAAATAAAATAAGTTATATATTTGTAATATGTGGCCCTTGTTGAACTAAGAGCTACATTACAATATATAGACCCACTATTTAGCATCTTATATATTATTTGGCCCATTTTGTTTAATGTCTACCTTTAAAAATGTGTGTAGATATGTTACCCAATTTAAGATAAAGAGGGCAAAAAAAAGAAGACAGCCGCCATATGAAACCGCCCTAGAAAAGTATTTAAGTGTTTTTATAAAAAAAAACATAAAAAAAAAAAAAATTTATTTTAAAAAATTTAATTTTATAAACCCCGTTAGGAATGCAATGCCAATCAGGGGGTTAGTATCACTAATAAATTGCGAAATAGCTTATAAGAAAAATCAGGAATTAATCGAAAACCTTAAAACGATCGAAGTCAATGCATGTGGGACTCCTCAAAACAATAAAAAATTGTCAGTAGTTGAGCCTAGAAGAATTTAGCAAAAATCTAATTGTTTTAGAGTGATGAAGTGAGATGATTCAGCTTACTGTATTGTGAGCTTTTGACTTGGAGACCTTCTTGGGACTGTTGTGAGGTTTCCAAGAGCTTTGATGAAGGTGGTAATCTCAACCACCATCAAAAGGAAATTAAGCAAACTAAGGCTCAAAAATCGGTTGCTTCCATGGACTGCACTACTGTTGTTCTAGGCAGGCTGTTTGGGATTGCTGAATGGTGGTGACGGTTTTAAGGGTTTTGGGTGAATTTTGATGGTGCTTGGAGGGTTTCCGGTGGAGGAAGCCAGTGGTTTGGGTGTTTTTTCAGGGATAAGGCCAGTGGCTTGTGGTGCTATATATTTTGCTGGAAGTGTGTGTGGGTGATTTCCATGGAGGTTTTGATGGAGGAAAATTCCTCACCTCATCTTATTCTAAACAAAATTCCTTGCCAACCTTTTCTGGCTCAGTTATTTAAATTATATTATTTTTTAATATATTCCTTTAAGTGAAGATACTTTAAATTTAAAATTTATATAAGTTCATAATACTGTTGCCTTTTAATTGCTACCTTCGTGGAAAGAAAGTTGAAAAGTGCAACATTTTCCTGTGATGCGATATTGATTCAGAGATTTGTAGAAGATAAGGTCCAAGACTAGAAAAGCTTGTGTGTGAGAAGTTGAAAAGTGCTACGTTTTCCTGTGATGCTATGTTTTACATGGAAATTCTGGTCTGAAATCGACAAAGATTTTTATTCGAGTCCAATTATTCACATTACTTTAGGACTCGTTTTATTCTAAATTTTTTTATATTTATTTATAATTAAAAAAATTAGTCAATGAAAAATATTTTTCAGTTAAAAACAAAATTTAGTTTAGTTTTTAGAAAAGTATTTTCTTTTTATTTTGGGTGAAACACTTTCTGAAAGTTGTAAAAAGTTTAAAAATATCATATATTAAATTTGGTCCTTAAACTTTTAATTACTATATATATATTATTTTGAATATTTTTTTCAATTTCATCCCCTAAAATTTGATTTTTATATTAACTTTGATACTCATTTTTATAATTGTTATTTTCTTTTTCCTTATCATTTTTTAATTGAAATTTTTTATCTATCAAATTTAGTCCTTATTCTTTTTATTGTTACTTATTTTATTTGAAATAATTTGTGAAATGGTAATTATTATTATTTTAATTTCTCCATCTTTTAATTTTTTTTATTTGTTAGATTTGATCTTTATCATTTTGATTATAATTTATTTTATTTGAGATAATTTATGAAATTATATATTTTTTAAATTTCATTCTTATTCAACTTTTTAATTTATAAGATTGTTTCTTATTATTTTAATAAACTTGAAAAAAATAAAACATTAATAAATTATTTTCTAGTTTATTTTCTATAAAATAACTAAATACTGAAAAATATTTTCTAATCTATTTTTATTATATTATTAAATATTAGAAAATAATTTTTTTTCTAAAATCTACTTTTTAAAAAACATTACTTTTTAATAAATAAACGAGACAGTTTTCATGAATTAATTATGTCACTCAGTCAGGCAGTCCAGATAGCGGCCCGAGTTCGGCTCAATATATATTTAATAAAATAATGATATTAAAATATTATTTGTGATTTTTGAATTTTCAAAAAGTAATTTTAAAAATATTACTCTTTGCTTTGTGCAAAGTCATGCCAGAAAAACAATACCTGCGGTCACAGTCCTCTCTACCCTGCCTAAAAGGAGGCTTTGTGGAAAGTCATGCCAATTATTCATGAAATATTAAAAATAAATAACATCTTTATTAATAAAATTAAATATATTTTACATTATTAAAATAGTGCCAGAAATAATACAACAAAAAAAGAAGGGACAGCTTGCAAATCTAAAGCTGTTTATATATAGAAATTCTAAAGATTTGTTTGGATACGTGGTTGTTTTTATTTTTTAAAATGTTTTTTATTTTAAAAAATATATTAATAATATTTTTTTATTTTTTAAAAATTATTTTTGAAATTAGTATATCTAAATAATTTAAAAATATTAAAAATATATTAATTCAAAAAAATAAATATTTTTAAAAATTACTTCTAAATACTATCAAAATCGAGAGAAATAGAGCAGATGAATATACGAATCCAATTATTCAATTGTATCATCACATGCGAGCATAAAAGTCAAAAGAATGATTAAGATGAGCTTATTATAGTCTTTAAATATGCTAAAAAGGAGTTAATATTACTTTCACCTTTCCCCTCTTCGGATTACATTTATAGTTTTCCATTAGCTTACCGATCTACGGCTCAAATCCCATTTCACTGTCTCCTTCCTTCCTCCTTCACCTCTCCCCTTGCCCCTACAAAAATCGCCGGAACCTCCTATCCCTACCCACCAAAAACTTTCAAGTCTCTAGCTTTCCCTCGTTTTCTCGAGAAACAACCAGAAACCCGAAACCCCAATTTCCCAATTCATTTATTTCAAGGGCACAAAGTAAACAGCAAGAAAATCCACCGGAGGGAAAGCCCTAAGGAACAACTGGCCACGAAGGCAGCCAGGAAAACATCTCTTTGGACACGAGCTAAACTTCTAAAACTGCGGTTGTTGAGAGCTTGTAAGTAGTTTAAGTTTCTGTCCATTTGGCTTTTTATGACAGGCATCATGTTTTTTTTAATTCAAAATAATACTACATGAAAAATAATCCTCTTAAGAGAAATTATCAAAATTATTTGCACATTTCATTATCATATTTTTTTTAATGATAAAATATCAATTTTTTCTAAACACAAATATACAACTTATTAAGCAAATTTCATATGAAACAATATAAATTAATTAATTGTTTTAATAATTAATTTATATCATTTAATACAAATTATGTGGAACAAGGCACGTCGTTAATAATCTTAATTAAAGAAACTTAATACATCACTTAATTTGTATCACTCATGTGGTCCCATATATATATATATATATATATTACAGGTTAAATTGTTGCTAGTGAAGGCAAACTTAAGGCTGGAAGTTTCATCTCTTTTTTTGGGTTTCGTAATTGAATTTGTTTTCTCTGTGGTAACAATTTTTTTTGATCTGCTTTTTTTGTTCTAATACTAGCTACCATCTCAATTCAGTCACAGGATGGAATCTGGTCGACCATCAAGTACTAATCATGAGCTGAGTCATCAAGTTTCGCTTGATATTGATAGATTAGCCCAATCCGTGACGGAAGAGCTGGAAATCTCAAATCCTTTCTCCGACACATGCTGTATATATAAAGTTCCTGAGCGATTACGCGAGCTGAACGAAAAGGCCTACACACCTCGATTAGTCTCCATAGGTCCAATTCACCATTGTCATGACACGCTAAAAGCCATGGAAGAACACAAAAGAATGTACCTGAAAGAATTCATTGCCCGGACCAAGGTAAGTGTGAAGGGTTTTATTGAATTGATCAAGGCGAAGGAAACAAGATTGCGTAATTGCTATGCGGAGACAAATGCGTTTAGTAGCGAATACTTCATAAAAATGATATTAATGGATGCTGCCTTCGTCATTATGTTTTTGCTGAAGTGGACTTACACAGACTTCAGAGGAAGCAGAGACAGCATTTTCTATCCTCCATACAAGAGTGTAGATGTAAGGGTTGATATCTGTTTGCTTGAAAATCAGCTCCCGTTCTTCATCCTCGAGGAGTTGTGTGGACTATCCCCTATATTCGGCAATTCTCCAAAAGCTACACTGATTGGGCTTACTCATTGGTTCTTTTCATATGAATGGGGTTCATGGGCAGTAGGGGAATATTTGGGGAGAGTAGATTTCTCCGAAGTGAAACATTTGGTTGACTTTCTTACAATTTATCATCGGCCAACTGAACAGCAACAGTATGAGGAACTTGAGGTTCTAACCGCACCCAGTGTAAAGGAGCTCCACCAAGCGGGGGTCAAGTTTGTGTTGAGTTCAAGCAAACATCTTCTTGACATAAAATTCGATAGAAATAAAGGGAGACTAGAGTTCCCACGATTACAGTTAGATGACAGAACAGAAATCATAATCAGGAATATGCAAGCCTTTGAGCAGTGCCATGGCCTGACACATGGTTATGTTGGTGACTATATCTTCTTGATGGGTCTCTTTTTCAGTGCCAGTAAGGATGTGGAAATGCTTGTTGAAAATCGTATTATAGAAAACTGGCTACCGTCTAATGAGGAAGTGGTACAACTCTTTTACAATCTCAACAAACAAAATAGTGTGTGGTCAGGTACTTTTCTCTTTAAAGGTCTCATTAAAGATCTGAATGCATTCTGCGAAAGGCCATGGAACAAATGGAAGGCAAATTTAAAGCAAAATTATTTCAATACCCCATGGGCAGCAGTCTCTGTCTCAGGAGCTGTTATTCTTCTCATTCTTACTGTCATACAATCCGTCTGCTCTATACTTCAAGTAGTTTAGCTTCTGCAATTTCAATTCTTTCATGTTGCTCTGTACTCTGTACTCTATACCTATAATCCTTGTTTTCAATAGAAATTCCAAGTTATCTCCTCCAGAGGGCAGCAGTCTCGTAATTGAATTTGTTTTCTCAGTGGTAACAATTTTTTTGTCTGCTTGTTTTGTTCTAATACTAGCTATCATCTCAGTTCAGTCACACTCACATGTGCTGAATCATCAAGTTTCGCTTGATATTGATAGATTACGCGAGGCACCTGTGAAGGGACAGCTGGAAATCCCATACGCTTTCTCCACCACATGTGCCATATATAAAGTTCAAGAGCGATTACGCGAGTTGAACGAAAAGGCCTACACACCTCGTGTAGTCTCCATAGGCCCAATTCACCACGGTAAAGAGAAGCTAAAAGCCATGGAAGACCACAAAAGAATGTACCTGCGGGAATTCCTTGCCCGGACAGGGGTAAGTGAGGAGGCTTTTATTGAATTGATCAAGTAGAACGAAAAAAGATTGCGTAATTGCTATGCGGAGACCAATGGGTTTAGTAGCGAATACTTCATAAAAATGATATTAATGGATGCTGCCTTCGTCATTATGTTTTTGCTGAAGTGGACTTACACAGACTTCAGAGGAAGCAGAGACAGCATTTTCCATCCTCCATACAAGGGTGTAGATGTAAGGGTTGATATCTGTTTGCTTGAAAATCAGATCCCGTTCTCCATCCTGGAGGAGTTGCGTGGACTATCCCCTGTTTTCTTCCTTGAACTTTTCTTCTAAATGACATATTTGTTTCAGTATAAATTCCAAGCAATGAAGACTGTATAATTTGTTCTGATTGTCTCTTTGAAACTGAAATTGTTTTATTCTATGCCTTCCAGGCGCATGCTTAATATGGGGTTTAAGGTCTTAGCGGCTGTTTTCTTTCATCTTAGATTATTGATAAAGGAAGAAAACGCACCTCCTTACTCACACACCTTGAGATTATTGTTTACATTACCATAAATTAGGACTGAAAGGGAAAAGGAAGGGAAGAAAGAACCCTATGTTGAAGATCAATCTAGATTTCTCTACAGCACCTCCTGTTTTTAGAATTCTCTCCACTATTTCCTAAGTGTAAGAGCGTGTTTGCGTGCGAGAGTGAGTGGGTGAGAAAAAGGAGAGTTTAGGTGGTGTGAGAAATATTATGAAAAGAAAAGCATCTAGTGTGCAAGCGACATACAAATTAGGAGGTGTCCTCGTATCTTGTTATTAAATAAAATCTAGTTTGTTTATTAACCAAGTTTGGTTTGTTTGAAATTGTAATAATTTTTAAAATAATTTCTGATTTGAAAATATTTAAAAATAAATTTTTAATACCAGTATGTTAAAATTATTAAAAACATTAAAAAAAACTAAATTTATGTTTTTTATTTTTAAACCAAAAACACTTTTAAAAAAACATCTAAAGACAAAACAAAAACAAAAATTATAACAAACACCCTCTAAATCATACACCTCAACGTTGCTATAGATATTACCAAAAAAATGAAAAATAATATTACGAATCTCCAAAACAACACATCACAAATTGCATTTAAATAGCCATTTGAGCATAAGATTAAATAAAATCTTTTCATTTTCACTGTAGCAAGTTAACAAAAATTATTTTTTAAAAATATATTATAAAAAGAAACCAGTAAAGAATAGCAATAAATAAAAAAAGAAGCCTCGATATTGTGGCTTAACTTATCAAATCTGTGTTTCAAACCATAAACTCAATCGGGTTCAATAATTCTCTCCTTAAATTTATATTTAGCCTTAATAATAATAATAATAAAAGGGCCAAAGCTTAGACTCGCGGGCGTATGGGTCAGCATGCTTGGGCAACTGCAATGAGGAGCCAAGAAGTACTGGCGGGCCCTTCAAGCCTCGGACTACAGGCTTGAGCTTGATTTTATTATTTTAAAAGGGATGAATGACTTGTCATCTGTTTTTTTTTTTTAAAAAAAACAAGCGACATATCGCCTGTTAGGACAGACAACGTGTCGTCTGCAAGCCTAGATTCTGACCACCACAGCGGTGCCTAGAAAATTAGGGTAGAGACATAAAACTCAATTTTTCAGACATTTCAACTCAAAAACACCTCACCAACACCCTTATAATACTCGAGAATCATTTTATCAATTCCAAATACCCCAAAAATAATCCAAAAACCCAAAATCAAATAAGATTAGCTTTGGTTTTGTCGGTTTAGATGTGGTTTTTCATGCGATATTGGGGCTCCAAACAACCAACCCGACATGATTGTTTGCTTTATGCTATACTTCAAACCAGGTTTATAATAGAATTTTGTTTACTTGGAAAACACTGTAATTGTAATGCCTTAAAGCCACTGTAGAGAATGCTTCCACCTTTGATGCATTTGCTTTATCCTATACTTGAAACGAGGTTTGAGAATATTATATTCTAAGTTCTAACCCTTCTAGCGCTGAATATTCCTCAAAGAAAATGGCAGGAAAAATCAATAATTTTATGGCTTTTTATGGTTTTAACTACAAGTGCAAATCCATTTGATAGAACAGAGAGGTTCGTTAAACATTTCATGCCATTTCTGCATCAATGTTAAATCTTTCATGAAGAGATTGATATGGGTTTCGGTCTAGATATTGAATGTGCAGTTACCTCCGGAGTTAGCTTTACTCTCTCGGGTTATATAGCCTGATCTGTTGATCTTAATTGTGGATCATTTTGGAACTTATATTAAATAGGGAGAGTCTACCATTCTCGGTACATTTCTTGATCAAACTTTTTTCTAATCATAAAATATCTTTTTGTATTAAATCATTTAAAGATACCAAATAAGTTTCAGTTTCCCTACCTACACTTTTTTTTTTCTCAAACTATGATTTGATCTTGAATTTTTTTTTGTTTTGAGCATTTATCTAACTATTTGGTAATTGTGATACTAGCGATTGTCTAGGCACAGTATGAACGTTGCTGGAACATCAAGAGTGCAGATGGATAGTGGCGATCATGTTTCTCTCGACATTGCCAAATTAGCAGAGTCTGTGGAAGGAAAGTTGAAAACCTTGCGTTCTTTTTCAGATCAGTGTTCCATCTTCAGAGTTCCAAAACGACTACGTGAGTTAAATGGAAAGGCTTACACACCTCGAGTAATCTCCATTGGCCCACTTCACTACGGAAAAGAAGAGCTAATAGAAATGGAAGAGCATAAGAGACTGTACCTGAGGGAATTTCTTGAATTGAGCAAGGTAAGGGTGAGGGATTTTATTGCAGCTATTGCAGAGAGCGAGACTAGATTGCGTAGTTGTTATGCAGAAACCTTCGATAAACTAAGTAAAGAGGAATTTGTGGAAATGGTGTTGTTGGATTGCTCCTTTCTCATTATGTTCTTTCTGAAAGCATTTTCCCCTGGTATCCAAAGTAGATATATTGACCGCATATTCAATAAACCATGGATGCTAGATGAAATAAGTATTGATTTGTGCTTGCTTGAAAATCAGCTTCCATTCTTCATTGTTGAGGACTTGTTCAATCTATCCAAAATACAGCACCATTGTGAGGAATATTCCATGATTAAGCTTACTTACGCGTTCTTACTTGCTGCATGGCAATCATGGGTGTCAGAGGAAATTTTGGAGAAAATCAATTTGCTTAAAGTAGAGCATTTTGTTGACTTTCTAAGAATCTGTCAGCAGCCAGCACAGGAGATGCAGCCAAAGAAACTTGCGACTATAACCACTCCAAGTGTAGCAGAGCTCCATCGGGCTGGAATCAAGTTCAAGTTAGGGTCCAGCATAAACCCCCTCCTCATAAAATTTGACGATAATAAAGGGACGTTGGAAATCCCACAGTTAAAGATAGGCGATCACGCAGAAATCCTATTCAGAAATCTCCAAGCTTTTGAGCAATGCAATTACGATGCTAATAAATATGTATGTAACTATATTACCATGCTCTCTTTGCTTGTCCCCGATGCCAAGGATGTGGAAATACTTGTTAAAGAAGGAATTATAGAAAATTGGGTCCATGATAATGATGCAGTTTCACGCCTTTTTCGCAGTCTTTCCGAGGAAAATGTTATCAACGTCAACAATTTCTACTTTTCTGGTGTAGTTGAAGATCTGAACAAGTACTACAGTAAGCGGGTACACAAATGGAAGGCAGCCTTGAAGCAGAAATATTTCCGTAATCCATGGACTATAATCTCTGTTGTAGCAGCTGCTGTTATAGTCATACTCACTATCATACAGACAGTGTGTTCGATCATTCAAGTTGTTTGATTATGCTATTTCAGTTGTTTTCTGTAAATTAACTGTGTATTCTGTTATCTCTTCCCATGAAATTTCTATATATGTTCTTCAATTACTCATCAATATTTCCTCCCTATCTTGCTTTCTCTGCTACATAATTAGCATAAATAAAATGCAATCAATTTTTGCTGTTTCAGTTTACTCATGTCATTAAAGTAGCTACATTTTCCCCCACTTACTGTTGCCTTATAATTTCTATCTTCTGCTTTTGGCACTTTCTGGTGTAGTTAAAAGATCTGAACAAGTACTGCAGCAAGCGGAGAGACAAATGGAAGGCAACCTTAAAACAGAAGTACTTCCATATTTGCTTCGTTGTGGTAAGAAGCAACTTGATCAGCTCAACAGTCCTGATACTGTTGGATTGTCATCTTTGAATGTCACTTTCTCTGAAACTAAAAACCTTAAAATTCAAATCTATTTTTATTGTTGAAGTTTGGTACCTAAGCTAGAACAAGATTACTTAGCAGTAATCTACTGCATGATTATCTAGTTGTTAGCTGAGATTACTATCTAGATTAGGATATGTTTTTGAATTCTTTTGTTGAGTTTATCTAGGATTAAACTAACTTGTAAACATCTCCTTAAGTAAAGGAGAAGTTGGCTGGTACGTTTCTAGAGTTTGCTTTTCTTTGTAATTCTGTTTTCTTTTCCTATAAATAAAAGGGCATGGGATGGCAGTAACCAAGAACTTAATTCTGCTCTTTGTTCTTTATACTTAAATACTAAGTTCTGTGTTCTTTCTTTTGTTCTTTCCATCGTGGACTTAGTTCTTTGTTCTTTTCTCTTTTATCAGTAAACATAAGGTTGTTCTTTATATTTCTACAGTTGGTATCAGAGCATTCTTAGGATCTTTGAAGGGCTTTCTTGTGAGTGAGAAACACGAGAGTACAAAGAGGATAAATCAAAGTTTTTACTTTGAGGGTTGGTGAGTGAAAAACACGAGAGAAAAAAGTGAGTTTTTTTTTAAATGGATTCTGCAAGCTTTTCACCAAAAACACCATTGTTTACGGGACAGAATTTTGGTGTGTGGGCTGTAAAAATGGAAACCTATCTCAAAGCTCTTGATTTATGGGAGATAGTGGAAAGTGATAGGCAACCTACTCCTTTAGGTAACAATCCCACAATTGCACAGATGAAGTTCTTTAATGAAGAAAAGGCAAAGAGATTCAAAGCTCTTTCTTGTCTTCATAGTGCTGTAAGTGAAGACATCTTCACAAGGATCATGGCATGCAAATCTGCCAAGGAAACATGGGATAAATTAAAAGCAGAGTTCCATGGTGATGAGAAGTCAAGAAGGATGCAGATTCCGAACTGAGAAGACAATTCGAAGGTCTGAAGATGAAAGAAAATGAGAGCATCAAAGATTTCTCTTCTCAAATTTCAAAACTTGTGAATCAAGTAAGACTTTTGGGAGAAGATTTTCCAGACTCTAGAATTGTAGAGAAAGTCCTGGTGAGTCTGCCAGAAAAGTTTGAACATAAAATCTGTTCTTTAGAAGATTCAAAAGATTTTTCTGAAATGAGCTTGCAAGAACTAGTAAATGCATTGCAAGCTGTGGAGCAAAGGCAAGCATATAGACAAGAAGGATCAAGTGAAGGAGCTCTTGTAGCAGTTTACAAAGATAAAAGTCGGGCTAAGAACATCTTCAGAAATAATCAAGAAGGAAAAAGAGAAAAAGGGAGAAGCTGGAAATCTGCTAACTGGCAGCAGAACATCAATAACAGTTTTATGAGGGGGAAAGAAAAGAAAGAGCATTTTCCTGCTTGCAAATACTGCCAGAAAACTAATCATCTTGAAGCATGGTGTTGGCTCAAGAATGCTCAATGCCGAAACTGCAAGCAATTTGGGCACATCCAAAGATTTTGCAAAAATAAAGCGGTTCGAACAACAAGCTCAAGTAGCCGATTGTTCAGAAGTCAAAGAAGATTTTTTATTCATGGTCACAATTCAGGACATGTGTAATTCAGCAGAGCCAAAGGACTCATCATGGCTCATTGATAGTGGCTGCATTTACCATATGACAGCAGACTTAAGCTTATTCAGAGACTTGGATAAAAGCTACCTATCTAAAGTCAGAATTGGCAATGGAGACTTTGTGAAGGTTGAAGGAAAAGGAGCAATTGCAGTAGAAACACTGTCAGGTACAAAAATCCTTAAAAATGTCCTTTATGTGCCTAAGATCAACCAAAATCTAGTTAGTGTGGGTCAATTGATTGAATCTGGCTATTCAATAGTCTTTAATGATGGAGTGTGTGACATTAAAGATAAAAATGGAGTACTTTTACTTTCTGCAAAAATGATGAACCGAAGTTTTAATGTTAACTGGAAGGAAGTATGTTTGAGTGCCAATACCTACGAGAACAATGAATCTGTTCTTTGGCACAAAAGGTTGGGACACTTCAACTATGCAACTCTAAAAAGAATGGTCGACCGGCCAGATGACTCACGGGTTACCAGATATTCAAGAACAGCAAATTATGTGTGAAGCTTGTCAGCTGGGAAAACAAACCAGAACTGTTTTTCCTGACAATGCATATAGGGCAGTGTCTAAACTCCAGCTTGTACACACAGATGTGTGTGGACCTATGCACAATGAATCGTTAAATGGTTCAAAATACTTTCTTCTATTTATTGATGATTTTAGTAGGTACTGTTGGGTTTACTTTCTAAAATCCAAAGCTGATGTGTTTGCTGAGTTTGTTAAGTTCAAGGCAGCAGTTGAACTAGAAACAGGAAACAAATTGAAGATATTGAGATCTGACAATGGAGGAGAGTATACCTCTCGACAATTTGAAGCATACCTTGCTAAAGAAGGGATTAAACACCAGCTGACTGTTCCTTACACACCACAGCAGAATGGTGTCAGTGAAAGAAGAAACCGAACATTGATGGAGATGGCAAGATGCTTGCTATATGAGAAGAAGCTGCCATTGAATTTCTGGGCAGAAGCAGTAAACACAGCATCATATCTTATAAACCGAATGGCTTCAAGAGTTTTAGCAGATAAAACTCCTTATGAACTCTGGTATGGTTTTAAACCTAGTATTGATCATTTAAAGGTGTTTGGTAGTATTTGTTATGTTTTGAAACCTGAAGTTAGAAGAAGAAAACTTGATCAAAAGGCTGATATAGGGATCTTTATAGGCTATAGCACAACATCTAAAGCTTATAAAGTTTATGATCTGAATTTTAACAAAGTTGTAATTACTAGAAATGTCAAAGTTGTAGAAAATGCTACTTGGGATTGGAAAAATTCATCAGGTGAAGGATCAAAACAGATACAACAAGATGAGTTGGATGTTGCAAACATGATTGATCAACAAACAGATGTTGCTGGGAATATTGAGCAACAAACTGAGTGGGATGCTGCAGAGAATATTGATGATCAACCAGTAAAGGGGACAAGATCTCTATCAAATATCTATAGCAGGTGCAATGTAGTCGAGGCAGAACCTGTAGATGTTGAAGAAGCTATGAATTCTCAAGTTTGGATAGCAGCAATGAAGGAGGAGCTTGCAATGATAGACAAAAATCAAACATGGATGCTAGTTGACAGACCAACTCATAAGAAGGTAATTGGAGTGAAATGGATTTTCAAAACAAAATTAAATGCAGATGGTAAGATCAACAAGCATAAAGCCAGACTTGTAGTGAAAGGATATTCACAAGAGGCAGGGATCGACTTCACAGAAACCTTTGCTCCAGTTTCCAGACATGAAACAATGAAGCTCCTGCTTGCTCTAGCAGCACAAAACGGTTGGTATATATTTCAATTGGATGTTAAATCTGCATTTTTGAATGGTGTGCTAAATGAAGAGATTTATGTTGAGCAACCTGCTGGTTTTGAAAAATCAAATTCAACAAACAAAGTTTATTTACTGAAGAAGGCATTGTATGGATTGAAACAAGCTCCTAGAGCTTGGTATAACAGGTTGGATAATCATCTTTTAAGCCTGGGGATTTAACAGGAGCATGAATGAGGTAACTTTATATGTGAAGCATGTTGAAGGACATAAACTTATTGTATCAGTTTATGTTGATGATTTGCTAATCACAGGGGACAAGGAGCAGCTTGTAGAGGAATTCAAAACCAATATGAAAGACATGTTTGAGATGAATGAACTTGGTTTGTTGACATATTTTTTAGGAATGGAAGTAACTTCGGCTCGATCAAGGTTACTTTCTTTGTCAAAAACCTTTTTCCTTGAAAATACTGGACAATTTTGCAATGAGCAAATGCAAGCCAGTAAGCACACCTATGATACAGGGGTAGAAGCTAATGAAAGAAGATGGATCTCCAAAAGCTAATGGGAAAGTTTACAGGAGTCTAATTGGGAGTTTGCTATATCTAACAGCCACACGTCCTGACATTCAATTTCTTTGTGAATTATCTTTCCAGGTTCATGCAAGAGCCAAGTCAAAACCACTTTGTGGCAGCTAAGAGAGTATTAAGATATTTGAGAGGGACTGCAAGTTTTGGCATACATTTTGTGAAGTCCAGCTCAATCAATCTTGTTGGATTTTCAGACAGTGACTGGGGAGGAAGTGATGAAGGAATGATGAGTACTTCAGGTTACTGTTTTGCTGTGGGAAAGAGTGTGTTTTGCTGGAATTCAAAGAAACAATCGGTGGTGGCACATTCTACAGCAGAGGCTGAATATATAGCTGCTTATGTAGCAGCAAAACAACTTATATGGCTGAGGAAAATGCTAAGTGACTTAGATTGCAATCAACAAAATCCCACAACATTGTTTTGTGACAACACATCAGCTATAGCTATTTCTAAAAATTCTGTTTTTCATGATAGAACCAAGCACATGAAGATCAAATTTCATGCAATCAGGCAGTTTCAGCAAGAAGGAGAACTGGAACTATGCTACTGCACTTCTGAAGATCAACTAGCAGATTTTTTCACCAAACCGTTGGCTAAAACCAGGTTTGAAGATCTGAGGGCAAGAATTGGAATGACTAGCTTTGGAACCAAGGAGGAGTGTTGAAGTTTGGTACCTAAGCTAGAACAAGATTACTTAGCAGTAATCTACTGCATGATTATCTAGTTGTTAGCTAAGATTACTATCTAGATTAGGATATGTTTTTGAATTCTTTTGTTGAGTTTATCTAGGATTAAACTAACTTGTAAACATCTCCTTAAGTAAAGGAGAAGTTGGCTGGTACGTTTCTAGAGTTTGCTTTTCTTTGTAATTCTGTTTTCTTTTCCTATAAATAAAAGGGCATGGGATGGCAGTAACCAAGAACTTAATTCTGCTCTTTGTTCTTTATACTTAAATACTAAGTTCTGTGTTCTTTCTTTTGTTCTTTCCATCGTGGACTTAGTTCTTTGTTCTTTTCTCTTTTATCAGTAAACATAAGGTTGTTCTTTATATTTCTACATTTATATGCCATTTAGTTCTTGTTCAAACAATTCTGCTCATTAGACACCTGCAGTCATTTTCTTCAGGTCTGTCGTAAGCAGGTTTGCATGTCATTGTTCTATGCAAGACATGCTTGATGTTTAAGTTAACATCCGTGTTTTAATAAATCTCAGTTTCTTTCATGCCTAGTTCTTTTCTTCAACATGGTTATTGTATGAATCAAACTGCAATCAATTTGTCAAAATAGTAAAATCATGGAGAAGGGACAGGAAACGGTCAGGGATGTTGAATGAAGAGCAGAATTGTTGCCAGATCGAGAATGGTTAATTTCCCACAGTAATTATATGGTTTGAGTTGATCAAGAAGAAGTTTGGGTTTCTAGATTTTTGTGAAAAGGTAACCAGATGATCATTGTAAGCAGCAGGTATTGGAGTTGACCATTCTGGCAGAGAATCAGCTGACACATTTTTGATGTCCCAGTCAGCAGTTGTATGACCAGCAAATAGAGAAGGGCCATAAAGTATTGCTTGAATTGAAGCATACTCAGGCCTGTCATCTGAATTTCATGCACAAGAATTTGTCAGCTCCATTTTTCATTAGAGGCCTTCACATATCAACACACAGAAGCATCTTTTAGGGGTTATCTCGTGTTATACCTTTGATTTTCTCCAGTCTTATACTGATAGGCAGCTTAAGGGTTAATCTGTCATCAGGGCTCTATAATCGTCTAGTGATCGATAAGAAATTGCTTTGAATGTAGAAGATGGAAAGAATGGGGCAATTGGGATTCAACTGAATTGTTTTCCCTTTGTTTCTCATTTTTAAAGAAAAAAAAAGTAAAGCATTATGCTTGTGCTTCACACCTGAAGCTGGAATTTGCCAAGTTGAATCATTAATTACTGTCTCAGCACATTCTAAATGCGTCCAAGTTGGTATTCTCATACTTTTATATTATCAAGGATAATTTCTTATCTTATTATTGAAACGAGCTGCAATTTCTACTTTTCTGAAATTGTTGAAGATCTGAATAGATACTGTAGAAAGCGGAGGCACAAATGGAAGGCAAGATTGAAACAAAATTATTTCCGTAATCCATGGGCCATAATATCTGTTATAGCTGCTGCTATTCTCCTCATGCTCACCGTGATACAAACTGTGTGCTCTATCGTTCAAGTTGTTTAGGTCTACTATCTCAATTGTTCTGTGTGTACATGTACTTTACTATCTAGTCATTGTTATCTTCTTCAATTTACCTGCTGTATTTCTTGATGGCAAAACATCAACAAAATTTTTAATAAATTAACAGAAAAAATAAGAGGCGTGGCTATTTCACTGTAACAAAATTCACGTAAGAACAATAATTTGACTTGCTGTGTAACACGGGAAAGGATCTAGTCATGCCTACAATGATTGTTTGCTTTATGCTATACCTTATACTTCAAAGGAGGTTTATAATAGAATATTGTTAGCGTGTCAACCATTATAATTGTAGAAAATGCTTCCACCTTTGATGCATTTGCTTTATGCTATACTTGAAACGAGGTTTGAGAATATATATTATGTTCTAACCCTTCTAGCTGAATATATATTCTCAAAGAAAATGGCAGGAAAAATCAATAATTATGGCTTTTTATGTTTTTAACATATATTTGATATAACCGAGAGAGGTTCGTTGAACATTTCACGCCATTTCTGCATCAATGTTAAATCCTTCATGAAGAGATTGATTTGGTCATCGGTCTAGCTATAGATTGTGCAGTTATCTCCTCCAGAATTAGCTTTCCTCTCCCTCAGATTACACAGCCTGTTCTATTGATCTTCATATTGGGAATCGCTGAAACTAAAACTAGTCTGAATATTAAGGGAAATTCAACGTTCTGATAAGTGACATAATGGTTTTAAATTGGAAAACATCCCGTAGAATCTCCTTTAAATTTTTAATCTCAATCCAGTAGTTGAATCTTCAATTATTATTATTTTAAACTGTTATCCTGATCTTACATGACCGGATCTCTTTTAAGATTTAGACTTATCTTTCACATTTTGTTTGGGACAAATCTCTATATAACTGCTCATAACTCTAGATCTCGCAAATAATTAATATTATAGAACAAAACTAATTATTATCTAAGAGGATCCTTTGCTTGCCATTGGAGAAATAAAACATTTTGGAATGTATATTAAAGAGGAAGAGTCTACCATTCTTGGTACATCTCTTTGGACACTAGAGGCAGAGCAAAAGTTCTAAAACTGCCGGTTGTCGAGAGCTTTTAAGCATGTAAGTTTCTATACAACAGGCTTTTTATGATTGATATGTTCTTTTTGTTTTTTTTTTTGTTCTAAATAATATTGTGTGAAAAATAATTTTCTCAAGAGAAAAGAATTATAAACATTATTTGCACATTTCTTTATCATACTTTTTTTGTCATGATAAAATATCATTTTTTCTAACGACAAACTCTTAGAATTCTTTTCACAAATATAAAACTTATTAAGCAAATTTCATATGAAACAATTTTTTGATAATTAATTTATATCATTTGATACAAATAAAGTGGAACTATACAAGGCACATTATCAATAACTTTAATTAAAGAAACTTAATACATCGCTTAATTTGTATCACTCATGTGGTCGCGCATATATATATATATTACTGGTTAAATTGTTGCTAGTGAAGGCAAACTTAAGGCTGCAAGTTTCATCTCTTTTTTGGGTTTCGTAATTGAATTTGTTTTCTCAGTGGTAACAATTTTTTTGATCTGCTTGTTTTGTTCTAATACTAGCCATCATCTCAGTTCAGTCACAGGATGGAATCTGGTATTGATAGATTAATCCAATCCGTGAAGGAAGAGCTGCAAATCTCATATGCTTTCTCCGACACATGTTGTATATATAAAGTTCCTGAGCGATTACGCGAGCTGAACGAAAAGGCCTACACACCTCGATTAGTCTCCATAGGCCCAATTCACCATTGTAATGACAAGCTAAAAGCCATGGAAGACCACAAAAGAATGTACCTGCAAGAATTCATTGCCCGGACCAAGGTAAGTGTGGAGGGTTTTATTGAATTGATCAAGGAGAAGGAAACAAGATTGCGTAATTGCTATGAGGAAACCAATTGGTTTAGTAGCGAAAACTTCATAAAAATGATATTAATGGATGCTGCCTTCGTCATTATGTTTTTGCTGAAGTACAATTGCAGGAAGTCCACAGAATTCAGAGGTAGCAGAGACAGCATTTTCTATCCTCCATACAAGTGGTTTGATGTAAGGGTTGATATCTGTTTGCTTGAAAATCAGCTCCCGTTCTTCATCCTCGAGGAGTTGTGTGGACTATCCACTATACTCGGCAATTCTCCGAAACCTACACTGATTGAGCTTACTCATGGGTTCTTTTCAAATGAATGGGGTTCATGGGCAGTAGGGGAATATTGGGGGAAAATAGATTTCTCCGAAGTGAAACATTTGGTTGACTTTCTTACAATTTATCATCGGCCAACTGAACAGCAACAGCATGAGGAACTTGAGGTTCTAACCGCACCCAGTGTAAAGGAGCTCCACCAAGCGGGGGTCAAGTTTGTGCTGAGCTCAAGCAAAAATCTTCTTGACATAAAATTCGATAGAAATAAAGGGATACTAGAATTTCCACGATTACAGTTAGAAGACGGAACAGAAATCATAATCAGGAATATGCAAGCCTTTGAGCAGTGCCATGGCCTGGGATCTGGTTATGTTGGTGACTATATCTGTTTGATGGGTCTCTTTCTCGGTGCCAGTAAGGATGTGGAAATACTTGTTGAAAATCGTATTATAGATAATTGGCTATTATCTAAAGAGGAAGTGGTAAAACTCTTTCACAGTCTCAACATAGAAAATTTAGTGTCGTCAGATGGTTTTTTCTTTGAAGGTCTCATTAAAGATCTGAATGCATTCCGCGAAAGGCCATGGAACAAGTGGAAGGCAAATTTAAAGCAAAATTATTTCAATACCCCATGGGCAGCAGTCTCTGTCTCAGGAGCTGTTATTCTTCTCATTCTGACTGTCATACAATCCGTCTGCCCTATACTTCAAGTGGTTTAGCTTCTGCAATTTCAATTCTTTCATATGAATTAATTCGCATGTTGCATTAATTGTACCCATAATCCTTGTTCTCTTCTTTGTTTTGTTCTTCCAAATGACAAAGTTGTTTCAGTAGAAATTCCAAGCAACGAAGACTATATAATTTGTTCTGATTGTCTCTTGGAAACTGAAATTGTTTTATTCTATGCCTTCTCCGCGCATGCTTCACCTAATATTTAAATCAATAAAAGTATAATCTAAAAATCTCATGATCTAAAAAATAAATATAAACAAAAATGATTGAATAAACTCACGCTAAAAAAAAAAATTATGCAAGACCCAACAAATCAACAATATTATTTAAAAATTATTTTTTTAATTTGAAAAATAAAGTTTACTTGTATAAAACAAAAAAAATAATTACAGATGAATTGGAATAATATCTTAAAAAATCAAACACAAACAAAACAATTCTAAAAAAAACTTATATTAAAAAATAACATGTAAAATTGGTGATCTACGTCATGAGATCGGGATAAACTCAATGAAAAGAAATTGAAAGAGATTACAAAACCAATATTTAAAAAAAAAACTAATGCAGAACGATAAGATCACATGACAAATTAAATGTCAAAAAATAAACCAGAAAAAAAATTACACAAAAGGATTTAAAAAAATAAGGGTGAAAAAAGAACATTAATTAGAGGGAAAATAAAAAATTTTAATTGGAGGGTTAAATTGAATTAGAAAATAGCTTTAACAGAAGAAGAAAAAATCAAAAGAATGAGGGTTTAACTGTAAATAATAAAATAATAAAAATTTTGATTAAAAGATGAAATTGAAAGAAAAAAAATTCAATGAAATGGCAAAGAAAAAATATTAAAAATAAAAAAATAAGGACCAAAATGAAAAACAAAACATATGAGAAATCATAATTGAAGAACTAAATTGAAAAAAAAAATAACAATTCTATAAAAGGAGTAAGAACAAAATAAGGAATTAAAAGAATGAAAACTAAAATTAAAAACAAAACATATGAGAAATCATAATTGAAGGACTAAATTTAAAAAAAATATATATATATATATCTATAAAAGGAATAGGAACAAAATAAGAAATAAAAGGAATAAGGACTAGAACTATAAAAGGAATAAGAATAAAATAAAAAAAATTAAAAGAATGGGGACTAAATTAAAAAATAAAAACTTTTCTAAAAGGAATAAGAACGAAATAAAAAATTAAAAGAACGAGGACTAAAATTGAAAGAAAAAAAGAAAGAGGGTAATGATATACTTTATATGTTAGAGGAGAGAGAGAGAGAGAGAAAAAAAACAAACAAAACAAACGACTACCATTGTGAAACTGTAGAAATTTATAATTTAAATATGCGGATGTGTAAACTCTCATGTAAACATAAGATTGAAAGTGATATGATCTCAATGAGTGATGAAAACCAAGATAAGAAATAATAGATAAATAATAATATGTAATGGAGGGGATGACCTCCATAAAAATGAATTTTGGTTTAGAATTCATAAGGACAGAAAAATTGGTAACGTGTTTTGATGGATAAAATAATGAGGAAAATGATGAAATGTTTCTAAGGAATAAGTGAGGTAATAAATAATAAATTATAATAAAGGATAGTGCAATGAAAAGGGTAGGACTAAAGGTGCAAGCACCGATTAAAAATGAGTGACGTTACTTTGAAACGGTAATAAGTCCGGTAAACAAATAAAGGTGAAAATTTTAAAATGAATATATTCCAAAATAATAAAATGAACTTAAAGGTTTAGAATTATAATTGATATGATTTTAAGTGAAGATTGAATAAGAAAATCTGGATTGTTGACGAAAAGTCATGAACTGATCAATTTTATATTAGAAAACAGAGCTCTCAATTCAATCATCGGATTGTGATGAAATTTTGCATGAAGTCTATTAATATGTTTTCCTTCCTTGGTTAAAGATCTCATTTCAATCAAAGTTCAGTAAAAACTAGCGATTTAAACAGAAACAAACCAAATAATTTATGTGAAAAATAAAATAAAATATATAAAGACATAACTAAGGGATAAAATTGTAATTAATGGAAAAGGGTTCTATAAAATAGCAAAGAAACCAGTAGCCCAGACAAAAAAAAAAGGTGAGAGACAATAGAGAAAATTCGGCTAGAGAGAGAAGTGCATAATTTGGAGGAGCCAATAATGATTCGGTCGCCATATCTCTGGCATCCACTGTTGGATCATGCTGATTTTTGGATATATTATTCATCTAACACTCCACTACTAACAAAACGGAGGGATTTTAAAGCACACAATGCTTTCAACATATCATCATCGTAAACTTACTGGAAAACAAAAGGAAATACACCTGTAGGGCAGTTTTGGTCGCCGATCGATTTCTCTCTCTTCCACCATTGGATCATGTTTATATTTGGATATGTGGTGCATCTAGATGTTGCCTTCATTCTGGATGGTGGAGATCGGAAACACACTCTCCGAAAAGGTTTCGTTAATGTTAAATAGTAGCTCGTCAATTTTCAGGTTAACTCGGTTTTATTCAGATCTAGGAAGATCCAACTGTTGGATCATTTTGATTTTGAGATATATTGTGCACAACTCTATGATATATAGTTAGACCGTTGTGTGTAAAACAATAATCAGAGGTTGATGACTTATTGTGTTTTGAATCTATTGCTAGTTTTAGTAAAATTTAAAAAACTTAATTAAAAACATGTTTTGATGAAATTAGAATTGTGTGGGTGTTAGGGTTTATGGAAGATGTAATAGTAAAATATGTTATTGCTATTAATGTTGTTATAGATTAAATGTGTATTCTTTATATGAGGGGAAGAATGATTATGGTGTAAGAATAGGAAGGAACATTACTATTCTTACAATCGTCAGAACCTCCTGTCTCTACCTTCCGAAAACACTCAAAACCGTAACCTTCCCTCGTTTCCCTAACATCAACCCGAAACCCCATTTTCGCAATCCACTCATTTCAATGGCTCGTACAAAGCAAACAGCAAGAAAATCCACCGGAGGAAAAGCCCCAAGGAAGCAGCTAGCCACGAAGGCAGCCAGGAAGCGAGCTCCAGCCACCGGAGGAGTGAAGAAGCCCCACCGTTTCAGGCCAGGAACAGTGGCGCTGAGAGAAATCAGGAAGTACCAGAAGAGCACTGAGCTGTTAATAAGGAAGCTGCCATTTCAAAGGCTGGTGAGGGAAATTGCCCAGGATTTCAAGACAGACTTGAGGTTCCAAAGCAGTGCCGTAGCAGCCCTTCAAGAGGCAGCAGAGGCATACCTTGTTGGGTTGTTTGAGGATACAAACTTGTGTGCTATTCATGCTAAGAGGGTCACCATTATGCCTAAAGATATCCAGTTAGCCCGTAGGATAAGAGGAGAGAGGGCTTAGTGAAGTTGGATCAGCAATAGGTGCTGAGATCCCTTTCGTTTAGCAGATTGAGCATTTTGGGCTTAGTGAAGTTGTAAATCTTTTCAGGATTTAATGGGAAATTGCGTTGCCTATTTTTGAATTTTAATCTTAGCAGATGCAATATTTATAATCAATGAATGGATTAGCTAATTTGGGGTCAAGACTGCAAGTGTTAATATTTTGATTAATAGACATGCTCAGATCTTTATTGTTTTTACTGTGTTAAGGAAGTTAATTTGGGACGTGGGGTGCTATCTTTATTGTTTTTACTGTATTATTTTTTAAACTGTTAAGATATTTTAGGTTTTGATGAGTTACTACTAGTTTAATGGATAACTTATATAAGGTTTAGTTTCTTTAAAAATTAATATAGATTTTTGTTGAGATTAATCACCATAATTATATTGATTTTTTTTAATTCTTTATAGAGTTAATTTTAAAACCTTAAATAAAATAAATGAATTTGAAATTTTAATTCTTAATCCAAATATTTTGGTTTTTAATTTATTAAGAGTGATATAAATATCTGTCTCGACAGAACAAAGGCACTCTTATGATTTCATAATAAAAAATGGAAAATTTAAAATCTTATCTTTATTTTTTAAAACAAAATCTAAAGTCAAAATTTTTGGATGGAGAGTTAAACTTATGATGTGAAATATTATTTTCAAAATCACAGTGTTAAGTACAGACTTCAGAATGCCCTGATCCTTCGGAAAGCTATTGCTAATGCTAGCTTAACTTAAGCTTGTAGTAACTGGGATCTCTTGTAATTTCAGTTCAGTTTTCTATGATTCTTCTTATCTTTTTCAGTAGGGTTGAGCTAGCACTTGAGTTCCTTTTTTCTTTAATGAAAGAGTTAAAGAAAAATTAGGAAGTGTTGTAATTTGTGATTTGCTGATGCTAAAACTAGCAATCATCGTGAGCCGCAGAATGGAGTTCATTGGGACATCAACCGAGAAGATGAAGACAGGCGATCACGTTTCGATTGATATTTACAAGTTAGGGAAGACTATGAGAGAGGAGTTGGAGATCTTGCATCCTTTACTTGATGACTGTTGCATTTACACGGTCTCTAAGCGGTTGCGAGTGTTGAATGAAAAAGCCTACACACCACAAGTTGTCTCTATCGGCCCACTTCATCATGGCAGGGAAGAATTGAAAGCAATGGAAGAGTACAAAAGAAGGTATCTGAAAGATTTTGTTGCGTGGAGTGAATTAAGCTTGGAGGATTTGATTGGAGTTACTGAGATGGAAGAGACAAGGCTTCGTAATTGTTATGCGGAAGCAATTGAACTCAGTAGTGATGTTTTTGTGAAGATGATGCTGCTAGATGCTGCCTTCATCATCATGATCATGCTGAAAAACTTTTTTCTAGACTTCCAGAGAAGCAACGATCGTATTTTCAGTAGACCATGGATGATTCATGAAATAAGGTTTGACATGATCTTGCTTGAAAATCAGCTTCCATTCTTTTTTCTTAATGACTTGCTTAAGCTATCCAAGCCTTATAAGGGATATTCCTTGATTGAATTTACCCATGGGTTCTTGAAAGGTGCATTGGGTTCATGGGTGAAAAATGACATAGTAAATGTTGTCAATTCCTCAGAGGCGCAACATTTTGTAGACTTTCTAAGAATCTGTCAGCAGCCAACAAAGCTTCCGCAGCCAAGGAAACTGAAACTCTAAACATGCCGAGTGCAGCAGAGATCCGTCAAGCTGGAGTCAAGTTTAAGCTGGGGCCGAGCAAGAATCTATTTGACGTAAAATTCAATAAAAGTGGAGGGAGACTGGAAATTCCACGATTACTAGTAATTGACCAGACAGAGATCTTATTCAGAAATCTTCAGTCATTTGGAAATACTCGTTCGGAAGAAAGGAATTATAGAAAACTGGCTGATCGATAATGACGCGGTATTAAGTGTTCTCCACAATCTTGACAAAGAAAATCTTATCTTCCTCGACAATTTCTACTTTTCTGAAATTGTTGAAGATCTGAATAAATACTGTAGAAAGCGGAGGCACAAATGGAAGGCAAGCTTGAAACAAAATTATTTCCGTAATCCATGGGCCATAATATCTGTTATCGCTGCTGCTATTCTTCTCATGCTCACTGTGATACAAACTCCGAGCTCTATCATTCAAGTTGTTCAGGTCTACTATCTCAGTTGTTTAGTCATTGTTAGCTTCTTAAATTTACCTGCTGTATTTCTTGATGGCAAAACATCACAAAAAATTTAATACATTGACAAAAAAAAAAAAAAAAGAGGATCTGACTTGCCATTCAACACGAGCCAGGGATCTAGCCATGCTCTACCATGATTGTTTGCTTTATGCTATACTTTATACTTCAAAGGAGGTTTATAATAGAATATTGTTAGCAAGGTTGTCAAAAATGTTTTTTTAACACCACACGAAATAAACTCGGATCGTGAACTCGGATTGTAAAATCGTAAAATCACAAGAAAAATATTTTAACTAATTATATATTGACAATTTCAGTTAAGTAGTAAATAATAATATAAAACAATTAAAATAAAAGTGAAATAAACAATACAAATGTCCAAACACCTTAAAATACATAATTTAAATAAAAATTTATACATGGTTTAAATAACTTAAAAATACGAAAAGAAAAAAAAATAAGATTGAACAACTATGTTTTATTGATAGAGTTTCAGAATATTTTTCTATAGGACAGGTCTTGAAACACACTGCAGACAACTAGTAAGATGATACAACATTCTCAGGTATATCACCAACTTCAAAAAAAAAATAACATCAATTTAATCTCATGCCACCTCAACTTCCACCTTTTTTATATTAGTAACAAGTCCTAAAAATAATGTTCAAATATCCCACCAAGCAAGACATGTATTTCAAGTTCTCTATGAGTCTTTGTCGTTTCTCTTTTGTAGTTAACAAATTGTTAGTCTGAAACACAATATTTCTCTCTCTATATAAGTATTTTTATCTCTTATTTTACTCCTTTGATTCCTCACCATCTACTTCTGTCTTCCCATGGTTTCGATCCTATGATCATGCCTTGCCTTCCCGGCGTAAAATATAGTATAAGGCTTTCCCATACCCAAGATCCTCTAATGCTGGTGTTAGTATGCTAAGATTGAAAATTTGAGATTTGGGCAACGGGGAAAGGGGAGAATGGGGAGTGGGGACTGTGTAGTGGAGTGTCAGGGGACTCGGATAAGGAAGCAGTAAATTTTTTAACTTTTATGGGTTAAAACTTGAAATCGATCAAACTCGGTTAAAATCGGTAAATTTGATTTTACCGATTTTGATCGAGTTTGACCGATTTCGAGTTTTAACTTGATTTGACACGTTATATACATGCTGACTCGTAAAATCATAAAATTTTAAGAATCAACTCGTGATTTTAACAACCTTGATTGTTAGCGTGTCAACCATTATAAATATTGTAATGCCTTAAAGCCATTGTAGAAAATGCTTCCACCTTTGAAGCATTTGCTTTATGCTATACTTGAAACGAGGTTTGAGAATATATATTATATTCTAACCCTCGCAGTGCTGAATATGTTAAGCATTTCATGCCATTTCTGCATCAATATTAAATCCTTTATGAAGAGATTAATATTTGGTTATCGGTCTAGATATTGATTGTGCAGTTATATGTCATCCAGAATTACATAGCCTGGTCTATTGATCTTCATATTGTGGATCGCTGAAACTAGTTTGAATATTATAGGAGATCCAAAGGTTTGATAAGTGACAAAGTGGTTTTTTATAAGAAAATAGCCTTGTTTAATCTTTTGTAAAAATTTAAAATCAATCAATCTAATGGTCGGATCTCTTATTATCACTATATATTTTAAATTATAATTGTGGTCTTGTACAACTGAATTTTTTCTTGAATTTAGATTTGTCCTTTCAATCTATAAAAATATATGTTAGGTCATTTATATTTTATATAATTACTCATAACATGATATTTCTAGAAACCCGGCAACATAATAAATATTATAGAATAAAGCTAATTATTATAAAAGAGGATACTTTGCTTGCCATTGGAGAAATAAAACATTTTGGAATGTATATTAAAGAGGGAGGGTCTACCATTCTTGGCACATATCTTTGGACACTAGAGGCAGAGCAAAACTTCTTAAACTGCCGCTTGTCGAGAGCTTTTAGGTATGTAAGTTTCTATACAACAGGCTTTTTATGATTGACATTATGTTTTTTTTTTGTTCTAATTAATATTGTGTGAAAAATAATTTTCTCGAGAGAAAAGAATTATCAACATTATTTGCACATTTCTTTATCATACTTCTTTTCATGATAAAATATCATTTTTTCTAACGACAAACTCTTAGAATTCTTTTCACAAATATATATACAACTTATTAAGCAAATTTCATAAGAAACAATATAAAATAATTATTTATTTTAATAATTAATTTTTATCATTTGATACAAATAATGTGGAACTATACACAAGGCACATTATTAATAATTTTAATTAAAGAAACTTAATACATCACTTGTTTTGTATCACTCACGTGGTCCCATATGTGTGTGTGTGTGTGTTAATTAAATTACTGGTTAAATTGTTGCTCGTGAAGGCAAACTTGAGGCTGTAAGTTTCATCTCTTTTTTGGGTTTCGTAATTGAATATGTTTTCTCAGTGGTAACAATTTTTTTGATCTGCTTGTTTTGTTCTAATCAAGGTTGTTAAAATCGTGATTTTAACACAGTACAAAAGCCGTTCACAAACTCGGATCGTAAAAACGGATCATAAAATCATAAAATCATAAGAAATTTTAAAATATATATATAAAAAAAATTCATGATTTAAATAAAAATAAAGATTTTTTTTTAAATTCAAGGCATTTGAAATATGTAGATAAAATATATTTCTTTAATCTAAACTTTATTTTCTTATTAATGCATCTCTTAATCATTTTAATGAAAATATTTTTTTTTAAATTGCAAACACGATTTTCTAAACAACAATCTATCATAATATTAAAAGTAATATTTGCCTCCTGATAAATTTTGGTCCTTGAATTTTAAATTTTTTTTCAAGCAATGAAACTAAATTGTTTTGTTTAAAATTGAGCATTAACCCAATGACATAATCTTTTTTGACATTAAGATAACCACTTAGAAAAAAAGTAAAATAAAGTTTTAAGCTTAATTCCTTGTGAACATTACGTAGAATAACAAAAATGAAAAATAAATCAATAAACATAGTAGAAAAAATTTAAAGGACAGAAAAAAAAAATTTAAAGGACAGGAAAAAAAAAACATTGTTGTTTCTCCTTTTAATACCTCCTAGTATACAGTAAAAACACCTTTAGATATTTTTGTTAATAATTGCATGTTGTACAATATGCACAGAAGAAACCAAAACGTGAACGGCTTTCCATATTTTTCTTAAACCAAATCCTAGGGAAAGCAAATCGTGCCCGCGAAGCTTTTGCTCTTACCAAAGCATCTGACAGCTGTCCAGGAGGGGGAGATTTTGTTTCAGGGCCTCATTTTATCAAAATCGCAAAATCGGTCTTGAAATCACGATTTTGTGTGATTTCATCCGATTTTTGCGATTTCACTTGATTTCAACCTGATTTTACCCATTTTTGATTTTTTCAAGCGATTCAACCCGTAATGCATGTTTTGACTCGTAAAATCGTACGATTTTACGAGTCAAAACACGATTTTAACAACCTTGGTTCTAATACTAGCCATCATCTCAGTTCTGTCACAGGATGGACACTGGTGGACCACCAAGAACTAATCATCTGGATGGATTAAGCGGGGCCTTAGAACCTAAATCATTCCCCACAGAGCCACCTATGAAGGCAGAGCTGCAGATCCCATGTGGTTTCTCCAGCACATGTATATATCAAGTTTCGCTTGATATTGATAGATTAATCCAATCCGTGAAGGAAGAGCTGGAAATCCCAATTGTTTTCTGCGGCAAATGTTGTATATATAAAGTTCCTGAGCGATTACGCGAGTTGAACGAAAAGGCCTACACACCTCGTGTAGTCTCCATAGGCCCAATTCACCATGGTAAAGATATGCTAAAAGCCATGGAAGTCCACAAAAGAATGTACCTGCAAGAATTCCTTGCCCGGACCAAGGTAAGTGTGGAGGGTTTTATTGAATTGATTAGTAAAAACGAAATAAGATTGCGTAGTTGCTATGCCGAAACCAATGGGTTTTGTCGCGAAGACTTCATAAGAATGATATTAATGGATGCTGCCTTCGTCATTATGTTTTTGCTGAAGTGCAAGAACAGAGACTTCAGAGGAAGCGGAGACAGCATTTTCTATCCTCCATACAAGAAAGTAGAAGTAAGGCTTGATATCTGTTTGCTTGAAAATCAGCTCCCGTTCTTCATCCTCGAGGAGTTGTGTGGACTATCCCCTTTATTCGGCATTTCTCCAAAAGCTACACTGATTGAGCTTATTCATTGGTTCTTTTCACATGAATGGGGTTCATGGGCAGTGGGGGAATTTTTGGAGAAAATAGATTTCTCCGAAGCGAAACATTTGGTTGACTTTCTTACAGTTTATCATCAGCCAACTGAACAGCAACCGAATGAGGGACTTGAGGTTCTAACCGCACCCAGTGTAAAGGAGCTCCACCAAGCTGGGGTCAAGTTTGTGTTGAGTTCAAGCAAAAATCTTCTTGACATTAAATTCGATAGAAATAAAGGGAGACTAGAGTTCCCACGATTACAGTTAGATGACAGAACAGAAATCATAATCAGGAATATGCAAGCCTTTGAGCAGTGCCATGGCCTGACACATGGTTATGTTGGTGACTATATCTTCTTGATGGGTCTCTTTGTCAGTGCCAGTAAGGATGTGGAAATGCTTGTTGAAAATCGTATTATAGAAAACTGGCTACCGTCTAATGAGGAAGTGGTACAACTCTTTTACAATCTCAACAAACAAAATAGTGTGTGGGGACGTACTTTTCTCTTCAAAGGTCTCATTAAAGATCTGAATGCATTCTGCGAATGCCCATGGAACAAGTGGAAGGCAAATTTAAAGCAAAATTATTTCAATACCCCATGGGCAACACTCTCTGTCTCAGCAGCTGTTATTCTTCTCATTCTGACTGTCCTGCAATCCGTCTGCTCTATACTCCAAGTAGTTTAGCTTCTGCAATTTCAATTCTTTCATATGAATTAATCCGCATGTTGCATTAATTGTACTCTATACCCATAATCCTTGTTCTCTTACTTCAGGTACTTTTCTTCTAATAAATGACAAAGCTGTTCCAAGCAATGAAGACTGTATAATTTGTTCTGATTGTCTCTTTGAAACTGAAATTGTTTTATTCTATGCCTTCCACGAGCATGCTTAACATGGGGTTTAAGGTCTTAGCTGCTGTTTTCTTTCATCTTAGATTATTGATAAAGGAAGCAGGCACACCTCCTTGAGATTATTGTTTACATTACCATAAAGTTGGGTTCACAGATGACAATTAGGGTGGAAAATAAAGTCACATCAGACGGATTTCAAAATCAAGCCCCCACAGGTTAATAATAATATGATGGAGAGGCAAGGTATTAGTAACTGAAATATGTATTTACTTTTTATTTCAATTAATAAAAGATAAAATTATATTATAAAAAAAGCATGATCTAAAAAATAAATATTAATGAAATTGATTGAATAAACTCACGCTCTAAAAAAATATTATGCAAGGCCTAACACATCAACAATATTATTTAAAAATAAATATTTTTTATTTTAAAAAATAAAGTTCACCTGTATAATGTTAGAGAATAATATAAATCATATCCTGGGACCTCACCTAACAGCTTAAGTTATTGGGTTGAGATGGTTCTTTGACATGGTATCAGAGCCTTGATGACCACGTGGTCTCGAGTTTGAATCTCACCATCCCCATTTATTTGATAAAAAAATTAAGCACAAGGTAATGTAAGCCTGTGCAAGTTTCAAGCCCAAAGGGCTTTTACTTGAGGGTGTGTGTTAGAGAATAATATAAATCATATCCTGGGACCTCACCTAACAGCTTAAGTTATTGGGTTGAGATGGTTCTTTGACATATAAAACCAAAAAAAAATTATAGATGAATTGGAATAATATCTTGAAAAATCAAACACTGACAAAACAATTCTAAAAAAAACTTATATTAAAAAATGACATGCAAAACCAATGATCTAGGTCATGAGACCTTAATAAACTCATAGAAAAAAAAACTATAGATGATCACAAAATCAATATTTTTTTAAAAAAAAAACTAATGTAGAACGATAAGATCACATAAAGTCAAATTCCCAAAAAATTAAATGTCAAAAGATGAAATTAAAAAAAATCAAATACACAAAAAGATTTAAAAAAATGAGAGACAAAAAATAACATTAGTTAGAGGGAAAATAAAATTTTTTAATTGGAGAGTTAAATTGAATTAGAAAATAGCTTTAACAAAAGAAAAAAAATCAAAATGATGAGGGTTTAAATGGAAAAAATAAAACAACAAAAAATTTGATTAAAGGATGAAATTAAAAACCAAAAAGACAGAAAAAAAATAAAGACCAAAATGAAAAATAAAACATATGAGAAATTGTAATTGAAGAACTAAATTGAAAAGAAAAACAATTCTATAAAAGGAATAATCACAAAATAAGAAATTAAAAGAATAAGAACTAAAATTAAAAACAAAATATATGAGAAATTGTAATTAAAAAAATAAATTAAAAAAATATTTGTAAAAGGAATAGGAACAAAATAAGAAATAAAAGGAATAAGGACTAAAACTATAAAAGAAATAAGAATGAAATAAGAAATTAAAAGAATGGGGACTAAAATTAAAAACAAAACATATGAGACATTGTAATTGAAGGACTAAATTGAAAAAAACAAAAACTTTTATAAAAAGAAATAAGAATGAAATAAGAAATTAAAAGAATGAGGACTAAAATTAAAAACAAAACATATGAGACATTGTAATTAAAGGACTAAATTAAAAAAAACAAAAACTTTTATAAAAGGAATAAGAACGAAATAAGAAATTAAAAAAATGAAGACTGAAATTGAAAAAAAAAAGGACAATGATATACTTTATCTGTTAGAAGATAGAAAAAAAAAACAAACGACCATCATACACCTACACGCACCACGCCATGTAAAAGAGAACACGGTTGTGCATCGAGGAAGATGGTGGATGGTCAGATTTGATCGCAAGGTGACGTAACATGCGTCATCTGAATGACGCAGATGTCACCATAGTTTTTAAACCTGACCCAGTCCAAGGCTTGAGTTTCGGGTTTTGACTGGGTCATCGGGTCGTTCGGGTCAATTCTTAAAAAAAAATCAAAACGACATTGTTTTAGCAAAAAAAAAGTCAACGGGTTGCAACTTGATTTTTTACTAGGTCTTGTCGGGTCAACTGGATCGTCAGGTCACCTCAGGTTTTTCTTTTCTCTATTTTTTCTTAAACCCGACTCCATTCCAACCCTGGATCAACCCGCTGGGCCGGACCTGATTTCAAAACTATGAATGTCATCCACTTACTTGTGCGTGTGCACCCACTAGAAGATTTTCTAATTAAAAAATTCAAAAAAAAAAACATAAAAATATCAAAATACAACATGATCCTTTTAATTACACAAGTACTCATGTGAAAAGTATGAAAACACCCCAGATACAAAGCTTTTTATTTTGTTCGTCTTTTCTAAGGATAAAAACATGATGTCATTGTACATGGATAATAGAAAAAACCTGGAAAATCCTTGTCCAGCAACTCAACAATTTTTTATCTCGTGGCAAAGAAATATTTTTACTGCAAAGAAGCAGCTTGTGGAAGTCATGAAAGTCGTTAGTCAACAATTTTAAATTTGGTTGACTCTGGCCTAAAAAAGATTTTTATTGTATAAAAAAAGGCTTACACCTGTAAATAAATTTGTAATGACCAATGAGTGGAAAAGATAGAAAAAACCTCAGCAATAAGACTTAATTTTTTCCCCACTTAAGGATAAAATGATATTTTCATACTTTCCCCTATAACTTTACATCCTTTACAAATCAACAGTCTAAAATCTATTTCATCCTTCCCTTCTCCCGCTCACTTTCCCCTATAAAAAGTGTAAGAACCTCGTATCTCTACGCATCAAAACCCTAACTTTCCCTTGTTTTCTTGAGAAACAAGCAGAACCCCAAAATCCCAATTTTCCAATCCACTCATTTCAATGGCTCGCACAAAGCAAACAGCGAGAAAATCCACTGGAGGGAAAGCCCCAAGGAAGCAACTAGCCACCAAGGCAGACAGGAAGTCAGCTCCAGCCACCGGAGGAGTGAAGAAGCCCCACCGTTTCAGGCCAGGAACAGTGGCGTTGAGAGAAATCAGGAAGTACCAGAAGAGCACTGAGCTGTTGATAAGGAAGCTTCCATTTCAAAGGTTGGTGAGGGAAATAGCCCAAGATTTCAAGACAGATTTGAGGTTCCAAAGCAGTGCAGTGGCAGCCCTTCAGGAGGCGGCAGAGGCGTATCTTGTTGGGTTGTTTGAGGATACCAACTTGTGCGCTATTCATGCTAAGAGGGTAACTATTATGCCTAAGGATATCCAATTGGCCCGAAGGATGAGAGGAGAGAGGGCTTAATTCTAAAACTTTCCCAGATTAAATGAGAAATTGCATTGCTTTATTTGGATTCTACTTGATGATTTGTCTTTAAATCTCTCTCTAATCAATCTTGTTCCCAAATGGAAAGGATAGAGCATCTTATGCAGTGTATTGATCATGCTCCATGGTTCATAGAGACCTAATTGTCCAAAACGTTTGATTTTAAGGACTAAAATGTAATATAAGAACATGAAATCTCAAATAAGGACCAATTTGTCAATAAATAAAATAAGAAAAAGAAAAATTTAAACCAAACAACTAACAATGATGATAAATGACCTTTCAAATCACTCTTATTATTTATGAATATCAAATTGGATTCTTTGGATTTTTTTATTAAAAGCTTTTTTTAAGAAACATAATCGTAAAATTATCTTCAAGGTCATATTATTGATGGAAGGTCTCATCTTATCATATTTATTATAAAAAATGTAATATTAAAATTTTTATTCAAAGGAGATAAAACTTATTAAAAAACAAAATTAGATCCAAAACTACACACAACTAGATTTGAATTTATTAAAAAAAAATTAAAAAAAAATTGAAAGGGATGTCATGGAAGAAAGAATCATCCATGGCATATCATGAAGGAAATAAAGGCATAAAAAATAAGCCATGTATGCGATCGTGGGAACGGGAAGACAGCAATGTAGCAAATAACTAATTCGAGCCATAGTACAATTTTAGAAATAAATGTATAGTGAGAATATAGTAATTATTATTTTTAAAGTGATTTTTATTTAAAAATATATTAAAATAATATTTTTATTTATTTATATTGGATACTAATATATTAAAATATCTAAAAATATAAAAAAAATAATTAAAAAAATAATCTTAATAAAAAACCAAGTTGAAAGTCATTACAAAACACCCTCCATTGTATTGCCAGCAATAAACATGCGGTACACTACGTATGTATACATAGCAACAAGTTTTAGGTTATACAAGAAGTAATTATATCTCAAATCTTTAGGATTTTCTACTAATTCGAGCCATAGCACAAATTAAAAAAAAAATATTTTATCTAAAAATACATTAAATTGATGTATTTTTAAATTTATTAGATTGTTTTGCTAAAATGATATAAAAATCACTAAAATCACTTGAAAATAATCAAATCAACGAATTTTTTCATGTTAAGAAAAACTCACTCAATCACAATCAGGCTGTCAAACACATAATTAGCCACTTGAGAAACATCTAACAACCCTAGCTCTATGTTATGGCGTCAATCTCTGGCAACGATACTGCAATGGAGGAACTGGACAAACTTTATCACTCGAGCATTGTATTGATGGTATATTATAGAAGAAGAAGAAGATCATGCTCTCCCTAGGCCTCACCTTAGATTAAAATATGCTGTAGCAATACGTGACGGATTCTTCACATTATTTAGGGACCAAGCATTTGGTGTTTCATTAATGGAAGAAAACACAAGCAAATTTGTCTGGATATTATTTTCAAAATCTTAAATTAGTTTTATAGAAAAAATTTATAATATTGACAAGTTTTAGAGTTTTCATTGCATGAGTATGGGCCTTGAGTCTGGGGTTGATAGACAGGCTTTGGCAAAGCTCATTAATGGGCTGGGTTGCCCAGGGAAATTAGTCCAAGAAATCTCTCCCTCCTCTCCGCAAAAGCTAGAGAATTTTCAAGGTCTCTAATCTTGAGGACAGTCTCTTCACCATCTTACTCAGCCGCCCCATGTTAAGCAGCAACTCACAAAGAGGTATCCTACTGCACCTAAATTTTCTCCTTAGATGAAACGATTGATTTGAATTTCTTTGATGTTTTGATTTGTCAATGTTTCCATTACTGGGTCTTAAGCGTTTCTTAGGCGAGGAAGCAGAATTTGATAGCCTGGAACTCAACTATGTAATTGTTTTATGCTATAGTTTTGTGTTCTAATTGATATATCGGCCTGAAATACATCAGTATAATCGATCGCTTTAGATGTGATATTGGTCCTTGGACTTAGTTCTAAGACTTTCAAGAACTAGGAGAGTTCACTCGAATGAAAGCATAAACATGAATGATTTCTCTAGTTGGATTATGCAGAGTGTTAAGTACAGACTTCAGAATGCTCTCATCCTTCAGAAAGCTATTTCTAATGCTAGCTTAACTTAAGCTTGTAGCAACTGGGATCTCTTGTAATTTCAGTTCAGTTTTCTATGATTCTTCTTATCTTTTTCAGTAGGGTTGAGCTAGCACTTGAGTTCCTTTTTTCTTTAATGAAAGAGTTAAAGAAAAATTAGGAAGTGTTGTAATTTGTGATTTGCTGATGCTAAAACTAGCAATCATCGTGATCCGTAGAATGGAGATAATTGGGAAATCAAGCGAGAAGATGAAGACAGGCGATCACGTTTCGATTGATATTTACAAGTTAGGGAAGACTATGAGAGAGGAGTTGGAGATCTTGCATCCTTTACTTGATGACTGTTGCATTTACAGAGTCCCTAAGCGGTTGCGAGTGTTAAATGAAAAAGCCTACACACCACAAGTTGTCTCTATCGGCCCACTTCATCATGGCAGGGAAGAATTGAAAGCAATGGAAGAATACAAAAGAAGGTACCTGAAAGATTTTCTTGCGTGGAGTGAATTAAGCTTGGAGGATTTGATTGGAGTTACTGAGATGGAAGAGACAAGGCTTCGTAATTGTTATGCGGAAGCAATTGAACTCAGTAGTGATGTTTTTGTGAAGATGATGCTGCTAGATGCCGCCTTCATCATTATGATCATGCTGAAAAACTCTTTTCTAGACTTCCAGAGCAGCAACGATCGTATTTTCAGTAGACCATGGATGATTCATGATATAAGGTTTGACATGATCTTGCTTGAAAATCAGCTTCCATTCTTTTTTCTTAATGACTTGCTTAAGCTATCCAACCCTTATAAAGGATATTCCTTGATTGCATTTACCCATGGGTTCTTGAAAGGTGCATTGGGTTCATGGGTGACAGATGACATATTAAATGGTATCAATTCCTCAGAAGTGCAACATTTTGTAGACTTTCTAAGAATGTGTCAGCAGCCAACAAAGCTTCCTCAGCCAAGGAAACTCAAAACTCTAAACATGCCGAGTGCAGCAGAGCTCCGTCAAGCTGGAGTCAAGTTTAAGCTGGGGTCGAGCAAGAATCTATTTGACGTAAAATTCAATAAAAGTAGAGGGAGACTGGAAATTCCACGATTACTAGTAATTGACCAGACAGAGATCTTATTCAGAAATCTTCAGGCATTTGAGCAATGCAATTGCAGTGACAAATATGTGACTAACTATATTACCATGATCAATTTGCTTGTCTGTAGTACCAGGGATGTGGAAATGCTTGTTCGGAAAGGAATTATAGAAAACTGGCTGCGTGATAATGACGCCGTTTTAAGTGGTGTCCACAATCTTGACAAAGAAAATCTCATCTTCCTCGACAACTTCTACTTTTCTGAAATTGTTGAAGATCTGAATAAATACTGTAGAAAGCGGAGGCACAAATGGAAGGCAAGCTTGAAACAAAATTATTTCCGTAATCCATGGGCCATAATATCTGTAATCGCTGCTGCTATTCTCCTCATGCTCACTGTGATACAAGCTGTGTGCTCTATAATTCAAGTTGTTTAGGTCTACTATCTCAATTGTGCTGTAATCTGTATGGCCAAAACTTATCAAACTGCGGTTATTAAGAGCTTGTAAGTAGTTTGAGTTTCTGTCCAATAGGGTTTTTATGATAGACATCATGTTTTTTTAATTCAAAATATATACATCAAAAATAATTTTCTTAAGAGATTTCATCAAAATTATTTGCACTTTCTTTATCATATATTTTTTTTAATGATAAAATATCATTTTTTTCTAAACACAAACTCTAAACACAAATATACAACTTATTAAGCAAATTTCATATGAAACAATATAAATAAATATATCATTAGATACAAATTATGTGGAACAAGGCACGTCGTTCATAATTTTAATTAAAGAAATTTAATACATCACTTAATTAATTTGTATCTCTCATGTGGTCCCATATATATATATATATATATATATATTACAGATTAAATTGTTGCTAGTGAAATTTGAACTCATTATGTTTTGTATCTCTCATGTGGTCAGATTAATTAATTCGTCATTATGTTTTTTGGGTTTCGTAATTGAATTTGATTAATCATGAGCTGAGTCATCAAGTTTCGCTTGATATTGATAAATTCGCCCAATCCGTGACGGAAGAGCTGGAAATCTCAAATCCTTTCCCCGACACATGGTGTGTATATAAAGTCCCTGAGCGATTACGCAAGCTGAACGAAAAGGCCTACACACCTCGATTAGTCTCCATAGGCCCAATTCACCATGGTAATGACAAGCTAAAAGCCATGGAAGACCACAAAAGAATATACCTGAAAGAATTCATTGCCAGGACCAAGGTAAGTGTGAAGGGTTTTATTGAATTGATCAAGGAGAAGGAAACAAGATTGCGTAATTGCTATGCGGAGACCAATGGGTTTAGTAGCGAATACTTCATAAAAATGATATTAATGGATGCTGCCTTCGTCATTATGTTTTTGCTGAAGTGGACTTACACAGACTTCAGAGGAAGCAGAGACAGCATTTTCCATCCTCCATACAAGGGTGTAGATGTAAGGGTTGATATCTGTTTGCTTGAAAATCAGATCCCGTTCTCCATCCTCGAGGAGTTGTGTGGACTATCCCCTGTTTTCTTCCTTGAACTTTTCTTCTAAATGACATATTTGTTTCAGTAGAAATTCCAAGCAATGAAGACTGTATAATTTGTTCTGATTGTCTCTTTGAAACTGAAATTGTTTTATTCTATGCCTTCCAGGCGCATGCTTAACATGGGGTTTAAGGTCTTAGCGGCTGTTTTCTTTAATCTTAGATTATTGATAAAGGAAGAAAACGCACCTCCTTACTCACACAACTTGAGATTATTGTTTACATTACCATAAATTAGGACTGAAAGGGAGAAGGAAGGGAAGAAAGAACCCTATGTTGAAGATCAATCTAGATTTCTCTACAGCACCTCCTGTTTTTAGAATTCTCTCCACTATTTCCCAAGTGTAAGAGCGTGTTTGTGTGCGAGAGTGAGTGGGTGAGAAAAAGGAGAGTTTAGGTGGTGTGAGAAATATTATGAAAAGGAAAGCATCTAGTGTGTAAGTGACATACAGATTAGGAGGTGTCCTCGTATCTTGTTATTAAATAAAACCTAGTAGATCGCCAGAATTTCATTTACATTGAATATTTGCTTCGTTGTGGTAAGAAGCAACTTGATCAGTTCAACAGTCCTGATACTGCTAGATTGTCATCTTTGAATGTCACTTTCTCTGAAACTAAATAACCTTAAAATTCAAATCTATTTTTATATGCTATTTAGTTCTTGTTCAAACAATTCTGCTCATAAGACACCTGCAGTCATTTTCTTCAGGTCTGTCTTAAGCAGGTTTGCATGTCATTGTTCTATGCAAGACATGCTTGATGTTTAAGTTAACATCCTTGTTTTAATAAATGTCAGTTTCTTTCATGTGTAGTTTTTTCTTCAACATGGTTATTGTATGAATCAAACTGCATCCACTTTGTCAAAATTGTAAAATCACGGAGAAGGGACAGGAAACGGTCAGGGACGTTGAATGAAGAGCAGAATTGTTGCCAGATCGAGAATGGTTAATTTCCCACAGTAATTATATGGTTTGAGTTGATCAAGAGGAGGGTTGGGTTTCTAGATTTTTCTGAAAAGGTAACCAGATGATCGTTGTAAGCAGCAGGTATTGGAGTTGACCATTCTGATAGAGAATCAGCTGACACATTTTTGATGTCCCAGACACCAGTTGTATGACCAGCAAATAGATAAGGGCCATAAAGTATTGCTTGAATTGAAGCATGCTCAGGCCTGTCATCTGAATTTCATGCACAAGAATTTGTCAGCTCCATTTTTCATTAGAGCCCTTCACATATCAACACACAGAGGTATCTTTGATTTTCTCCAGTCTTATACTGATGGGCAGCTTAAGGGTTAATTTGTCATCAGGGGTCCATATATAATCGTCTAGTGATCGATAAGAAATTACCTATATTCATTTAAAAAAGAAACAAGTTAATTGCTTTGAACGTAGAAGATGGAAAGATTGGGGAAATTGGGATTCAACTGAATTGTTTTCCCTTTGTTTCTCATTTTTAAAGAAAAAGAGGGTAGAATCATCTCAACCCAATATATTAAGTTATTAAATGAGGTTTTTATATTTTTTGGATTTGAAATTTATATAAATTCATAGTATTTTATACTTAATTTTTATCAAATAAATAAAGATGAAAAGATTTGAACTCATAACTACTTGGTTATGAAACTTTTAATACTATATTAAAAAATTATCTCAATCCAATAATTTAAATTATTAAATAAAATCTTAATATATAATTTATATTATTTTCTAATACCATAACACATGAAGGTGTAGTTCTCCTCGGGTTAATGCTTTTTTATGGAAACAATTTCTTTCTTTCGCAAACAATTTGGCAAGCAGCTTCGCCGACGCCATCGACCAATGACCATATCAGTAATTCTTTGTGTGATGGGCAGTATTTCATTCCTAAAGCAGCTACTAATTTATAAAGAAAATATACAAGTCAAGTATTTCTTTTGATTTCATTCACATATATAGGTTTTGATTAAAAATTTCAGAATGAGGTAGTACAATTGAGTGGAAGATTACATTCCTTTTGACTTTGATGTAAGTAGTATAGTTTTAAATCTAATCTTATGGGTTATTTGGAGAATCTAAATGAGTTCAAATTTGAACTAGAAAAGTCATTTAAATCAGTTAAATCTAAGTTAATTTAATAATTAATTTGATCAAATTTAATTAGATATATTTTTATAAAAAAACAATTTAACTTGTTGTTGATTGAATTGAGTTTCATCAGTTTAATTAAATTGCTAAAATTATGATTATATCAATCAAATTTTAATAAAGAAAAAAGCCCTAAATCTCAAAATTTTCAAATCAACCCACTAAACTATGTTTTATCATATCGATTAAATAATTATAGTTTATCATATAGATTAATCCATGAAGACATCCAGGTAAGTTCAATAGCAAATCAACGGTCCATATTTAATCTCCCTAACTCTCTAAAAAGGAAGCAAATAAAGCATTTCTATTGGTCACTCAACAGAGCACGCGGATGGGATCCTCCTCACGCTTCTCTAAACATTCACAACCGCGGATGGGATCCAGAAAGTCTCCCCAAAGAGAAAAGGTGAGGAGCTCCAAAAGATGAAAAACGAGCCCGCCTACAAGAAGCAATCCTATTGGCCGCTTCACGTGCGCTCGGATCTCCATCACAACCGTCCTTTGGCTTTCCGATCAACGGTTCAAATCCCATTTCACTGTCTCCTACCTTCCTCCACCACCCCTCTCCTTGCCTTGTAAAAATCGTCAGAACCTCCTAACCCCTACCCACCAAAAACACTCAAAACCCTAACTTTCCCTCGTTTTCTCGAGTAAGAAACAGAAACCCGAAACCCCATTTTCCCAACTTACGTATTTCAATGGCTCGCACAAAGCAAACAGCAAGAAAATCCACAGGAGGAAAAGCCCCAAGGAAGCAGCTAGCCACCAAGGCAGCCAGGAAGTCAGCTCCAGCCACCGGAGGAGTGAAGAAGCCCCACCGTTTCAGGCCAGGAACAGTGGCGCTGAGAGAAATCAGGAAGTACCAGTAGAGCACCGAGCTGTTGATAAGGAAGCTGCCATTTCAAAGGCTGGTGAGGGAAATAGCCCAAGATTTCAAGACAGACTTGAGGTTCCAAAGCAGTGCTGTAGCAGCCCTTCAAGAGGCAGCAGAGGCATACCTTGTTGGGTTGTTTGAGGATACAAACTTGTGTGCTATTCATGCTAAGAGGGTCACCATTATGCCTAAAGATATCCAGTTAGCCCGTAGGATTAGAGGAGAGAGGGCTTAGTGAAGTTGGATCAGCAATATCTGCTGAGATCCCTTTCGTTTAGCAGATTGAGCATTTTGGGTTTGGTTCATTGTAAATCTTTTCAGGATTTAATGGGAAATTGCGTTGCCTATTTTTGAATTTTAATCTTAGCAGATGCAATATTTATAATCAATGAATGGATTAGCTAATTTGGGGTCAAGACTGCAAGTGTTAATATGTTGATTAATAGACATGCTCAGATCTTTATTGTTTTTACTATGTTATTTAATTGATTGAATTTACTTGGTCAAGGAGGTTAATTTGTGATATGGGGTGCTACCTTTATTGTTTTTTATATTGTTAAGATATTTTAGGTTTGGATGAGTTTCTTAGCGAGGAACCAGAATTTGAATATTGTTAGCGTGTCAACCATTATAATTGTAATTTGAAGCATATGCTTTATGCTCTCATGAAGAGATTAATTTGCTTATATTCTTATTCATATTGTTTGCTTTATGGTCCTTGCTCATTTGCTTTATGCTTTATGCTTTATAATAGAATATTGTTAGCGTGTCAACCATTATGCTTTATGCGATAGAACAGAGAGGCTCGTTAAGCATTAATTTCATGCCATTTCTGCATCAATATTAAGTCCTTCATGAAGAGATTAATTTGGTTATCGGTCTAGATATTGATTGTATTTCTCTTGCTCTTCAGGGGATAATGTTTTGTTTGGACTGTCAATGCAATATAAAACTGACACAGTATTATAGATATTAACCTCTAACTAAAAAGAGAATATGATGTTTTCTTGCCTGGTTAAACAACCAAGTCAATCCAAGAATTTCTGTTCGCTTGCAATTAGATCCCTGTGATTCTTAACATTTATTCTAATCTAAGACTTTAAGCCTGAAATTCTAATATGGTGACAAGAGTATAGATTAAGGAATGTGTTCTTCAAGAGAGTATAGTAATTCTATTCAAACAAGTGTTTGGGAATCTTATCCACGTAGAATATTATCAAAGAGGATCCTTTGCCTGCCATTGTAGCAATTGTAAAGGAGAAATAGAACAATTTGGAATTCATATTAAAGAGGGAGAGTCTACCATTCTTGGCAGATCTTTTTGGACGCTAGAGGCAGAGCAAAACTTCTTAAACTGCCGGTTGTCGAGAGCTTTTTTTGTTCTAAATAATATTGTGTGAAAAATAATTTTCTCAAGAGAAAAGAATTATCAAAAAAGAAATATCATTTTTTCTAACGACAAACTCTTAGAATTCTTTTCACAAATATATATACAACTGATTAAGCAAATTTCATATGAAACAATATAAAATAATTATTTATTTTAATAATTAATTTATACCATTTGATACAAATTATGTGGAACAGACAAGGCACATTATTAATAATTTTAATTAAAGAAATTTTAATATATCACTTAATTTGTGTCACTTATGTGGGCCCATATATATATATATATATATATATTGAAGGTTGATTTGTTGCGAGAGAAGGCAATCTTTTTTGAGTTTTGTAAATGCATGTGTTATCTCTGTTGTTTTGTTCTAAAACTAGCTATCGTCTCAATTCTGTCACAGGATGGAAACTGTTGGAACATCAAGCGCTAATGATGAGCCGAGTCATCAAGTTTTGCTTGATATCGAAAGATTAGCCCAATCCGTGAAGCAAGAGCTGGAAATCTCATATGCTTTCTCCGACACATGTTGTATATATAAAGTTCCTGAGCAATTACGCGAGTTGAACGAAAAGGCCTACACGCCTCGTGTAGTCTCCATAGGCCCAATTCACCATGGTAATGAGAAGCTAAAAGCCATGGAAGACCACAAAAGAATGTACCTGAAACAATTCCTAGACCGGAGCGGGGTAAGCGTGGAGGCTTTAATCGGATTGATCAAGGAGAACGAAAAAAGATTGCGTGATTGCTATGCGGAAACCATTGGGTTTAGTAGCGAATACTTCATAAAAATGATATTAATGGATGCTGCCCTCGTCACTATGTTTTTTCTGAAGTGCGAGTCCACAGAATTCAGAGGTAGCAGAGACAGCATTTTCTATCCTCCATACAAGGGTGTAGATGTAAGGGTTGATATCTGTTAGCTTGAAAATCAGCTCCCGTTCTTCATCCTCCAAGACTTGTCTAGACTATCCAATATATTCGGCAATTCTCCAAAACCTACACTGATTGAGCTTACTCATAGGTTCCTTACAGATGTATTCGACTCATGGGCAGTAGGGGACATTTTGGAGAAAGTAGATTTCTCCAAAGTCAAACATTTGGTTGAGTTTCTTTCAATTTATTTTCGGCCAACTAAACAGAACCCGAAAGAGAAACTCGAATTAGCAGCCGTACCCAGTGTAAAGGAGCTCCACCAAGCGGGGGTCAAGTTTGTGTTCAGTTCAAGCAAAAGTCTTCTTGACATAAATTTCGATAGAAATAGAGGGAGACTAGAAATTCTACGATTACAGTTGGAAGACAGAACAGAAGTCATAATCAGGAATATGCAAGCCTTTAAGCAGTGCCATACAATGGAATATCGTTATGTTGGTGACTATATCTGGTTTACACTTGAGGGGATGTGTTAGAGAATAATATAAATTATATCTTGAGATCTTACATAACAGTTTAAGCTATTGGGTTGAAATGATTCTTTGACATGGTTTCAGAGTCTTGATGACCAAGTGGTCACGAGTTCAAATCTCACCATCCCTATTTACTTGATAAAAATCAAGCACAAGGTAATATGAGTTTTTGCAAATTTCAAATTCAAAAGACTTTCATTTGAGGGGATGTGTTAGAAAATTGTTTGAGACTTGAGAGAGTGTGCTAAAGAATGAGTTGAGATAGTTCTTTGATACTGGTTGATGGATTTCTTGGTCAGTGCAAGTAAGGATGTGGAAATACTTGTTGAAAATCGTATTATAGAAAACTGTCCAACATCCAGTGAGGACGTGGTAAAACTATTTTACAATCTCAACATGAGAAATTAAAGATCTGAATGCATTCTCCGAAAAGCCATGGAACAAGTGGAAGGCAAATTTAAAGCAAAATTATTTCAATACCCCATGGGCAGCAATCTCTGTCTCAGGAGCTATTATTCTTCTCATTCTGACTGTCGTACAATCCGTCTGCTCTATACTTGAAGTAGTTTAGCTTCTGTTTTCTTCCTTGAACTTTTCTGGTAAATGAAAAGGTTGTTTCAGTAGAAATTCCAAGCAATGAAGACTGTATAATTTGTTCTGATTGTCCCTTTGAAACTGAAATTGTTTTATTCTATGCCTTCCACGCGCATGCTTAACATGGCGTTTAAGGTCTTAGCGGCTGTTTTCTTTCATCTTATATTATTGATAAAGGAAGAAAACGCACCTCCTCACTCACACACCTTGAGATTATTGTTTACATTACCATAAATTAGGATTGAAAGGGTAAAGGAAGGGAAGAAAGAACCCTACGTTGAAGATCAATCTAGATTTCTCTACAGCACCTCCTGTTTTTAGAATTCTCTCCACTATTTCCCAAGTGTAAGAGCGTGTTTGTGTGCGAGAGTGAGTGGGTGAGAAAAAGGAGAGTTTAGGTGGTGTGAGAAATATTATGAAAAGGAAAGCATCTAGTGTGTAAGTGACATACAAATTAGGAGGTGTCCTCGTATTAAATAAAACCTAGTTTGTTTATTAACAAATTGCATTTAAATATCAAGTGAAACTTCATGGCTGTGATCCATTATCTGCTAGTCAGATAGGGAATAATATTAGTCATGAAAAACGTACTTAGTAAACAAACTAGAATGCCAATTAAGAGAAGATGCTATAACCTTAGTATATGATTTTATCTAATTTTTTATTACATACTGTCAAGTAAAAAAAATTTAAGCTTGAAATTTATATTAATTTATATGATCTTGTGTTTAATTTTTATTAAATAAAATAAATTATATATTTATAATATTTGGCCATGTTGAACTAACAGCTACATTACAATATATAGACTCACTATTTAGCATCTTATTATTTGGCCCATTTTGTTTAATGTCTACCTTTAAAAATGTGTGTCTCTATGTTACCCAATTTAAGATAAAGAGGGAAAAAAAAGAAGACAGCAGCCATATGAAACCACTCTAAAAATGTATTTAAGTGTTTTTATAAGAATAATAGTAATTTTTTTTCAAAGTATTTTTTATTTAAAAATATATTAAAATAATTTATTTTTAAAAAACATTAATTTTGATATTAACATGTTAAAATATCCAAAAACATAAAAAAAATATTTTTTTAAAAAAATTTGATTTTACCGAACCCCATTTGAAATGTAATAGTATCAGTAATAAATTGCGAAATAGCTTATAAGAAAAATCAGGAATTAATCGAAAACCTTATAACGATCGAAGTCAATGCATGTGGGATTACTCAAAACAATAAAAAATGTCAGTAGTTGAGCCTAGAAGAATTTAGCAAAAATCTAATTGTTTAAGAGTGATGAAGTGAGATGATTCAGCTTACTATTGTGAGCTTTTGACTTGGTGAGTACTTTATTGGGACTGTTGTGAGGTTTCCAAGAGCTTTGATGAAGGTGGTAATCTCAACCACCATCAAAAGGAAAGCAAACTAAGGCTAAAAAATCGGTTGCTTCCATGGACTGCACTACTGTTGTTCTAGGCAGGCTGTTTGGGATCGCTGAATGGTGGTGATGGTGTTAGGTGCAGGGTTTTGGGTGAATTTTGATGGTGCTTGGAAGGTTTCCGATGGAGGAAGCCAGTGGTTTGTGTGTTTGTTCAGGGATAAGGCCAGTGACTTGTGGTGCTGTATATTTTGCTGGAAGTGTGTATGGGTGATTTCCATGGAGGTTTTCTAAGGAGGTTTTGATGGAGGAAAATTCCTCACCGCTTCTTATTCTACACAAAATTCCTTGCCAACCTTTTCTGACTTAGTTATTTAAATTATATTATTTTTTAATATATTTTTTTAACTGAAGATACTTTAAATTTAAAATTTATATTACTTTTATATTTAATTTTTATTAAATAAATAAAAATTAATTATTAAAATTTTAAAATCATATAAAAAAATAAACAAAACTTAAAAATTTTAAATTTTAAATAAAATATTATATATAATTTATATTATTATTGAACCTTGTTAAAGTCGCTGCATTTCCGCCCACTTAATTATACTGTTGCCCTTTAATTGCTACCTTCGTGGAAAGAAAGTTGGAAAGTGCAATATTGACAAGGTAGAAGACTAGAAAAGTTTGTGGGTTAGAAGTTGAAAAGTGCTACGTTTTCCTGTGATGCTATGTTTTACATGGATTTTTATTCGAGTCCAATTATTCACATTACTGTAAGAAACTCTTTCTAAAACATCATTATATAGAAAGTCTTTATATATTCATAAAAGTCAAAAGAATGATTAAGATGAGCTTATTATAGTCTTTAAATATGCTAAAAAGTAATTAATATTACTTTCACCTTTCCCCTCTTCGGATTACATTTATAGTTTTCCATTAGCTTACCGATCTCCCGCTCAAATCCCATTTCACTGTCTCCTTCCTTCTTCCTTCACCTCTCGCCTTGCCCCTATAAAAATCGCCAGAACCTCCTATCCCAACCCACCAAAAACTTGCAAATCTCTAACTTTCCCTCGTGTTCTCGAGAAACAAACAGAAACCCGAAACCCCAGTTTCCCAATTCATTTATTTCAATGGCACAAAGCAAACAGCACGAATATCCACCGGAGGGAAAGCCCTAAGGAACAAGTAGCCACGAAGGCAGCCAGGAAAACATCTTTTTGGACACGAGCTAAACTTCTAAATCTGCGGTTGTTGAGAGCTTGTAAGTAGTTTAGTTTCTGTCCATTTGGCTTTTTATGATAGACATCATGTTTTTTTTATTCAAAATAATACTACATGAAAAATAATTTTCTTAAGAGAAATTATCAAAATTATTTGCACTTTCTTTATCATATGTTTTTTTTATGATAAAATATCAATTTTTTCTAAACACAAATATACAACTTTATTAAGCAAATTTCATATGAAACAATATAAATTAATTCATTAATTTATATCATTTGATACAAATTATGTGGAACAAGCTGGCACGTCGTTAATAATTTTAATTAAAGAAATTTTAATATAGCACTTAATTTGTATCACTTATGTGGGGTGTGTGTGTGTGTGTGTGTGTGTGTGTGTGTTACAGGTTAAATTGTTGCTAGTGAAGGCAAACTTAAGGCTGGAAGTTTCATCTCTCTTTTGGGTTTCGTAATTGAATTTGTTTTCTCTGTGGTAACAATTTTTTTGATCTGCTTGTTTAGTTCTAATAGTAGCTACCATCTCAATTCAGTCACAGGATGGAATCTGGTCGACCATCAAGTACTAATCATGAGCTGAGTCATCACGTTTCGCTTGATATCGATAGATTAGCCCAATCCGTGACGGAAGAGCTGGAAATCTCAAATCCTTTCTCCGACACATGGTGTATATATAAAGTTCCTGAGCGATTACGCGTGCTGAACGAAAAGGCCTACACACCTCGATTGGTCTCCATAGGCCCAATTCACCACGGTAAAGAGAAGCTAAAAGCCATGGAAGACCACAAAAGAATGTACCTGAAAGAGTTCATTGCCCGGACCATGGGAAGTGTGAAGGGTTTTATTGAATTGATCAAGGAGAAGGAAACAAGATTGCGTAATTGCTATGCGGAAACCAATGGGTTTAGTAGCGAATACTTCATAAAAATGATATTAATGGATGCTGCGTTCGTCATTATGTTATTGCTGAAGTGGAAGCACGCAGAATTCAGAGGTAGCACAGACAGCATTTTCAATCTTCCATACAAGAGGGTAGATGTAAGGTTTGATATCTGTTTGCTTGAAAATCAGCTCCCGTTCTTCATCCTCGAGGAGTTGTGTGGACTATCCACTATACTCGGCAATTCTCCAAAAGCTACACTGATTGAGCTTACTCATGAGTTCTTTTATGAATGGGGTTCATGGGCAGTAGGGGAATATTGGAGGACAATAGATTTCTCCGAAGTGAAACATTTGGTTGACTTTCTTACAATTTATCATCGGCCAACTAAACAGCAACCGAATGAGGAACTTGAGGTTCAAACCGCACCCAGTATAAAGGAGCTCCACCAAGCGGGGGTCAAGTTTGTGTTGAGTTCAAGCAAAAATCTTCTTGGCATAAAATTCGACAGAAATAAAGGGAGACTAGAAATTCCACGATTACGGTTTGTTGACGAAACAGAAATCATAATCAGGAATATGCAAGCCTTTGAACAGTGCCATGACATGGAATATCGTTATGTTGGTGACTATATCTTCTTGATGGCTCTCTTTCTCAGTGCCAGTAAGGATGTGGAAATACTTGTTGAAAATCGTATTATAGATAACTGGCTATCATCTAATGAGGAAGTGGTAAACCTCTTTTACAATCTCCAGAAAGAAAATCTAGTGCGGTCACGTACTTTTCTCTTTAAAGGTATCATTAAAGATCTGAATGCATTCTGCGAAAGGCCATGGAACAAGTGGAAGGCAACTTTAAAGCAAAATTATTTCAATACCCCATGGGCAGCAGTCTCTGTCTCAGGAGCTGTTATTCTTCTCATTCTGACTGTCGTACAATCCGTCTGCTCTATACTTCAAGTAGTTTAGCTTCTGCAATTTCAATTCTTTCATGTTGCTCCGTACCCTATACCCATAATCCTTGTTTTCAATAGAAAATCCAAGTTATCTCCTCCAGAGGTTAATTAGCAGTCTCGTAATTGAATTTGTTTTCTCAGTGGTAACAATTTTTTTGATCTGCTTGTTTTGTTCTAATACTAGCTATCATCTCAGTTCAGTCACAGGTATGGAATCTGGTGGACCATCAAGTACTAATCATGAGCTGAATCATCAAGTTTCGCTTGATATTGATAGATTATGGAGGCACCTGTGAAGGGAGAGCTGGAAATCCCATACGCTTTGTCCACCACATGTTCTATATATAAAGTTCCGGGGCGATTACGCGAGGTGAACGAAAAGGCCTCCACACCTCGTGTAGTCTCCATAGGCCCAATTCACCACGGTAAAGAGAAGCTAAAAGCCATGGAAGACCACAAAAAAATGTACCTGCGGTAACTGGGTAAGTGAGGAGGCTTTTATTGAATTGATCAAGCAGAACGAAAAAAGATTGCGTAATTTCTATGCGGAAACCATTGAGTTTGGTAGCGAATACTTCATAAATATGATATTAATGGATGCTGCCTTCGTCATTGTGTCTTTGCTGAAGTGCAAGTACACAGACTTCTGAGAAAGCAGAGACAACATTTTCCATCCTCCATACAAGGGTGTAGATGTAAGGGTTGATATCTGTTTGCTTGAAAATCAGCTCCCGTTCTTCATCCTCGAGGAGTTGTGTGGACTATCCCCTGTTTTCTTCCTTGAACTTTTCTTCTAAATACATATTTGTTTCAGTAGAAATTCCAAGCAATGAAGACTGTATAATTTGTTCTGATTGTCTCTTTGAAACTGAAATTGTTTTATTCTATGCCTTCCACGCGCATGCTTAACATGGGGTTTCAGGTCTTAGCGGCTGTTTTCTTTCATCTTAGATTATTCATAAAGGAAGAAAACACACCTACTTACTCACACACCTTGATATTATTGTTTACATTACCATAAATTAGGATTGAAAGGGAGAAGGAAGGGAAGAAAGAACCCTAGGTTGAAGATCAATCTAGATTTCTCTACAGCACCTCCTGTTTTTAGAATTCTCTTCACTATTTCCTAAGTGTAAGCGTGTTTGTGTGCGAGAGTGAGTGGGTGAGAAAAAGGAGACTTTTGGTGGTGTGAGAAATATTATGAAAAGGAAAGCATCTAGTGTGTAAGTGACATACAAATTAGGAGGTGTCCTCGTATCTTGTTATTAAATAAAACCTAGTTTGTTTATTAACAAATTGCATTTAAATAGCCATTTGAGCAGAAGATTAAATAAAATCTTTTCATTTTCACTTGCCGTGCAATACGGGCTAAGGATATAGTTATGCTCCATAATGTGACATGATTGTTTGCTTTATGCTATACTTCAAACACGTTTATAATAGAATTAGCTATTTGACCGCATGAAATAAAATAAATTGATAACTATATATATGTTAATAAATAAATAAAATATATCATTTATAATATCTAAAAATAAAATTAAAAAAATTAAGGGTTAGGTATAGATTATGGCATTTAATATCGTAAAATAATATATTTACGCGGTTGTATTTATTGAATCTGTTTATTAAAAATATTTTTTATTAAATCAAATGATATTCAAAACAAGCACACATATTAAATTGATTAAATAAAATAAAAGTAAAAAATATCACGCAATGGTGCACATATTAGAAATATTATTTAAAAATAAACATTTTTAATTTTTTAAAATAAAATTCTTCAATACAAAAGATTAAAAAAATATTATAAATGAATCAGAATAATCTTTTTAAAAATTAATTACGCATAACACCATTAAAAAAAAGTCTATATCAGAAAAAGGTTAAATAAAAAAAATCGCAGATAAGGGATATTAATTAAATCATAAATTTAAAAATTATTTTTTAAAAATATATTATAAAAAGACAACAGTAAAGAATAGCAATATATAAAAAAAGAAGTCTCGATATTGTGACTTAACTTGTCAAACCCGTGTTTCGAACCATGAACTCAATCGGGTTCCATAATTTTCTTTCCTTAAATTTATATCTAACCTTAATTAAAAAAAAAATGAGCCAAAGCCTAGACTAGTGAGCGTATGGGTCAGCACACTTGGGCAACTGTAATGAAGAGTAAAGGAGCATTGGCGGGCCTTTCAAGTCTAGAACTGCAGGTTTGGGCTTGTTTTTATTTTTTTAAAAGAGATGAATGAGTTGTCATTTGTTTCTTTTAAAAAAAAAAATCAAGCGACATGTTGCTTGCCAGGACAAACAACATGTTGTATGCAAGCCTAGATTTTATAATGGCCAGAAAATTAGGGCAGATAAACCATAAAACTTAATTTTTCAGCCATTACAATCCAAAAACACTTTACCAACACTGTTACAATACCTAAGAATCATTTTATCAATTCCAAATACCCAAAAATCCGAAATCAAATAAGGTTAGCTTTGACTTTGTAGGTTTAGGTCTAGTTTTTCATGCTATATTAGGGCTCCAAATAACCAACCCGACAAGATTGTTTACTTCAAACGAGGTTTATAATAGAATATTGTTAACTTGTCAAACACTGTAATTGTAATGCCCTAAAGCCATTGTGAGAATGCTTCCACCTTCGATGCATTGGCTTTATCCTATACTTGAAACGAGGTTTGAGAATATTATATTCTAAGTTCTAACCCTTCTAGCGCTGAATATTCCTCAAAGAAAATGGCAGGAAAAATCAATAATTTTATGGCTTTTTATGGTTTTAACTACAAGTGCAAATCCATTTGATAGAACAGAGAGGTTCGTTAAACATTTCATGCCATTTCTGCATCGATGTTAAATCCTTCATCAAGAGATTGATCTGGGTTTCGGTCTAGATATTGAATGTGCAGTTACCTCCGGAGTTAGCTTTACTCTCTCGGATTATATAGCCTGATCTGTTGATCTTAATTGTGGATCATTTTGGAACTTATATTAAATAGGGAGAGTCTACCATTCTCGGTACATTTCTTGATCATACTTTTTTCTAATCATAAAATATCTTTTTATATTAAATCATTTAAAGATACCAAATATATGTTTCGGTTTCCCTACCTGCACTTTTTTTTTTCTCGAACTATAATTTGATCTTGAATTTTTTTTTTTTTTGAGCATTTATCTAACTATTTGGTAATTGTGATACTAGCGATTGTCTAGGCACAGTATGAACGTTGCTGGAACATCAAGAGTGCAGATGGATAGTGGCGATCATGTTTCTCTCGACATTGCCAAATTAGCAGAGTCTGTGGAAGGAAAGTTGAAAACCTAGATTTCTCCGAAGTCAAACATTTGGTTGACTTTCTTTCAATTTATCATCAGCCAACTAAACAGAACCCGAAAGAGAAACTCGAAGTAATAACCGTCCCCAGTGTAAAGGAGCTCCACGAAGCGGGGGTCAAGTTTGTGTTGAGTTCAAGCAAACATCTTCTTGACATAAAATTCGATAGAAATAAAAGGAGACTAGAAATCCCACGATTAAAGTTAGTTGACAGCTCAGAAATCATAATCAGGAATATGCAAGCCTTTGAGCAGTGCCATGGCCTGAAATATGATTATGTTGGTGACTATATCTGTTTGATGGGTCTCTTCCTCCGTGCCAGTAAGGATGTGGAAATACTTGTTGAAAATCGTATTGTAGATAACTGGCTACTGTCTAATGAGGAAGTGGTAAAACTATTTTACAATCTCAGCATAGAAACTTTTGTGTCGCGATATGATTTTCTCTTTACAGGTCCCATTAAAGATCTGAATGCATTCTGCGAAAGGCCATGGAACAAGTGGAAGGCAAATTTAAAGCAAAATTATTTCAATACCCCATGGGCAGCAGTCTCTGTCTCAGGAGCTGTTATTCTTCTCATCCTGACTGTCCTACAATCCGTCTGCTCTATACTTGAAGTAGTTTAGCTTCTGTTTTCTTCCTTGAACTTTTCTTGTAAATGAAAAGGTTGTTTCAGTAGAAATTCCAAGCAATGAAGACTGTATAATTTGTTCTGATTTTCTCCTAGAAACTGAAATTGTTTTATTCTATTCTATTCTTTTTAGAGGCATGCTTAGTATGAGATTTACTGAATTTATTTATTTAAATCAATAAAAAAAATTATAATTTAAAAACAAATGATTTAAAAATAAATATAAATAAAATTGATTGAATAAACTCATTCCCTAAAAAATATTATGCAAGACCCAACAAATCAATAATATTATTTAAAAATAAATATTTTTCATTTTGAAAAATAAAGTTAAATTGTATAAAACAAAAAAAAATTATAGATGAATTAGAATAATATCTTGAAAAATCAAATACAAACAAAACAATTCTAAAAATGGCATGCGAAACTAGTGATCTACGTCATAAGATCGGGATAAACTCAAAGAAAAGAAATTAAAGTTGATTACGAAACCAATATTTTTTTATAAAAAAAAACTAATATAGAACGATAAGATCACATAACAAATTAAATGTCAAAAAATAAAACAAAAAAAATAATTACACAAAAGGATCTAATAAAAATAAGGGTGAAAAAAGAACATTAATTAGAGGGAAAATAAAAAATTTTAATTTGAGGGTTAAATTGAATTAGAAATATCTTTAACAAAAGGAAAAAAAATCAAAAGAATGAGGGTTTAACTACAAAAAATAAAACAACAAAAACTTTGATTAAAAGATGAAATTGAAAGAAAAAAAAAACTTCAATAAAATGGCAAGAAAAAATATTAAAAATAAAAAATAAGAACTGAAATTAAAAAGAAAACATAAAAGAAATTATAATTAAAGAACTAAATTTTAAAACAAATATCTCTATAAAAGAAATACGAACAAAATAAGAAATAAAGGGAATAAAGACTGAAACTATAAAAAGAAAAAGGACTGAAATAAGAAATTAAAAAAATGAGGATTGAATTTAAAAACAAAACATATGAGACATTATAATTGAAGGACTAAATTAAAAAAAAAACTTCTATAAAAGAAATAAGAACGAAATAAAAAATTAAAAGAACGAGAATTGAAATTGAAAAAAAAAGGACAATGATATACTTTATTTGTTATAGGAGAGAGAAAAAAACAAAACAAATGACTATCATACACCTACACGTGCCTCACCATGTAATTGAGGGCATGCACCCTCTGAATGGTGCGGATGCAACCCACTTGTTAGCGCATGTACGTGTGCCAAAAGTTTTTTTATTAAAAAATTCAAACAAAAACGTGAAAATATCAAAACACCCATGTTATCATTTTAATTACACAAAGCACTCGTGTGAAAATATAAAAACACCCTAAATGCAAAGCTTATTTTTTTCTATCTTTTCTAAGGTTAAAAACGTGCTTTCACTGTACATGAATAATAGAAAAACCTGAAAACCCTAGTCTCGCATTTCAATAATTTTTTTGATCCTAAAGGCAAATAAATATTTTTATTGTAAAAAACTTGTGAAAAGTCATAAAAGCTTTTAGTCAACAGTTTTAAATGTTATTGACTTTTGGTTAAAAAAGTATTTTTCTTGTGTAAAAAAATAAAAAAAACACATACAAATCTAAATAATTTTTTAATGACCAATTAGCTAATGAAAAAAACTAGAAACCGGCCTAGCTTTTAGGCTTAATTTTTCTAATTTAAGGACAAAAATTATAATTTCATTATAACAATTCATGGTACATAACATTTAGTACTACATACAGTGAAACTCCCCCCTCAAAATGAATTTCATTGATTACTTTCTACATAAAAAGTAGTGTAATTTAATGAGGAGATTCAACACAATTCCATTGGGATGCATTGTTTCTTCTCCATGTTACGCAACAATTTTTATCACAGAACAGCTGAAACAGAAGGAAAACCTTGAGATATTGTTCCATGGCTTATTAGATAAATCTTTTGTAGAACTTACCATAGCCGCAGAAAATGTTATTGTCACTCTTGGACAATTATCCCGAGAATTATATAAATTATATTTTAAATTTTTATTTAATAATTTAAATTTTTAGGTTGAAAAGATTCTTTGATATTATTTCAGAACTTCATTAATTTAGCAGCTATGAGTTTTAAATATTACCATCTTTTTTCACTTGGGTCTGCGATCCTACCCATTCGAATGGCTTGTTCGATTCGTTCAGCTATAACAACCATATCAGAGAAGCTTTTTGCAGAACTTCCCACCAAGTACTCAAAGTATGGTGCTTTAAAAGTATTGGAGAACAAACCTATCATTTCTTTCTCCAATAATGGCGAATTAACCTGTGCTGCTATTTCGCGCCACCTTTGTGCATACTCCCTTACATATTCCTTATAACCTTTCTCCAATGAATGCAAGCTTGATCTATCAGGGGCTATATCTATATTGAACTTATATTGCTTAATAAAGGCATCGACTAGATCTTTCCATCCCTTTATCTTGGTGTTATCCAAACGCATGTACCAAGTGAGAGCAACATCGCTCAAATTATCTTGGAAGAAATGGATTAACTTCTCATCTTGCACTACCTCGGCCATCTTATTGCAATATGACTTAAGGTGGGTTATTGGACATTGAGTTCCAGTGTATTTGATGAATTCTGGCACCCTAAACTTCTTAGAATGACTACATTAGGTACCAAACACATCTCAGCGGCTTTCACCGGGTCATACAAATGATTTCCCTCAACTGCCCTCACCCTCTCCTCTAGGGCAACCCACTTCTTCAAACCTTCAGCTCCTACCATTTTGTCCTTATGAGACCCCTCCAAGGTTAACTCATCAGCATGAGGGATCCTCATCAGGTATATATGCTGAGCTGGGAAATGCGTAGCGTATTGGGGCTCATGCGAAGATCCACTTGCCCCCATGTTTGGTAGGTTAAAGAATGTTGGAGGCATCGATGGTGTCTGAGCGGTAAATGCTGGTTGGGAGGATGTCCCTTCTCCTGACTTAGATCTCAGGGTTTGTTCAAGTAAGCTAGTAAGCCTGGCAACATCTTCCTTTAGACCGTTCAACTCCTTTTGATGTTGAGCATCCAATTGAGTTCTTTCTTCATTTTCCATTTTTTTCCGCAACTGTGTGTTATGAGCGTGTTTTAATGGGGGACCTATATTTCACCTGGTGTGTAGCATTATGACAGTTCATAAGTGTATGTTCAAAAATGCATGAATGCGAATGCAACATATTAGGCATGGATTATTTCATGGGAGGGTGACATAACAACCGTTTTTCTTTAGATGTGTGGTCATATCTACATCTGATACTTATTGCAATGTCGAGAGGAGATCTGTTTAACCTTTTACCATCTGAGCTTTCAGCCTTGTATACACATTTTGAATAATAAATAAAGGTCTCCATCTTTTTTTATTTAACCCATAAAAACTTTCATTACAACAAATGATTCATCTTAATCTATTACATGGGGAAAGGCACTGCCTCTATTAGCTATAGCTTTTAGAAACATATCGGTGTTATTCATGCTCCTTTGATACTTCGCGATGTCCCCTCCAACTTGATGAGCCTCCACTCTTAGCCATTGAGCCTCGGCCGCAGCTCGGTCCATTTGCTCTTGAAATTCCCTTATTCTTTCAGTATGGATCAAGTTGTTTCTGCATAGAGAATTATTAGCAGTATCTAATATTTGAATGTGACTCTCCATCATTTTCTGACTTTCTAACAATTGTTCGGACTTTGCTTCTCCCTTTGCCAACTTTGTCCTCAATGCTTTTGCTTCAATTTTAACACTATTGAGTTCAGTTCCCACATTTTGGGTGGCTTTGACTATCTTCTTGGTTTTAACCAACTTCAATTCAACATCTTTTAACTGGCTCTTGAGTTCTTTTATATCTGTTAAACGCTTGCTTGACACAGCTTGAGTTTTGACGACCAATTCCTCCCAATACTGGGCCTTCTCCACCTGAAGCGTCTTCTCCTCATTGATGACTTTCAGGGATTCTAAGTCGTTAATTGCTTTCATCTGATCTCGGCCCACCGAGTGTCTTTCTTCCTCAGCCAATTTTCTCATAGCTTTTTCTTCAGCTAATTGATGCTCTAATGATAGTCTCAAATCCTCCTTTGTTTTAAGCTCGACTTGCAATTGTTTTACTTGCTCTCTCAGTTCTTCTTCACAACTCACCCTCTTTTTTGGGGTGCCCACCGATTCTGAAATTTCTACCATGTCGGAAACTCTTCTGTCACGCCATTCAGGATATTTTTCACTAACTGTGGGATTCCTTGATCCATTCTCCTTCTTTATTAGCAACAAAGAGTTCCAATCCTGCTTAATGTTTTCTAACATTTCCATGGCAGCCCCTTTATAGACCCCAGTAAATTGAGCTATGTCAATTGTCCTAGGAACACTTTGTATGCCCTCAAGCTGCCTTGCAACTAAAGCAGGTGCGTAACTAACGTATCTCGTTACTCCAATTAATGGTACCAAGGCTTTTCTCCACAACTCATCAAGCTTGTCATATTCCTCATCCAAGGAGCTTTCCAGTTAAAAATGCTTAATGGAAGCTGTCGCACGTCCCCCGCACGGTGATTCGACGATTTTTCATCTCTTTTGCTTGATTTGGGGTCTTGGGAGTCGCCACCTAGTATTTAATTGAAGGCTACTAGGAAATGCGGGTACACTGGTCTTTGTTAGATATTCAAGGGTAAGGGACTGGTTGTGGTTAGGGAAGGTAATAGCACCCCTAACACACCCTACCTAAGATAAGCTGCTTTGTGGTTTGATGTGATTTGAAAATTTGAAATATTAATCAAATTCTAAGATTTTAATAAATCAGTTATTAAATCCCAGAAAATATGTAGAAACATGTTCTTACATTTTCATGGAAAATATAACATGATTTTATTTGTCCTTGAATTATTTAACCATATTCAAATTAAACAATTAATTCTTTGACTTTTTTTATATATAATTAAATAACATAAAAAAAACAAACACATTCTCTTTCACTATATTTTTTTTTCTTTTCCTTTTCTTTTTTCTTTTTTTTTTTTTTTTGCATCCAAACTTCCAAATACAAATTCAAAACAACTAAACAAAAATTACATTACACAATTTTAAAATTACAAAATAGCCCCTAAAAACAATCTGGAATCACAGGGAAGGTCTTCAGCACCACTGGAATAATGGCGGCACGTCTCCTCCACGCGCCACCGCCACTGGCGGCACGTGGGTTCACGCGCCGCCGCTGACAATGCCAGGGAATGGGCGGATCTGCCCTGCTTCCTTCTTCCCTTCCCTTCTCTACTGGCTGTGGGCACCACCGTTACCTGCAAAGAGGGAAAAAAAACACAATGCAAAGCTTCTGATTCTTTCTCCTTTTTTCAGATCTGCTCTCCTGTCTTCTCTTTTGGTTTTCTGTTCTTCTCTTCTTCAGGTGGCGGTCGGCTCTGAGTTCAGGGCGTTTTCTTCCCCTTTGCTTCGGGTGGCAGATCGAGCGGTGCTGCCGTGTCCCAGCTGCAGTAGAAGGCTGGCGGCCGGAGCTGCGGGTGCAGCCGTGCGTTGGGGAGGAGCTGCTGCGGGGCCGGGAGAAGACTAGGAAGAAGACAGCGGGAGCTGCCGCCGTGTTCGGTCTGAGGAAGAAAGGAACGGCGACCGGTCTCTGTTGGGTGGAGATGGAGACCGTGAGAAGGAAATGGGAGGCTTCTGTGCAGAGGGCAGGTCTTGGCTGCCGCTGTTGGAGGTTGATGTGGGTATGGCCTTGGCTGGTTTTTGTGAGAGGGAGCTGCTGCGACTACCGGCGAGAGGGGAGAGTGAAGGGGCAGAGAGAGGTCTCTCGTTTTTTTTAGGGAAGGGGGCAGACCGGTTTTCGGGAGGAAACGAAAAAATCAAAGAAGATAGGGGCGGCGGCTGCCTTTCTTTTTTCCAAGGCTGATGGCTTTTTTAGCTGGGAGTTCACTGGTTAGTCTTTGGCAAGGCAAAGGGGGAAGAACGGCGCTGGTTTAGGTGGGAGCTGCCAAAATGGGGGAAGGTCCGGGTGCAAGCAGAGGGTGGCGGCTTTTTGTGTAGTTTTTTGTTTAGGTTAGGGTTTTTCTCAATTTTTCTCCGCCCCTATACCTCTCCATTTTTCTCTGTGAATAAAGTCCCCCCCCCCCGCCTTTTGATTAGGTTAGGGTCAGAAATTGGGTAGCAACAGAAGCCTTTGCAATTTTACCCTCCAATCATCTTCAAAAAAGCTCTCCCACTCTTTTGATATGAACAACTGGAGTGGCTTTTGGTCAAACCACCAGAAATTATTGAATATTGGCGTCTCTGTTTTTATATAGCTTAACAACTAGATGAATAGTAAAAAGACACAACACCTTATGGAACCTTTACCCATTTTCTTGCAATGACTAAGAGATAGGAAGGTTTCAGCCAAAATCGCGACACGTGGGTTGATCTTTGTCTTTTCATATTCCACAAACAAATTAGCAGCTTCCAAACTAATAATTCCCGTAGTAGAGGGACATAGAACCAAACCAAATATTCTCAAAGCCAATATTCTATGTTTCTCTAATTTAGCACCCGGGTTAGCTTTTTTAGCAATCAGCAACTCCTCTAGTCGTTTCCATCTAAGACCCCCAGAGTTATCTTTCTCTCTATACGGTATTAGCTGAGGGATCCCTAGCAGTTTGGCAAGCTCATCCATGGTGTCGTCAATTCTCTAGCGGAAGTACACTTTGTAGGCATCTTCAGGGAATTCAGTCAACACACTATACTCTTCAATGGTAGGTGTCATGTCGACATTTCAGAAAGTAAAACGATGGTAATCAGGATCCCAAAAATGTATCATGGCTTTTATAGCTGATGGCAAAACTGGCACCTTCAAAAGGTGCAAAATCCTCCCATACTTCATAGCAAATTCTGCTTCATCTATCTGATACTTAGTGAGTGAAAACAATTTGCTAGTGTTATTTATTATGCACCTAACATCTTTGAGTAGCGGTGTCCCACTGGCATTTGGTCTAGGGCAGTCTCCCTCGATCATTTGCAAGGATTCAGATTCGAGTCCATACTCAACAGTGGTTACCTCACGAATAACGGTCATTATGTCACTCGAAAATCCTGTAATGAAAATGCTTAAATGTTATGCTTATCTCAGTGAAATTATACAGGGACCAACCTAAAGAATATGTTCTAGCCATTAAATGCATCTGGGTAGTTTGGCTATCTAGTCTCAAAGGTCTTTCGCATGCTCAGTGATCATCCTCGAAAGGTTGATATGAGGTTTACAAGCAGCGTGAAAATAGAGGCCCTGAGTAAAATTAATTTGGCATATCAACCACTATCGAGCAAACAAATCATGCAAGAGTTGGATAGTTTCGCGAGCCTTACCCAGGCTAAAGCCATTGGGGTGCCGTTACTCCTCCACTTATTTTAAAGTTGGAACCACACGTATATATACAAAATGAGCTTGAATGATGTGTGAAGGCCTTATATTCATATCAATATATATGCATGATAAATATGAGTAATTATGCTTGCTAAAACATTGAAAAGAGCAAAAAAAAAATAATAATTAAAAATAAAATAAAATAAAATACACAAAAATACATAATAAATAATAATAAACAATAAAAAAAACAAAAACAATCTCGGCGGTCCTAAGTCCCCATCGGAGTCGCCATTATGTCGCACCCGACATCGCGGCGGCCTATAAAATAATCTCGAATATGAAAAAAAAAGAACAGATTTCTGGCATCTTGTTCTTAAAAAAAAATGTCTTGTTTGGAGAGTCGCCACCTAGTATTATGGTCACTAGGAACCCTAACTGGTCAACAGAGATTCTATGGTTCGGGACTAGTTACGTAAAAGGGAAGATATTATCACCCCTTAAACGTTCTGCCTAAGGCAAACTGCATTGCTTTTTTTGTCTTAAATTGCCAAATTTTTTATTGGTTTACGTTCTAATGATTTATTCACGATATTCCTGACTCTGGCGTCAGTGAATATTCGACTACGGATAATTCCAACTCTGGCGTTGGTAACTATTACGTAGCTATAAAATAAATTTAGATTAATATTTTTTATTCCTGACTCTAACGCTAGTGAATAAACAAGTAAACTAAATTCATTTTATTAAGCATTCACATATTTTTCTATTTCTTATGTAGTTAAATAAAAAAAACAATTAAATCAGTGTTTTTATTCTTGATTCTGGCGTTAGTGAATAAATAAATAAATTTATTTATTTTTCATACATGCACATATATTTTTTCCTTGCTAAATAAAATAAAATATAACGAATAAAAATAATATAAACTCAAACCAGTATTTTACTCCCAACTCTGGCGTTGGTGAATAAACCGGTAAATTTATATTATTTTTATTCATGCATACACATATTTTTTTTATTTTTCTATTTCTCCTATTTTTTATTTTTTTCTATTTTTTATTGTTTTTTTGGGGCTGGGCCCAGCTCAGCCCACATGGGCTGGACTAAGCCCAGCCTAGTCACTAGCCCAAGCTAGTGACCCGGCTGGGCCACAGCACGCATGAACTAGTTTCATGCGTGCATAACACTGTGCAAAGGTAATTAATTACCTTCGCACATTACTAAATGCACTGAACTTAAGAAATGAAAACGAAGAAACAGAGAAGGCTTACCTTGCTGTATGTTGCTTCACCGGAGCGTGTCGAACGAAGATCAGTGGTGGTGTCCGTTGATAGGAAGCTAGAATTCCTCCTTCTACCTCTGCTTTCCTGTCCTCTGTTTCCTCTGCTCTCGTCTGAAAAATTATTCAAGTGCTCTGTTTTTTAAAACTCTCTCTACTCTCTCTCGATTTGTTTCTGTTTTCGTTGTTTTAAGGCCGGTATTGGTAAGGGAAGGGTTCACTTCTGGTATGGGGTTCTAAAAAACACTTAAAAATTCAACTGGTATCTTTGTGTTTCTCTCTTTTGGTTTCGTTCGTCCCCCCTCTCTCTCTCTAACCCCCCTCCTCTTCGATGCTGCTCGGTTTATATAGGGCTCGGTGGGTTGATAACGGGCGGTAGGCTAAGGGTCGGCCACCATTAAGGCGCCCATAACTGAAGCCAACGGACGACAATTACTGCTGCAACGTTCCTCCCTCCATTATTGCAGAAACGGTCACTGGCTTAAAGGAGAAGAAGATGAACAGCGTCTTCAAAACGACACCGTTTGGAGATAAACAGTGGCCATTTTCACTTTGACCCATGAAGTTTCGAAAATTTTATAATTAAGCCCCTAGTTTAAACTGTAATTTTCCCTGCATTTCGGCGCCTTTTACAAGTTAGTTCTTGGACTTTAATCTGCTGCAATCGTGTTCCCAATTAACCCCAAACTTTGCTATTTCTTCAATTAAGTCCCTGATTTCATTAATTTAATTAAATCCAAAGTCCAATTAAGTCTAAAATTTATCAATTCTCCAATTAAGCCTCTGATTGGATTAATTAAATTAATTCCAAGCTTAATTAAGTCTCAAAACTTATCAATTCTCCAATTAAACCCTTGTTTGGATGAATTAAATTGATTTCAAGCTTAATTAAGTCTAAAAATTTATCAATTCTCCAATTAAACCCTTAATTGGATTAATTAAATTAATTCCAAGCTTAATTAGATTAATTTCAAAGTTTAATTAAACCCCAAAACTTCCAATTATTTTGCCCTTAACCCAAATTTTAATTCATTCTTCATTTATTTCATTTTACTTGTTTTTCCATCATTATTATTATTATTATTTCATCATTTTTTTTATCCTTTTCAGTAAATAAAATTAAAATAAAATGGTTAAAAATTAGGTTATGACACTACCTAGTCATTGTTAGCTCCTTAAATTTACCTGCTGTATTTCTTGATGGCAAAGTATATATATATATATATCCCTTCCAGTGCGAAATCAACAATTGTGGCTTTGTATGGTTTTAACTACAAGTGAGAATCTATTTGATATAACAGAGAGAGGTTCGTTAAACATTTAACGCCATTTCTGCATCAACGTTGAATCCTTCGTGAAGAGATTGATTTGGTCATCGGTCTAGATATAGATTGTGCAGTTATCTCCTCCAGAATTAGCTTTCCTCTCCCTCAGATTACACAGCCTGTTCTATTGATCTTCATATTGGGAATCGCTGAAACTAAAACTAGTCTGAATATTAAGGGAAATTCAACGTTCTGATAAGTGACATAATGGTTTTTAATTGGAAAACATCCCGTAGAATCTCCTGTAAATTTTTAAACTCAATCAAGTAGTTGAATCTTCAATTATTATTATTTTAAACTGTTATCCTGATCTTACATGACCGGATCTCTTTTCAGATTTAGACTTATCTTTCACATTTTGTTTGGGACAAATCTCTATATAACTGCTCATAACTCTAGATCTCGCAAATAATTAACTGCTCATCCTGTCTATTGATCTTCATGTTGTGGATCGCTGAAACTAGTTTGAATATTATGGGAGATCCAATGGTCTGACATGTGACGGTGATTTTTTATACGAAAACAGCTGTAGAATTTTCAGTAAAATCTTAAGTTTAATCTAATGGTTGGATCGTCAATTATCACTATTTTAAATCGTTTGTCCATAAAAATATATATGTTAAGTTATCCATATTTTATTTAGAATAGATTCTCATATAACTGCTCATAACCCCACTTCCCTACGAGCCCGACTACATCATAAATATTATAGAATAAAGCTAATTATTATAAAAGAGGATCCTTTGCTTGCCATTGGAGAAATAAAACATTTTGGAATGTATATTAAAGAGGAAGAGTCTACCATTCTTGGTACACTCTTTGGACACTAGAGGCAGAGCAAAAGTTCTAAAACTGCCGGTTGTCGAGAGCTTTTAAGTATGTAAGTTTCCATCCAACAGGCTTTTTATGATTGACGTTATGTTTTTTTTTTTTTGTTCTAAATAATATTGTGTGAAAAATAATTTTCTCAAGAGAAAAGAATTATCAACATTATTTGCACATTTTTTTATCATACATTTTTTGTCATGATAAAATATCATTTTTTCTAACGACAAACTCTTAGAATTCTTTTCACAAATATATAACTTATTAAGCAAATTTCATACGAAACAATATATAATAATGATTTATTTTGATAATTAATTTTTATCATTTGATACAAATAATGTGGAATTATACAAGGCACATTATTAATAACTTAAATTAAAGAAACTTAATACATCACTTAATTTGTATCACTCATGTGGTCGCATATATATATATATATATATATATATATATATATATATATATATATATATATATATATATATATATGCGACCACATGAGTGATACAAATTAAGTGATGTATTAAGTTTCTTTAATTTAAGTTATTAATAATGTGCCTTGTATAGTTCCACATTATTAATAACTTAAATTAAAGAAACTTAATATATCACTTAATTTGTATCACTCATGTGGTCGCGCATATATATATACTGGTTAAATTGTTGCTAGTGAAGGCAAACTTAAGGCTGTAAGTTTCATCTCTTTTTTGGGTTTTGTAATTGAATTTGTTTTCTCTGTGGTAACAATTTTTTTGATCTGCTTGTTTTGTTCTAATACTAGCTATCATCTCAATTCAGTCACAGGATGGAATCTGGTCGACCATCAAGCACTAATGATGAGTCGAGTCATCAAGTTTCGCTTGATATCAAGAAATTAGCCAAATCTGTGAAGGACGTGCTAGAAATCTCAGATGCTTTCTCCGACACATGTTGTATATGTAAAGTTCCTGCGCGATTACGTGAGTTGAACGAAAAGGCCTACACGCCTCGTGTAGTCTCCATAGGCCCAATTCACCATGGTAGTGAGAAGCTAAAAGCCATGGAAGTATTAGGATATTGCCATTTAGTGGCAATACCCCACCACTAAGCAAGTGGTTGCTCCATTAATGCCACAAATGGTGGCATGTTTTAAGGCTTTATTGGCCCCTCCATGTTGACCATATTTGCCTATAAAAGAGGCATAATTATTTGAGAGCAAAGGGAGAGAGTGCAGAGAGGGTTGAGAGAGAGAACGTGAGAATAGAGAGTAAAGAGAGAGCTGCAATGGCAGCAGCCTTGCTGTCATTGCAGCAGCTGTAAGAGTAGCAGATGTAATCCTCCTCCTCCATGTATCTCTATATCTAATAAAATGGACATCTCCCGTGGATGTAGGCGATTTGCCGAACCACGTTAAATATTGTCTCAGTGTGCTTACCCTCCGATGAGCAAATATCAATACACCACAGGCCCGAAATCCCCAACAATTGGTATCAAAGCATATGGTTTAAGTGGTGTTTGATTTTTGCTCAAAAATAAAAGTTACCAAAATTGTGTTTTGACCATATCACTATGTAGAGGAGGAAGAGACGAAGCCACTGGTCGAAATTGGATGTCGGAATTGGCTACACGCGCCAACGAGGTGACGGCCCACGCTCGCAGACGCGACCCACGCTTGCCACGCGTCTTCTTCGCCCGGATGGGCTGACCCGACCCGAATACCAGTTGACCCGACCCACATGGCTGACCCGGATATGATGACATCAACATGACGTCATTGTGACATCAGCATGCAAAGTAGCCCTGCCAAGGATGACTTCAGCCTGATGTAATGGCGACGTCATCAAGCACACCAGGCATGCCATGTCAGCAGCCACGTCAGAGACCAGTCAGCAGCCACGTCAGAGACCAGTCAGCAGACACATCGTCAGAGTGGGACCCACATGCCACGTCATCAGCCGCGAGCCTGACTGAGTCGAGTTGAGCCGAACCGAACCGCTAGCCGAGGGAGAAGATTCTGTGCAGCAGAGTCTACGTGCAACCGGATCTGAGATTGAATCTGGGTCGTGCATCAGGCCAGAATTGTTTTGATCAAATCTTAGCCGTTTGAAGTGCGATTTGGACGATTTCAGACTTGTTTCCAGCTAATTTGATCGTTCTGGATGCAATGGTACGGTTCGATCATTGAGATTTATGACCAAAAGTGGTGGTGGTGAATTATTAAGATAGATTGCCCGATTAAAAGGCATCTCAAGGGCATCATGGTGGTCGATGAAGATGAAGAAAAAGAAGGTGCACATGTTTATCCAATTACATGTGCTGAACTGCTAAGTGGGGAGAATTTTAACTGCCTTGAAGGAAGGCAAAATTGGGACACTCTGGACACCCGATCATGTGGATAATTTGAGGTGAAGAGTGGAAATTGACGAAGACCAATCTTGATGAATCTAAGAACTGGTAATCTCGCCAGATGTTGAGAAATTATGTATTAAACCAGTATATTCCAGATCACTTGTAAAGGAAAGTCGGGACCAAGGTAGCAAATGGTTGTATATACGGAAAGACAGTACGATGGATAGATATGGCCTAAGAAGTTCTGTCTAGGAGATTAGGTTTTAAGCGGGACCAGTGTGACCCCTTTAACCTTTCCTGGGAACTTGCCTAGTGGAAGGATTATCCATACGGTACTATTTTCATATATATAGCAGTTTGTAATGAAACGGTTGAAGACTAGCAGGATTACAGCACAAGGGAATAGTTGGGTTCCGTATGTTCAAGGATCTGATGGAGTGGTGATTTCTCCAAAGAAGTTAGATTCGGTGACTGTGATTCTCGATGGGAGAATTGATGAAGACCCTGATAATGGAAGAAAAATACAGCAAGGGGATAAAGTTTGGCACCCTATTTTGACTTGGACAGGTGTTGTGACAGGATGAGCTGTTGTCAAACATAAGCAAGGAATAGGGAGAAATCTAGAGAACAGAAATTGCACGAGGGCACACGGAGATTATGCAGGAGTACCCGTAGGATCCAACGAGGTACTGTAATGAGACAACAGGTGCAAGGAGAAGAAGTGTTCCCAGATGAAGCTCAGAGCAAAGACTGTTAAAGTTTGTACAACAGGAAGTCTCTTATGCTCTTGATGAAGACAACAGGCGAAGACCTTTCCAATGCATGTAAGGATGGAAAGAGAGCTGTTGTGGAAGCACCTAACTGAGGGGGTGCAAACGCCTGTGATAAAAGGCGACCGCCTATGATGAAAGGCGAAGACACCAAAGAGAGTTGGTGTAGGTGGAACTGTCAAGCAGAAAGGCATAGAAGCTCCAAACATAGAAATTGAGGTGGAGGATTGCGAGGAGTATACCGCAACTTTCTCTTTCTATGTAGTCAGTGGCAGTCATCTCTCCCATAGTGCACATAGTGGTAGAGAATTTTGGAGCCACTTTAAAGCATCTCAACTGAAGGAGGATGCGACCGCCCCATGACAACGGGCGAAGACACCTTAGAGAAGGTGTGAGGGCCTTGATATGAGCCCAAGATCAGACCGCCTCATGAAAACGGGCGAAGACGCCTTAGAGAAGGTGTGAGGGCCGCGATAGGAGCCCCTTTTCAGACCGCCGCATGACGACGAGCGGAGACACCTGAGGAGAAGGTGTGTGGGCCATGATATGAGCCCAGTTTAGAACGCCCCAAAGCCAATGTGATGGCTAGATATAAGTGGACAGGTGTATGGATAGCCAATGAAGTGGCTATGATGAGTATGGAGACAAATGCAGGATTGACTTTCATGGATATTGCCCCCATGCTAAAGATCAATGAGCTAGAAAACATTTGCCTTGGACAATAAGTGGGTGACTTGTGGAGCATTAAGACGCGGCTGCTATGAAGGAGCAGAGGGCATGCGCAGGTTCCGGGAACGAGTTGACTCTTGTCAAGGTGGTGAGCTCAGTAATGGCATTGTAATACTCAGAGTATGAAGACAGATATGGATCAACCTTTAATGGGCTGCCCCCATGGTTAAAGGTGGAGAGCTACCTAGACTCTTACGACTAAGAGCAAGAGACTCACGAAGAAATAAGGCGTGGTTCCTAGGGTGGAACAGAGGGCAGGCGCAACTCCTAGATGAGTAGACTCTTGGAAGAGTAGTGACCTTGTGATCACATTGAAATACTCAATGACTGTCGCACTTGGGAATATTCATTTGAGGGGGTGTTGTAAGCCTTGGTGTAAGGCTTGAAAAATCATTCCGGACCGAGCATGGTTGATACACTCGAAGGGGAATGTTGTGTTAAAGACGCTCTCAGAATAGTAAGCTTGGACCTGCTGCAGAATGCAAGCTTGTGCTGAAGAAGCAAGAGGATAATTGCCCACACAAATAGCAAAGGGGGTGATTGTTAGGATATTGCCATTTAGTGGCAATACCCCACCACTAAGCAAGTGGTTGCTCCATTAATGCCACAAATGGTGGCATGTTTTAAGGCTTTATTGGCCCCTCCATGTTGACCATATTTGCCTATAAAAGAGGCATAATTATTTGAGAGCAAAGGGAGAGAGTGCAGAGAGGGTTGAGAGAGAGAACGTGAGAATAGAGAGTAAAGAGAGAGCTGCAATGGCAGCAGCCTTGCTGTCATTGCAGCAGCTGTAAGAGCAGTAGATATAATCCTCCTCCTCCATGTATCTCTATATCTAATAAAATGGACCTCTCCCGTGGATATAGGCGATTTGCCGAACCACGTTAAATATTGTCTCAGTGTGCTTACTCACCGATGAGCAAATATCAGTACACCACAGGCCCGGAATCCTCAACAGGAAGACCACAAAAGAATGTACCTGCAAGAATTCCTTGCCCTGAGCATGGTAAGTGTAGAGCGTTTTATTGAATTTATTAAGGAGAAGGAAACAAGATTGCGTAATTGCTATGCGGAAACCATTGAGTTTAGTAGCGAATACTTCATAAAAATGATATTAATGGATGCTGCCTTCGTCATTATGTTTTTGCTGAAGTGCAAGCACATGGAATGCATAGGTAGCAGAGACACCATTCTCAATCCTCCATGCAAGTTTGTAGATGTAATGAATGATATCTGTTTGCTTGAAAATCAGCTCCCGTTCTTCATCCTCAACGAGTTGTGTGGACTATCCCCTATATTCGGCGATTCTCCAAAAGCTATACTGATTGAGCTTACTCATTGGTTCTTTTCAAATGAATGGGGTTCATGGAAAGTAGGGGAATATAGGGAGAAAATAGATTTTCTGAAGTGAAACATTTGGTTGACTTTCTTACAATTTATCATCGGCCAACTAAACAGCAACCGTGTGAGGAACTTGAGCTTCTAACCGCACCCAGTGTAAAGGAGCTCCACCAAGCGGGGGTCAAGTTTGTGCAGAGCTCAAGCAAAAATCTTCTTGACATAAAATTCGATAAAAAAAAAAAAAAGGAGACTAGAGATCCCACGATTAAAGTTACATCGCAGAACAGAAATCATAATCTGGAATATGCAAGCCTATGAGCAGTGCCATGGCCTGCAACATGGTTATGTTGGTCACTATATCTATTTGATGGGTCTCTTTGTCAGTGCCAATAAGGATGTGGAAATACTTGTTGAAAATCGTATTATAGAAAACTTCCTATCATCTAAAGAGGAAGTGGTAAAACTCTTTCACAATCTCCAGAAAGCAAATACAATGTCGCTAACTGATTTTCGCTTTGAAGGTCTCATTTCAGATCTGAATGCATTCTGCGAAAGGCCATGGAACAAGTGGAAGGCGACTTTAAAGCAAAATTATTTCAATACCCCATGGGCAGCAATCTCTGTCTCAGGAGCTGTTATTCTTCTCATTCTGACTGTCGTACAATCCGTCTGCTCTATACTTCAAGTAGTTTAGCTTCTGTTTTCTTCCTTGAACTTTTCTTGTAAATGAAAAGGTTGTTCAGTAGAAATTCCAAGCAATGAAGACTGTATAATTTGTTCTGATTTTCTCTTAGAAACTGAAATTGTTTTATTCTATTCTATGCTTTTTATAATGATGAGCTTATTATAGTCTTTAAATATGCTAAAAAGTAATTAATATTACTTTCACCTTTCCCCTCTTCGGATTACATTTATAGTTTTCCATTAGCTTACCGATCAACGGCTCAAATCCCATTTCACTGTCTCCTTCCTTCCTCCTTCACCTCTCGCCTTGCCCCTATCAAAATCGCCAGAACCTCCTATCCCTACCCACCAAAAACTTTCAAATCTCTAGCTTTCCCTCGTTTTCTCGAGAAACAAACAGAAACCCCAATTTCCCAATTCATTTATTTCAATGGCACAGAGCAAACAGCAAGAAAATCCACCGGAGGGAAAGCCCCAAGGAACAACTAGCCTCGAAGGCAGCCAGCAAAACATCTTTTTGGACACGAGCAAAACTTCTAAAACTGCGGTTGTTGAGAGCTTGCAAGTAGTTTCAGTTTCTGTCCATTTGGCTTCTTATGATAGACATCATGTTTTTTTTTTTTATTCAAAATAATACTACATGAAAAATAATTTTCTTAAGGGAAATTATCAAAATTACTTGCACATTTCTTTATCATATTTCTTTTCTAATGATAAAATATCATTTTTTTCTAAACACAAACTCTTTAAGAGGTTTTTTCTCAAATATACAACTTATTAAGAAAATTACATATGAAACAATATAAATTAATTAATTATTTTAATAATTAATTTACATCATTTGATCAAATAATGTGGAACAAGGCACATTATTAATAATTTTAATTAAAAAAATTAATACATCACTTAATTTGTATCACCTATGTGGGCGCACGCGCATATATATATATATATATATTACTGGTTAAATTGTTGCTAGTGAAGGCAAACTTAAGGCTGGAAGTTTCATCTCTTTTTTGGGTTTCGTAATTGAATTTGTTTTCTCTGTGGTAACAATTTTTTTGATCTGCTTGTTTTGTTCTGATACTAGCTAACAATTTGTTTTGTTTTGTTAGTGTGTTTGGTATTGCAGTTACTGTTGTGGTTATGATTTAAAAAAAATTGTTTTATAAAAAGTACTTTTAGTTGAGGTTGATTTGGAAAAATATATGTTTTGTTAAAACTGTGATTGAAATTGAGGTTAGCCAAAACATAATTTAATGTGTTTGGTTAAGAATGCTTTTGAAATTGAGGTTATAAAATAATTTTAAAAAATATATATTAATATTGATGGTTTTTAATTTAAATATTGTAAATTTAACTATTGCTATTACATCATGAAATAAAAAATATTTTATATAAAATATTTTTTATTGTTTCATTAAACTATCTACAATTCCATCACGTATGAAATACATCCGACAAAGACTACAATTTTCATAAATTTCTTAAAAGCGCAACAACATCAGGTAAAATATAATTAAGAACAAAATTGGAATTACGATCAAATTCTGCAAATGCTACGTCATCAAGTAATCTCCATCTAATTTATGTAGTGTCATTGAATAATGTTTAATACTAGTTTTTCGAATAAAACACAATCAATTTTTTTTTATTTTGTTGGGTCGGACCCGATTCAACGCATAGCTTTGAACCGGACCGGTCCGACCAGAATAGTGGAGCCATGCTCCACTATTCACGTTTTTATTTTTAATAAAACATGTGCTTCAAAAATATGTTTTATAAAATTTCAAAAATGTCATCATTCAAAAGCAACTTTATCCACACATGTGCTTCAAAAAAATTTTCCTTTTATTTTCTATTTCATTCCTTGTAATATTTCATTTCTTTCTTTTTAATAACATCATCAAAATTCATTAAGCTCAAGAAATTGAACACATCATCATAGACTGTATCCAGTACAAACTAGGATCATATTTTTGTTATTATATATATATATATATATATATATATATATATATATATATATATATATATGTTTTTGTGTTATATTATTAATTTGAATTTGTAATATATTTTAATATGATTGAAACATTATAATAATGACATTGATAGTTGAAAGATTTATGATGTTATAATTAATTCAAATATTATTTAAAAATATTTTTTAATAAATAAATTAACTTCATAGATTGATTTGTAAAACATTTTATATCTCATACAATATTCAACATAAAGTAAAAAAATTTTTAAATATGATTGAAGCATATTTTGATGGCTATAAAAAAAAAATCTGTAGAACTACTTGGCATGCTAAAAACAAATTCATATTTTTAATAAGAATCTATGATCATAATATTTCAATAATCTCTTTTGAAAAGTGTTTTTATTCAAGAAATTTATCTTTATTTTAAATTTATTTATCTAACATTAAATTTATAAATTAAACATAAATAAATATTAAAAATAAATAAGGTATTTATTAATAAAATTAAATATATTCAAAATGAATAAAATTAAAATATCATTTTACATTAAATCAATTAAAGATAGCAAATATATTTTTCGGTTTCCCTGCCTACACCAAATGTTCTTCAAAAAATAAAGTATTAAATATTTTTAAAAGACATTCATATAATTTTTTTCTTCACGGTTCAAGATCAAAGCCACAGAACACCGCATGTCAATGGTACTAGTTGGGATGTTAATATTTTATTTTATCTTATAAAAAAACTTTGAGAAATCATGTAGCTTTGAATTTTTCCCACCATTGAGTAAGGGCATGGAAATTCTAGTGTGAAATCGACAGAGATAGGGCAGATGAATGATGAATATACGAATTCAATTATTCAATTGTATCACATGCGACCATGAATGCCCCCCCACATGGAAGGATTTATATATTCATAATACTCAAAAGAATGATTAACTTATTATAGTCTTTAAATATGCTAAAAAGTAGTTAATATTATTTTCACCTTCCCCTCTTCGGATTACATTTATAGTTTTCCATTAGCTTACCGATCAACGGCTCAATTCCCATTTCACTGTCTCCTTCCTTCCTCCTTCACCTCTCCCCTTGCCCCTATAAAAATGGCCAGAACCTCCTATCCCTACCCACCAAAAACTTTAAAATCTCTAGCTTTCCCTCGTTTTCTCGAGAAACAAACAGAAACCCGAAACCCCAGTTTCCCAATTCATTTATTTCTATGGCACAAAGCAAACAGCAAGAAAATCCACCGGAGGGAAAGCCCCAAGGAACAACTAGCCACGAAGGCAGCCAGCAAAACTTCTAAATCTGCGGTTGTTGAGAGCTTGTAAGTAGTTTAGTTTCTGTCCATTTGGCTTTTTATGATAGACATCATGTTTTTTTTATTCAAAATAATACTACATGAAAAATAATTTTCTTAAGAGAAATTATCAAAATTATTTGCACTTTCTTTATCATATGTTTTTTTTAATGATAAAATATCAATTTTTTCTAAACACAAACTCTAAACACAAATATACAACTTATGAAGCAAATTTCATATGAAACAATATAAATTAATATATCATTTGATACAAATTATGTGGAACAAGGCACGTCGTTAATAATTTTAATTAAAGAATTTAATACATCACTCATGTGGTCCCATATATATATATTACAGGTTAAATTGTTGCTAGTGAAGGCAAACTTAAGGCTGTAAGTTTCATCTCTTTTTTGGGTTTCGTAATTGAATTTGTTTTCTCTGTGGTAACAATTTTTTTGATCTGCTTGTTTTGTTCTAATTCTTGCTATCATCTCAGTTCAGTCACAGGGATGGAATCTGGTGGACCACCAAGTACTAATCATGAGCTGGGTCATCAAGTTTCGCTTGATATTGATAGATTAATCCAATCCGTGAAGAAAGAGCTGAAAATCTCATGTGCTCCCTCCGGCACATGGTGTATATATAAAGTTCTTGAACGATTACGCGAGCTGAACGAAAAGGCCTACGCACCTCGATTAGTCTCCATAGGCCCAATTCACCATGGTAAGGATAAGCTAAAAGCCATGGAAGACTACAAAACAATGTACCTGCGGGAATTCCTAGACCGGAGCGGGGTAAGCGTGGAGGCTTTTATTGAATTTATTAAGGAGAACGAAACAAGATTGCGTGATTGCTATGCGGAAACCATTGGGTTTAGTAGTGAAAACCTCATAAAAATGACATTAATGGATGCTGCCTTCGTTATTATGTTTTTGCTGAAGTGGAATTACAAAGACTTCAGAAGAAGCAGAGACAGCATTTTCTATCCTCCATACAAGAGTGTAGATGTAAGGGTTGATATCTGTTTGCTTGAAAATCAGCTCCCGTTCTTCATCCTCGAGGAGTTGTGTGGACTATCCACTATACTCGGCAATTCTCCGAAACCTACACTGATTGAGCTTACTCATGGGTTCTTTTCAGATGAATGGGGTTCATGGGCAGTAGGGGACATTTTGGAGAAAAAAGAAATCTCCGGAGTGAAACATTTGGTTGATTTTCTTACAATTTATCATCGGCCAACTGAACAGCAACAGTATGGGGAACTTGAGGTTCTAACCGCACCCAGTGTAAAGGAGCTCCACCAAGCGGGGGTCAAGTTTGTGTTGAGTTCAAGCGAAAATCTTCTTGACATAAAATTCGATAGAAACAAAGGGAGACTAGAAATTCCACGATTAGAGTTAGAAGGCAGAACAGAAGTCATGATCAGGAATATGCAAGCCTTTGAGCAGTGCCATGGCTTGAAATATGATTATGTTGGTGACTATATCTGTTTGATGGCTCTCTTTGTCAGTGCCAGTAAGGATGTGGAAATACTTGTTGAAAATCGTATTATAGATAACTGGCTATTACCTAATGAGGGAGTGGTAAAACTCTTTCGCAATCTCAACAGAGGAAATTTTGTGTCGCGAAATGATTTTCTCTTTGAAGGTCTCATTAAAGATCTGAATGCATTCTGCGAAAGGCCATGGAACAAGTGGAAGGCAACTTTAAAGCAAAATTATTTCAATACCCCATGGGCAGCAGTCTCTGTCTCAGGAGCTGTTATTCTTCTCATTCTGACTGTCATACAATCCGTCTGCTCTATACTTGAAGTAGTTTAGCTTCTGCAATTTCAATTCTTTCATATGAATTAATCCGCATGTTGCATTAATTGTACCCATAATCCTTGTTCTCTTCTTTGTTTTCTTCTTCTAAATGACATAATTGTTTCAGTAGAAATTCCAAGCAATGAAGACTGTATAATTTGTTCTGATTGTCTCTTGGAAACTGAAATTGTTTTATTCTATTTTATGCTTTTTACGGGCATGATTAACATGAGATTTACTGAATTTATTTATTTAAATCAATAAAAAAAATTATAATCTAAAAACCTTAAAATTTAAAAAATAAATATAAATGAATAAACTCTAGTCCTAAAAAATATTATGCAAGATCCAACAAATTAACAATATTATTTAAAAAAATAAAAAAAATTACAGATGAATTAGAATAATACCTTGAAAAATCAAACACAAACAAAACAATTCTAAAAATGTCATGCAAAACCGGTGATCTACGTCATGAGATCGGGATAAACTCAAAGAAAAGAAATTAAAGGTGATTACAAAATCAATATTTTTATGTAAAAAAAACTAATGTAGAACGATAAGATCACACGACAAATTAAATGTCAAAAAATGAAACAAAAAAAAATACACAAAGGGATCTAAACAAAATAAGGTTGAAAAAAGAACATTAATTAGAGGGAAAATAAAAAATTTTAATTGGAGGTAAATTGAATTAGAAATATCTTTAACAAAAGAAAAAAAATCAAAAGAATGAGGGTTTAACTACAAAAAATAAAACAACAAAAACTTTGATTAAAAGATGAAATTGAAAGCAAAAAAAAAAATTCAATAAAATGGCAAAGAAAAAATATTAAAAATAAAAAATAAAGACTGAAATTAAAAACAAAACATACGAAAAATTATAATTGAAGAACTAAATTTTTTAAAAAATATGTTTATAAAAGAATAGGAACAAAATAAGAAATAAAAGGAATAAGGACTGAAACTATAAAATGAATAAGAATAAAATAAGAAATTAAAAAAATAAAGACTGAAATTAAAAACAAAACATATGAGACATTGTAATTGAAGGACTCAATTGAAAAAAAACTTCTATAAAAGGATTAAGAATGAAATAAAAAATTAAAAGAACGAGAATTGAAACTGAAAAAAAAAAGAGGACAATGATATACTTTATTTGTTAGAGGAGAGAGAGAGAGAGAAAAACAAAACAAACGACTATCATACACCTACACGTGCCACACTATGTAAATGGGGACATGCACCCTCTGAATGGTGCGGATGCAACCCTCTTGTTGGCGCGTGTGCATATGTGCTAGGAGCTTTTTTGATTAAAAAATTCAAACGAAAACATGAAAATACCGAAATACCTCTATGATCATTTTAATTACATAAAATATTCGTGTGAAAATATAAAAACACCCCAAATGTAAAGCTTAATTATTATTTTTTTATCTTTTCTAAGGTTAAAAACGTGCTTTTCACTGTACATGGATAATGGAAAAACCTGAAAACCCTTGTCCTACAACTCAATAATTTTTTTATCATATGGGCAAAGAAATATTTTTATTGTGAAAAAGCTTGTGAAAAGTCATGAAAGCTCTTAGTCAACGGTTCTAAATTTTGTTGACTAAAAAAGTATTTTTACTATGTAAAAAAATGAAAAAGAGATATACACTTCTAAATAATATTTTAATGACCAATTAACTAGTGAAAAAGACCAAAAACCCTAGCTTTAAGGCTTAATTTTCCTAATTTAAGGACAAAATAATAATTCCATTATAGCAATTCATGGTATTATTTATGAATATCAAATTAGATTCTTTGGATTTTTTATTAAATTTTTTTAAAAAAAAGCATTATCCTAAAATTATCATCAAGTTCATATTATTGATGAAAGATCTCATCTTATTATAGTTATAAAACCCGGTTCAGGGATTGACCCGACCGAGGAGCCGGGTCTCGGGTTTTATGGGTCAACCGGGTCAACCCAAACCAATCCGGAAACTCACTCATTTTTCTTTCTTTTTTAAAGCTGTTACAACTGCTTCAACACAAAAGTAATATTCCCATAACTTTATAATTTTACTTTCCCAGTCAAATAGCTCCAAAAGGCAAAAGCTACGGAGAATGCCCCCACATTGCAATTTAATATATTTACTAGCTAGCTAAAATTTTTGAAGGAAAGATACACAAATTAAACCTAAACTTTTCTCTATCTCTACCAAATAAAACAAGCCGCCGCCACCCCTGCTTTTAGATTTTCTCTCCCAAAATCGGTCTCTCCCAAAACCAGCCAAAGCTTCCCTTTTTGGTTGGCCAAAACAACTGTCATGCCCGACTGAGTATCAAAAATTGAAAGATAAAAGACATTCTCTTCCCTTCTTTCTTCACTCTCGTTCTAGAAGGCATTCCATCAAGCAGCAGGAGACTAGAGAGCCTCGACTTCCTTCATCCCTCTCTCAGTCACCCCCCTGGTTGGCCAAAACTAGAGAGCCCCTCCTTCTTCTTCCCTAGCCGTCTTCGTCTCTTGGCCAAACCAGAACCGCCGCCCACCGACATAGGAGACCAGCCCGACCAGCCTCCAACGACAGCGTACCTCACTCTCCTTTCCTCTCTGCTGCTGCTAACAACAACTTATTGTAGAGAAGATGATGAAATAAGATGGGAGGCCGAAGGACATAAACCACATTTGAAAAGGGGAAAAAAAACTGGGTCACGTCCGGGTTCGCCCGGGTCGTCCTGGTCATGGGTCGACCCGCCGGGTCGATCGGGTTTTGCCGGGTTGTTGCACCAGCAAGTCTTTTAACAAACTCAAATCGGTCCAAGTCCGGGGTAGGCCAGGTCCCGGGTCGACCCGCCGGGCCGGGACGGGTTTAATAACTATGCATCTTATCATAATTATTATAAAAAAAGATGTAATATTAAAATTTTTATTCAAAAGAGATAAAACTTTGACAAGTAAGAAATAAAACTAAAAGAATTAATGGAGAATAATTAAAAACAAAATTAGATCCAAAAACTACATACAACTGGATTTGAATTTATTAAAAAAAAATAAAAAATTGGAAGGGATGTCGTGGATGAAAGAATCATCCGTGGCATATGATGAAGGAAATAAAGGCATAAAAATAAGCCACGTATGCGATCGTGGGAAGACAGGGATGTAGCAAATAACGCCACCATATCACTATCACCATGAAATGTATATTAACAAGTTAATGGTCGTTGGAATTAATTTATTTGTCATTAGATGCAGTTAGGTGTTTGAGTATATGATAATGATTGTGTTCAAGATGGTTTTTTATTTAAAAATATATTAAAATATAAAAAAAATTAAAAAATAATTTTAATAAAAAACCAAGTTGTGACTCATTGCAAAACACCATCAGTTATATATATTGCCAGCAATAAACATACGTACACTACATATGTATACATAGCAACAAGTTTTAGGTTATACGAGAAGAAGTAATTATATCTCAAATCTTTAGGATTTTCTACTAATTCGAGCCAGAGCACAATTTTAAAAGATATATATGATCTTAAGCAAATTTTATAAGAAAAATATTTGGCTGAACATGTTCTATTAACCGACAAGAAACGAGAAGACCTCAACTCGATAATCTTAAATCGATGTTAATTATTAAAAAACATATAGAAATCAAAACCAATTCACAATGATACAAATCTACTCTTTTTTTTCCTCCATGAAACCTTATCTTTTCAGCCATTATTTTCTAGAATTTAAATTAAAAATATTTGAACAAGAAATTTCAAATCTAATTATAGAAAGATTTTTGGAAGAAAACAATATGTTAATTTCCACCACAATAATATCGAGCCTTTAGAATCTCCTCCACATTTATGAATGGTCAAGAACAATGTTAAGAGCTGGTGAATCGAAAAGGAAAAGGAAGAAAAAAAAAGTACATGCAGGCTTGACAAGAAAACCTAAAAATTAAACATGTAGGTTATCGATGGATTTGTTTATATTTTATCTAAAAATACATCAAATTAATATATTTTTAAATTTATTAGATGGTTTCGCTACAACGATATAAAAATCACTTAAAAATAATCAAATCAACGAATTGTTATTTTATGCTAAGAAGAACTCCCACTCAATCAGGCTGCCAAACACATAATTAGCCACTTGAGGAACATCTAGCAACCCTAGCTGTATGTTATGGCGTTAATGATCTCTGGCAACGATACTGCAATGGAGGAACTGGACAAACTTGATCACTCGAGCATTGTACGTATAGATGGTATATTATAGAAGAAGAAGATCATGCTCTCCCTAGGCCTCCCCTTAGATTAAAATATGCTGTAGCAATACGTGACGGATTCTTCACATTATGTATGGACCAAGTATTAGGTGTTTAATTAATGGAAGAAAACAAGCAAATTTGTCAGGATATTATTATGAACCTTTCAAAGAATAATTGATGCCTAATTCACGGGTTTTGTGTATTGTCTACCCTCTACGTACCATCTAGGATTTGAATGATTCCTCAAATTATTGAATAGATTGTCTTTTAATTTGATATATCTTGATTTGATAAAAGGCATAATTATGAGCTTGGGATTATACAACACAATAATAACAACAATCCGATTGTTTTATATATATTTAGAGTTTCAAAACATGATGTCTTTGTTTTTTTTAACAAAAATTAAAATAATGTTGTTTTATTTAAAAAGAATTTCAAAGAAAAAAAGTTTTCGAATTGATGACCGGGTTTTAATCGGATCAAACTCGGATTAATTAGATCACCATGTTAAACCTGTTTTTGAATTAAATTGAAGAGTTTTTTTCATTAACCTGGACGAATCCAGGCTTTCAGGTCTCTAGTCTAAATTTTAGAATTTATTTTATAAATAAAACTAATTAACCATAAATATTTGAATTTTATAAGAAGATAGAGATTCAAGATAGAATTCTTTAACCCATTAAACACAAATGTTATTGTAGTTAATTTGGTTTAGCAGACTGCTGATGATTATTATTAGGTGTTTTGGCAAAACTTCTGAATTGTTTTTAAGTATTTTTTAAAAGTGTTTATGATTTAAAAAAATATTAAATTAATATTTTGTAGTGTTTTTTTATATGTTTATATCAAAAATAAAAAAAATTTAATTTTTTTTAATATATTTTAAACAAAAAATTATTTTTAAAAAGATAATGTAATGCAATCCACAAACACCTCCACGCATCAGAATTGGAATATACTTTTACGAAGACAGAACAAGCAATAGAGGACAAAAACAAAACAGTATACGAGGAAAGCAAGCAAAAAAATACATTACCTTTTCTACTTTCACCGAGTATTACTCAACATCTGCAGAATAATATTGTACCACACACTGTGATGGATTTTTGTGGTCATCTCATAATGAAAAAGAAAGCATGCTTCCTGCATATTGCTGTTCACGCACTTGATTGTATCCCTTTTACAATTTTCTTGTTTTATTTTTTCCTTTCGTATTTGAGATCTAATTAACCCTAAAAAAGTTTGAAATCACCGAACGAGTTATTGGATAGATTCACCTATTATCTTTTGTTTTTTGATTTTTTAGATTAATGTAAGTGTTTGAATCAGTTTGCGATACCATTCAAGGTTGTTTTTTAATTTATATTTATCTAATTAGGTTTAAACTAAGATAATTTGCTTGTTAAAAAAATATATAAGGTGAACGAGGTCAATCTCTTATTCAAATCAACTAGAAATTAACTTAGTTTAAATAATTAGGTTTTGAATTCTAGATTTCAAGCATTAAATCACCCTTTTCAATTTCAGTTAGGAGTGACTTATGAGATTTATGAGAGAGGCTGGCTACCCTCTAACGTGACTATATTTTTCTTTAAGTATAAGGTTGCCATTGCTTTTATATATATATATATATATATGTTCTTGATGCAAGAGACATAAACTGTAAGTAAGATATAAAATCAGAAAAATCAAACGAAGAAATATTTTTAATAATTTTGGTATTTAATAGGCATATATATATTTTTCCTAAACTAATTTGTTTTGATATTGAGACTTGCATGATTTTGATTGCAGACAAGAACAAAAAAGGGGAGCCCGAATTGTCAGCAAAAAGGACTTGACTTGGACCATGAAGGCAAGACTCCAAAATCTTGACAAGGGCGTTGGACTAATTCTCAAGTAAATTAATTCCAGGCGAAGAATGTGCCTGACAATACATGAGTGTCCAAATTAACGAGTAAAAATTCTTACTGCCTTCATTTTTTTTCTCTAAAAGGTTAAACTAGATCTTGATAAATTTGTGTAGGATAAAATCTCCTTCAAACTAGAGAAACGATGCCATGGACTTATGGCGGTCTTGCTTAAACAAGAAGAACACCTTTTTTTTTTTTTTTCTGGGCATGTGGAGGTTGACAAACCTTGCTAGCTTTTTGATGGGGTGGTTGGCTCACAAAAGTTAATTTCAATAATCTAAAGATTTTTATATTCAAAGTGGTTATGGGAAAGGAGAACTCAATATTAAATTATGCCACAATCCTACTTGGAATTCCATTTCCAAATAAACAAAGACACACACAGAGCATAAAAAAAATCCCATCAAGGTAAACTAATCTAGCAACCCTTTGATCTTCTCTAGAACACCCTTGATTCCCTGAGATATTACTGCTAGGTCCCTAGTTTCTCCTGCTGAAAATTGGGGATTTCTTGTTTTGTGATGGGTGTTTTTGAGATTTGACAAGCAGTAGAGAGGGCTCATTTTGGTCCCCAAGGTGGCGCCACCATGCTTCACAAGAAGAGGGGCAAGAAGTGTTTGGAAGGTATTGGATATCTCTGTCCCCCACATGAGCCTGTGGCCGAAAACTCCATCTGGACAGCTCAGAACATTAAATGTACTGAATTACCATAGTGCCATCAAGAAGAAAATAACCCTGGTGTTATTTGCTTGTATTATTTTTCATTGTTAAATTTAGCCTCATTTTGCTTTTGTAACTCTACAGGTTTTGCAAACAAAGGAAAGTCCAATACCAAATGATTTCCCTTTCAAGAAATGATTCCCTCAACTTTCTTCAGCAACACTCAATGGGTTGTTTTTTCCTTCGCCAAACTACATTATTGATCTATAAGGACCTGTCATGAAAGTGATTAAACCTGGGATGGTCGAATAATTTGGTTTGTTACATGTTTAGGTTCGAGATCTAGATTATAAGTTGGATGAGTTGATACAGGTTAATTTAAAATAATATTATTTCAAGATTTTTTTTTAAAATTAAATCAGGTTTTAATCAGGTAAACGACATTTCATGTTAATTTGTTAGGTCGATCGAGTCATATCAAGTCATTTCTTATCTGATTTAATTTGAAACATGGTCTGAACTAAATATCAAATCAGTAATTTTTTGAGTTGAGCTACTAGACCGAGTTTGATAATATTATTTTTGATGCTAGATCCACACACATGATGATACATGATTCTTTGCATAGTATTATATCCACCCATCACCTACTTATCTTTTTCTACAACAAAAACCTTTCTTCCAAAATAATAGAATAAACAACAATTTTAAAATTATTAACATTCTTGTAGAACAAAATTGAAATTCTCTCTCATAAATGCTTACAAAAGAGTACAATGTTTATTGTCTAATCAAAGTAGGTCTAAGACTCTAATCACATTCTAAGTAGACAAACAACTTGAATGATTAACTGCTATGATTGCTCAAGTATAATAGCAAATTTAAAGCAAGAATTTGAAAAATACCACCACTTAAAACAACTTGTATGTATATGATAGTGATGATAGTGCTAACTGCAATCATCCTCATATTGGTACCACCATTCATCACTCACGAGTTTTTTTTTTTCCTGTCATAGAAAATCATGGGCATTTCTGTAAACTTACAAGACTACCCATGCCATGCCTACTTAGAGTAAAAACCACTACAACCTCCCATATCTCTAGCTTCTTCACATGCTCACATTCTATTTTGAACAAAGACAAAAGCACCTTGGATTTTAGATACCTTCCCTCCTCTATCTCTCCTGCTATATTTCTGGTTCTAACTTCATTAGGTACAATATCATCTGCATATCTGAAATCAAATCCAGCCATTAGACACTCAGTTCTGAAATCCCATTCTGTTCCCTGTCTATCTTCACAGAATTGGTCGAATTTTGTTCTTTTCTTCGGCTTATATGCTCTGTTTTTCATGGCTGCTGCTGCTGTTCAAAGCTTACAAAACCATGACAACACCAACCAGGAAGTTGGTAGACAAGAAATACAAGCAGCCATTGCTAAAGCAGCGGAGCTTAGAGCTTTACATGCTGCTTTAATGCTAGGAAACAGCCCCGCCAATCTCAGACTCCCATCTTCTTCCCCTGTTTCACGCTCTGTTCCGTACTTCTCCGCTCAAGATTACCCTGTTTTTACTCCTGTAAGTTTCTGCTTGTTCTGCAATTTTCTCACTGTTTAAGTTCTTTGTAAATCATATCTTAGCATTGCTTCAAGAGGGAAATTTTTTCATTAAAGTAACATCGCTACATTGTTTTTCTTGCTATATTTTGCTTCAACATCAAATAGGAGAGTTTTGAGGCTTATGATTGAACTAAAAAAACAACATAGATTTAATGCACTATTTATTATGATCGTGACATTAGTTGTTATAATCTTATTGTGTGGATTAATTATTTAATGCTTAATAAATTCCTTTATAAATTTTTCCTAGCTTTTAGATGTTGTTTTCATAGAGCAATTTGATCATTTTCACAGTCCAAGAAAATCTAAAACATAATTCTTCACATTTATGGCTGTTAGCTTTGATTTCATTAATGATAATTGAAAGAAAACATTTTAATGCTTGGATAGTTGCTGCTTTTAGCCTATGGTAATGGATTCTATTATTTTTTCTATAGAGTTATGAAGATGAACCGTTACCAGGAAATCTTCAGATTCTGACAAAATCAAGAACACTATCAGGAAGTTGGGATGAGTTTGGGCTCGAGGCAGGAAGTGGCCTTGAAAGTGTTTTGTCAGATTATAAGAAGGAGGATTCGTCTTCAAGGAAAGGAATTCCTTCTGGTATGTCCAATTTGGAGTCAAATATTTGTCCAGCTGAAGATCTAAAATCTGTCACTAGTTCTTCTGCAAACAACATCACAGTGCTTCGCGCATCGCCTGGAGCAGAATGCCACAAGTCTTGTAGGAGAAATAGCCTGGGAGACTTCAAAACCATATCATCATGCAATAGATGCAAGCCGGCTACTATAACTACTGAGTCTGAAAAAGTTACCAGGAATAGTAAGCATTCTAATATTGTTGTGCCATTGACAGATTCTCACTCATCCCTTCAATCACAACCGAAAAATCGAGGGGTGATGTCATGGTTGTTTCCTAAGTTAAAGAAGAAGCATAAGAATGAGAGTTCGCCAAACCGGACAGAATCTGAGGAAGTCTCACAGATTTTAAAGGACTTGGGGATGTTGTCAATTGAAACATTGAGGAGAGCATTGATGGAAGCAAACGAGCACAGAGATGCAGCTTTAATGGAGGTTGCTGAGATGAAATCTTCTTTGGGGGACTTAAGGCACAAGCTCGAGTACTTGGAGAGTTACTGTGAAGAGTTAAAGAAAGCTTTAAGGCAGTCAACACTAGCAAAGGACTCACTAGTTGTCGAAAAGCTGGGAAACTTTCCGAATAGAGGGAAATCCACTGATGGAAATGGAGAAAACTTGATGCCAGTAAGTGAAGATGCAATGGTGGAAGGTTTCTTGCAGATAGTATCGGAAGCAAGACTTTCGGTGAAGCAGTTCTGCAAGACACTGGTAGGACAGATTGAGGAAACTGATAGTACTCTCATGGACAACCTGAACTTGCTTCTTCAACCACACAAAATGTCTCTAAACTCTAGGTACTCAAAGGCAGTATTATACCATTTGGAAGCCGTTATAAACCAATCACTCTACCAAGATTTCGAGAACTCTGTTTTCCAAAAGAATGGTTCGCCAAAGAATCTAGACCCAAACCAAGATCGCCAAGCACAGTTTTCGTCATTCGTTGCGCTGAGAAACCTAAGCTGGAGTGAGGTTTTAAGGAAAGGGACAAAGTATTACAGTGAAGAGTTTAGCAAGTTCTGTGATCAGAAGATGAGTAGTATTATTACAACAATGAATTGGACTCGACCATGGCCTGAACAACTTCTTCAAGCATTTTTTGTTGCTGCTAAATGCATATGGTTGCTTCATTTGCTTGCCTTTTCATTCAATCCGCCACTGGGAATTTTAAGGGTTGAAGAGAATAGAAGCTTTGATTCACATTTCATGGAGGATATGTTCACGGACAGACAAAGATCACTCGGTCCGAGCCGGGTTAAGATCATGGTGATGCCAGGGTTTTATGTCCAGGACAGGGTTCTAAGATGTAAGGTTCTTTGCAGGCACAAGTCTGTACCTTGATTTTTCTTCAACTTTCAGTGGGGTTTTAAGGTTTTTTCTCTCAATTGGTAGGGCTTTGTAAGCAAGAAATTTATGTGTTAATAAATCATTCAAATGGACTTCCTCCTTGGATCTCACAAATTATTCATATTTGGTGAAGGGTTAGGTAAATCTTGAGAACAAAGAAATTGATTAAATTCTTATCAATATATTATTATAAAAATATTAATAGTGTATTCTTAAATACGAGATTTAGTAGTGATTAACATTCAGGTCACCTCAAACATATATTTTATTGTTGAGAAAGAGATTAGAGATAAGATAAGGATACTGTAATTCATTAATTTTGAATAAAATCTTGACGGTAATAAAATTAGATCAATGTTTGGTGAATGAATGGTTATGTAAAGTTTTGAAAGGTTAATTAAATGAATTATTTATATCTTATTATATGATTAATTTGATATTTGTGAGATGTGAAAGCAGTAATTTTATATTGCAAAACATATCTATAAACACACTATCACAACAATTGTTTTCCTCTCCATGATCATACTTTGTTTGCTCCAATACAAACACTCATGGCGACTCGTCTTCACTTTAATTTGTCCTGTGACGTAGCAAAAAACTATTCATTGGTGGGGAAATTTATAAATATTTATTCGTTGAGGACCAAAAAGTAAATAACATAGCATTCTTTATTATTAGGAATAAATCACAAAATAAATAAAAAGCAAAATTCCGTTGCCGGGAATCGAACCCGGGTCTCCTGGGTGAAAGCCAGATATCCTAACCGCTGGACGACAACGGATTTTGTTGACATCTTCTTGCTTGTTAGTTATTTAATCTAAATAATTTAGTTTATCCTTTTTTTTAATCTGAAATTGATATGGAAATAAGTAAAGTATCATAAAAATTTTTAACTTTCGGTTTAATTAAAATTTTAACCTTTTTGGCTTCAATTATGCTATGCTCTCATCCAAGATTTTTCTCTTCTCACCTATTCCAGATTTTATTATATAAATTTTTATGTTTTTACAAGGATTACAAGCATAGTTTTTACACTTAGTTTGGTATAATAGATTTATTTGAGATTTGACTAATTTATTTTTATTAATTTTTCATGTTAAACCGTAACTATGTCAAAAGCTAGTGTTTTATTTGTTTTTTTTTTAAAAAAAAAACAAATTATTTTAATTTTTTTTATTTACTTAGTTTAATCTATTTAATTCATGACACAAGTCTTCTACCGGGTCGACTTTTATCGCGGGTTTGATAGTGATAAGACACACTCGTTCATTGCTTGGATGTGACCTGTCCTCTATGAAGAATGGTTGGATTCTGCTGTCAATCTCATTCCAGCCACAACGAGAGGGTTTTTCTTGAGTCCTGTCTCTTTCATCTTTAATCTTACCCTGCCCCAATTCCTAGCAGAGGAGAGATTTTTTATAAAGCAATATGAGTATATATATGGATCGTTGGATCCTTCTCGATAAGCCACCTCACGATTTCCTTTCCCAGTTCTGAATCTGTCCAAACAACATGCAGAAAATAGTGTGCTTAACAAACTGGTACCCTCCCTAGTTCTGTATTGTTTTGGAAGAACATGATAAGCTTCTTTCAATCTTCCAGCAGATCGATCAAGCGCGAGTAATGTTCAATGCTGGGTTTGATAATATTGTATGATCATCTGATTGTCAACCACTGTTAACAATCACCATTCCGTTTCTCATCATATGTTCATGAACGGATTCCCCAGATCGAAGTTGCGCAGATCTTCAATAAGACACTACCATGCCAGTACTTAAAGTAGTTAAAGTTAGGTTAGTGTCTGTCTTCCATGTTCATCCTCGTAAAACCCTTCAAGCATTCTCTGCTATCACCTTTCAATCCATACCCTGCAGTCAAATAATTCCAGGCAACCACAGTTTTTCTTAGCAGCTGCTCAGAAACCACTTTAGCCATCTCCAAGCAACCACATGTCACATACATATCCACAAGTGCAGAGCCAACAAAAAACACAAACCCTTTTCCCACCATTTCCCTAAGCATCCCTTTTCCTCTTTTCAAATCCAAAAGCCATGCACGCGAAGCAATAATAGCAGTCACTGTCACCGAGTTCAGCTCCAACCCATATTTCCTGGTCAGCTTTCCCATCATGATAATTACAAGAAAAAACTGTATTCCAACATTCCACATCTCTCTCAGGCATTTCAGCTTCCCAAAAAGAATTGCACTTTGCATATAAGCCCGCTAGGTAGCTAGCAGCAACAACACGAAACACAAAACCAGATTTTCTCAACTGGGTATGCGTAATGTTCCCATCGCTAACTCTACCTACTCCACTACATGCCTATAAAAACCACGGGCAGGTAAAACTATCTGGCTTCAAATAGATTTTATTTAAAAAAAAATAAAAATTAGCAAAATAATACAGTTTTTTAAAAAATTATTAAATTAATACACTCTTTATATGTCAAGATTAAAAAAAACATGACATTCATGTCCTGACTTGATATTTAAAAAAAAAACTATAAAATGAGCTCTATAAATTATAATAATAAAAAGATCTAAAAACATATCAAAACTTCAATTACAACAATATTACTTGTATCATGAAAAAAATACTGATAGAATAAACTAAATAATAATAATAAAAAATTATAAACAGACAGGAATTTCTAAAAATATCTAAACACGACAGATGGCTCACGCTGCCTTTGATAGCAAGTGCGGTTCACATCTGCCATCTTTGGTTAAATTTGAAAATGGGTAGCTAAGGTTACATCCTGGATTTAATCTGCACAAATTATTTTATTTCAATCCGTAATTCTATTTTTATAAATGTAGTGCTCAGTGCGTAGGTGTTATTGTCTTCTTACACAAAAGAGGGAGTAATAACTAATAATACGTTGTTGAAAGGAAAACCAATCTGGTTGAAAAAGAAAATCTATATGGCACTGTCGACACTGCCCGCAACAACCACAGCTTTTTTCAAGATTTTTTTTTCTTTTTTTTAATTTAATTCTTAAAAGTTATAGGTAACGTTTGGGAACGCGGTTGTGGCTGTGTTTTTAAAAAATTAAAATTTGTTTTTGCTAAAATTTAATATGGTTTGTACGTTTTGGATCGTTTTGATGTGCTGATATCAAAAATAATTTTTAAAAAATAAAAAACATCATTAACATATATTTTAACATGAAAAATTATTTAAAAAGCACCCGCAACCACACTGCAAAATAAACTTTGAGTACCTCACATTTTAAAGTTGTAGGCTTGTTGCATGGGCCACAGTGGAACCACGCAATAAAACCACAGGTAAAGAGGGACCGTGCAAACTATGTAATAATTTAGCTGAAAATATTTAATAATTGAGTCAGATAGCCCATAAAGGTTAAAGGGACGTGGTCCAACCAATTGAGATTTTTTTTTTTTTTAATTTGTTGACGAGCTTCAAATTCAATGCCATAGTTATTGCACGACAATGACAATGGCGTTACAAGTTAAATTTTTTCTTGCTATGCTAAGTGACCTGCTGCAATAAACTTAAATATGTTATTTTCTTAAATAATTTCTTTGTTGCGTTACTTCTCCAAATAAATTTAGGCATTGTCCTAATTTAAAATAAAATCTGCTAAAACAAATTTTTTTAATTGTAATTTCATCATTTTAAATTACGTTATCATGACTTTAACGAAGTTGATATTTCTTTTGATTTGTAAATTTTTTTTTCGTATACAAAAGGCAGAGAGATATTGCAGTGAAAAAATTAAATTTCAATTATTTGTAGTTAAAAACACAATAAAACAAACAAAATTAAATATTTGTATCTGCATCTATTTTTTTGCTTTTATTTTACAATTTTGGTTTTCATTTTAGTATTTAATTAGCATTAATAATTTTTTTCAATTTATATATTTGTTTAATCTATTTAATTTAGCATAAATAATATCTTTTTGCTTCTCAATTTTAAAAAAAACCTATGATACTTGAAAATACATTTATAATGCTGATATCTTCTTCTCTCGCTGGAAATTCTACTTGCGGTGTGTGTCACGAGTTAGAACTTGTTTGTATTTTAGATAATTTTTGTGGTTATAATTTTAAAAAAATAAATTTTAGTTATAGTTTGTTGGATTTAAATATGTATTTAGTAAAAATTGTGGTTGAAGTTTATGTATAATAAAAAAAAATATAAAATATTTTGATAAGTTTTTTTGACCTTTTTACAAATAGTTAAAAGAAGAAAAGTAAAGAATATTTACAAAACTCAGTTAAAAAGATATGCTATACAACACCTGTATTTTAAACTTAAATTTTTAATAAATTCCATAACATAAAACTCAATTTTATACTTTACCAAACATGTTGTGTTTCGATTCACCACTAACATAAAAGTCAGTGGAAAATAAACGGAGTCTTAGTAAAGAAAAAATTAAAAAATTGTGATCTTGATATGTGAATATTTCTGTAATACTTGTATATAAGCTCACAATTCACATCCTATGTTAACACACCACTTCTTTCTCTCCTCGACTTCATCTCTCTGATCTTTCAAAAGAAATGTCACAGAGGAAAGAGAGTATAGTGATGCTCCCATTCATGGCACAAGGCCATATCATACCTTTCTTAGCATTAGCCCTTCAACTAGATCAAACGAAGAAGTATACCATAACCTTTGTGAACACTTCTCTTAACATCAAGAAACTAAGACCATCAATCCCTACAAACTCTTCCATTCACCTTCTTGAAATACCTTTAGATAGCTCAGTCTATGGCCTGCCTCCAGGCACTGAAAACACTGACTCTATTCCTTACCATCTTATAGCCAACTTTCTCGAAGCATCTTTGTCTCTCAAACCTGCTTTCAGGAAAATCATTTCTGATCATGTTAAGGAACAAAAGGGCCATCCACCATTCTGTATAATCACAGACATGTTCTTTGGCTGGTGTGCAGAGATTGCACATGAGTTTGGTGCGTTTCATGCTATATTTAGTGGATGTGGAGGTTTTGGTTTTGCTTGTTACTACTCTCTGTGGTTAAATCTGCCTCATCAGAACAATCTCTCCGATGAATTCACTTTACCAGATTTCCCTGAAGCTTCTACAATTCATGTTACACAATTGGCAGAAAATCTGAAAGAGGCCAATGGTAGAGATCTCTTCAGTGTGTGTCTGCAGAACATGCTTCCTGAATGCACGAATGCTGATGGGATTTTGCTGAACACGGTGGAGGAGCTTGACAAAGTTGGGTTGGGATATTTTCGGCGTAAAACTGGGAAGCCAGTTTGGCCAATTGGGCCAGTACTCCTCTCCAATAGGAGCCAAGATCAAGCTGCAATTACACCTGAGCTATGTAAACACTGGCTTGATACAAAACCTGCGGGCTCAGTTCTATACATATCATTTGGTTCACAGAACGTAATATCTGCATCCCAGATGATGGAATTGGCAATGGCATTGGAGGCTTGTGGCAAAAATTTTATCTGGGTTGTCAGGCCACCTATCGGCTTTGACATCAACATGGAATTCAAAGCAAAAGAGTGGTTGCCCGAAGGATTTGAAGAAAGAATGGAATATTCAAAAAGAGGGTTGTTAGTGCGCAAATGGGCACCCCAGGTGGAAATCTTGTCTCACAAATCCGTATCAGCATTTTTGAGTCATTGTGGCTGGAACTCGGTTCTTGAATCTTTAAGCAATGGTGTGCCGTTGATTGGGTGGCCATTGGCAGCAGAACAGTTCTACAATGTCAAGCTCTTAGAAGAACATATTGGAGTTTGTTTGGAGGTGGCTAGAGGGAAAAGCTGTGAGGTTCGGCATGAAGATATAGTGAAAAAGATCATGCTGGTAATGGATGAGACGGAGAAGGGTAATGCAATGAGAAGGAAAGCTCGTGAGGTTAGGGATATGATTATTGATGCTGTTCAATATGAGAATGATCATAAGGGTTCCTCTGTCAAAGCCATGGATGAGTTCCTGGATGCTGCCTCGCTGATGCGAGAAGGGAAAAAATAGGCGGCCGATCGTGGGGTCTAAAGTCTACGTCGTAGAAAACGTCCTGTCTTGGCAACAATAATATCTTTCTGTATTAGTCGCCCTTGGATCGGCATTACACGTGTGTTGATCTTCCTCCGATAATTACAAGTTCATTTTCTTTTCTAATTTAGAACAAGGAAAACAATTAAGCTGGTTAAAATGTTTTTTTAAAAAAGTCTCAACATAATACATAAAGGTGAAAATAACATTTAATTAAAGAAAATAGACGCACACAGTATAGTATAGGATAGTAACGAAAGAAAAGATAGGCAATATTTGGCTCTCACTGTTATTTTTTTTAAAAATAATATAAATTATATTTTATAAAATTATTTAATAGTTTAAATTATTAGATTAAAATAATTTTTTTAATATAGTATCTGAGCCTTAATAATAAAAAAACTAATCATCATTATTTATTTGATAAAAATTAATTATAATACAATATAAATTTATACAAATTTCAAACTTACAAAATATTAAAAAAAACAATATAAATTCTATTCATTAACTTAAATAATTAAATAAAAATGATTCTTTGACTACCTACTCTCCAAGGAATCAAGCAACGAGAGCAGCGAGCCATATCAAAGGACAGGAACAGCTCTTTCAAGAGCCAATCGGACCCGTGCCTCGTGTGAATCTCTTGGCAAGTCTTCCTTTTGACTAGAAACTCGATGCTTGAGCTCGTGGCTGAATTAGTGGAGGACCCAGAGAGCAGATTAAGGAGATACGGCTGTGATACTCTATATATTTTAACTATTCAGATTTTAAATTTAAATTTTATAAATTTATTAAAATTTATATAATTATTAATTTTAATATTTATAAAATTAATTAAAATATACGTAAATTAACCTAAACATCTACGTTAATAATAATAATAATAATAATAATAAAAAGAAGATATGGCTGTGCCAGAAGGAGATAATGCTTTGGAAGACCTGATTATTATTTGTAATTTATGCTTCTTCGAGCAATTATTTGGTAATTTAGAGCTAGGGTTGGGAAGTTAACGGTGATGGCTATTGTCACGGGGTTAAATTTTTCGCAACTAAACTTAACCCAATGCGGCAGTCTAGTCCCAACTAGACTCAGCCTTGTCTCACCCTTTCACTCGTGTTTTCCTACGACTATGTGTTTCGCTCACTCAAGGAGGTTCTCACACTCGCCTCGTCGTAGACAACAAGTGAACACAAGCAACACAAGCAACACAAGCACACAAGAGTTTTACAAGAATCCCTCTCAACCTTTATTTATCTCAACAAAGGAATACACAAAAAATGGTGTGTGCTATGCACAAATCGCATGCTACAACAGAGGCTTGGCGACCTATTTATAGCCAAATGTGAGATTCCATCCTCACCCATAATCCCCTAATTTCGGGGCATAGTGGAGCATTATCTCCCCCATGATCACCCTTTACATGGACTAGTGGAGCACTACCTTCCCCATTATCCTTAGTGGGTTGGTGAAGCACTTTGTCCTCCATTATCTGGCCCCTCCACCCATGATTCTGCCTGCCCTCATAGCAGCCCCAATTGTCTGCCTTGCTGTGTCAGCTGCTGACTTAGAAAGTCCATTGCCTAAGCCCCACGTCCATGCCAAGTCACCAGCTCAAAGACTTGCACAGACCCTTACCGCTGACGCTGCTCACATTCGTTTACGCCAAACGGTCCATCGCTGCCGAATTCTAGGCAATGTGCCTTTGTTGGCGCGCCCCACGCCTAGACCTCTAACAAACCACCCCCACTAGAAGAGTCCGACGTCCTCGTCGGAATAGACGTGAGGTAGTCTTGTATTTGATCCTCAAATTGCCACAAGTCAGTATCTTTCTCCCATGAAACCTCCTCATTTTTCTTCCATTTTACTAAGAATTCTGTCCGCCGATTCTTTTTATGTTGGCCAAGACGACGATGGTCCATGATCTTGACGATCCCATCATCAAATTGCTTGTGAATGGTAGGAGGAGCTCGTTGTGACTTGCTTCTTTTTGGATCCTCGTTGTCTTCATAAAAAGGCCGTAAGTAACTTACGTGAAACGTAGGATGAAGTTTCAGCCGTTCGGGCAGCTTCAGCCTATAGGCAACAGCGCCTACCTTTTCGATGACTTCGAAAGGTCCATCATACCTTGGCACCAGCCCTCGGTGCTTCGTCCCCACAATTTTCTTCCAAATTTGCGGAGTTAACTTGAGCAACACCTTGTCACCCACACTGAATTCCAGCAACCTTCGCTTTTGATTGGCATATTTGAGCATTCTTTTCCTTGCCTTGCGCAAGCTATCTTGCGCTTGCTCAAATAGCTCCTGCCGCTCCATCGCAAACCTGTATGCTGCTGGACTCTTCCCACCCGATACCTGCACTGCAATCTCCGCAGGAGTTTGGGGTTGAGCTCCCAAAACTAGCTCAAACGGACTTGCTTCCGTTGACGAGGATTTTTGAAGATTGTAGCAAAACTGCGCACTATCTAGCAACTCCAACCAGTTTCGTTGCATTGCTGTCACATAGTGTCTCAAATATTCCTCTAGCAAAGCATTTATCCTTTCCGTCTGCCCATCGGTTTGCGGATGGTTCGCAGTTGAAAACTTCAGCCTTGTTCCCATCATGTTGAACAATGCTGTCCAGAATCTGCCCGTGAATCTAACATCGCGATCACTCACAATGTCTGAAGGCACTCCAAAGTACTTCACCACGTTGCGGTAGAATAATTCAGCGGCCACTTCGGCTGTACATACCGTCGGGGCAGCGACAAACACTGCATACTTGGTGAATCTGTCCACAACAACCATGATTGTGTTCATGCCATCCACCTTTGGAAAACCAACAATAAAATCCATTGAAACCGACACCCAAGGCTTTTCTGGAATCGGCAGCGGCTGTAACAAGCCTGCCTCTTGTTGCCGCAAAGTCTTGTCTTGTTGGCACACTAGACAAGTCCTTACGTAAAGTTCCACATCTTCCTCCATCTTCGGCCAATAATAAGTTTGCGACAAGAGAGCAAGCATCCTTTCCCGGCCAGGATGTCCAGCCCACTGCGGATCATGTGTCTCCGTCATTAAGTATTTTCGCAGCTCTCCCTTTGGCACGAAGATTCGACCCCCTTTTGCATAGAGTAGGTCCTGCTCTAACCAATACCTCCGTATTGTCCCTTCTCGTACAAGTTCCACCATTTTCTTGTACGCTGCATCCTCCGTAGCAGCTTGGCGAAGTCGATCCAGCATATCTGACTCCACCTGAACAATAGCAAGAACAGTAGCAATTATCTCGCGTCTGCTAAGTGCATCCGCAACCTGATTGTGGCTTCCCGGTTTATGCTTCCATACAAAATCATATTCGGCCAAGAATTCCTGCCACCGAGCTTGTCGCTGCGACAATTTCTTCTGCGTCCAGAAGAATGTGTTGGCAACATTGTCAGTCTTGACAACAAATTTCGGCCCCAACAGATATACTCTCCATATGCCAAGGCAGTGCACTACTGCCGTCATTTCTTTCTCATGCGTCGAGTAATTCTGCTCCGCGTCATTTAGCTTCCGACTCTCGAAAGCAACCGGATGTCCCTCTTGCACAAGCACTCCACCAATAGCCCTATCCGAAGCATCCGTATGCACTTCAAATGGCTTCTCAAAATCAGGCAGCCCCAAGACTGGAGCTGATGCTACCGCTGTCTTCAGCTTCTCAAAAGCTTGCTCGCAGTCAACTGTCCATTCCCATCTCTGATCCTTCTTGAGAAGATCTGAGAGAGGAGTTGTCTTCTTGCTATATCCCTCAATGAACCGTCTATAGTAGTTTGCAAGCCCCAAAAATGACCTCAATTCCGGGACTGATTTTGGTGCTGTCCATTCAACGATGGCTTGGATCTTCCGTGGATCCATCTTCACCTGTCCTTCTCCAATTAAATGGCCTAAGAACATAATTTCAGATTTTGCAAACTCACATTTTTCCTTCTTTACATACAGTTCATGTTCTCTCAATCTACCTAAGACTTATCTACCTAAGACTTTAGAAAGATGAGTTACATGTTCTTCAATTCCTCTACTATAGATTACAATGTCATCTAAGTAGACTACAACAAAATTGTCTAAGAAATCATATAACACATCATTCATTAAATTACAAAACGTTGCTGGAGCATTCGTTAGGCCAAACGGCATAACTAGAAACTCGTACGAGCCATACCTCGTCACACAAGTAGTCTTATGCTCATCTCCGTCAGCAACTCTTACTTGCCAATACCCCGATCGCAAGTCTAACTTCGTAAAGATCGAAGCGCCACACAATCTGTCCATCAAATCCTGAATCAAAGGAACAGGATATTTGTTTTTGATTGTTACCTTGTTGAGTGCTCGGTAGTCCACACACATGCGAAGGCTCCCATCTGCCTTCTTTTGGAACAAAACCGGAGCACCATATGGAGCCTTGGAAGGCCGGACAAACCCTGAATCAATCAGCTCTTCCAACTGCTTCCTTAATTCGGCCAATTCTTTTGGCGACATTCGATAGGGAGCTTGAGATGGTGGCTTTGCCCCTGGCACCAGCTCAATTCGATGGTCGATGGCCCTCCTGGGCGGGAGTTTCTTTGGCAGCTGAGGCGGCATCACCTCTTCGAATTGCTGCAGCACGCTAGCAATCTCTTTCGGCAGCTCCTCACAATAGTCGGCTTTCCCCTCCACTGTTGTTGCTAGAAACACTTCCCCTCCTTTCCGCAATGCCTTCTCAATAGCAATTGCCGATATCAAGCTCTTCTTTCCTTTCACAACGTTCGCAATTGCGACGTTTATACATGGGATGAAACATGGGCATCCCTCACTCGCAACCATGATTCCATTGAGATATGGCATTAATACAATCTTGGCTTTCCGTAAGAAATCAAGGCCAAGAATAATGTCGTAATCATCAAGAGTTACAACCAACACATCTTGCTTACCTCTCCAACGATCCAGCACTATCGGCACATCGTAAGACATCCCAGCAATCCTTTGCGCCTTCGAGTTCACTGCCTTCATGGATGTCTGGCTATCACTCAGCCGCAAGCCAAGTTCCTTCACCAGCCGATCTGCCACAAACGTGTGGGTTGCGCCTGAATCCAGCATAACATTTATGTCTTTGCCATTTATCCCGATCTTCACATACATCAGGTTGTCCGAAAGCCCCTGGCTTCCCTTTTCTCAATGTATCAATTCTCGCCAAGTCTTTCTCAACATGGCAGGTTTCAGCAGCCGCATCCCCTGATTCAGCTACTAGGCAGTTCAACACACGCATGGGATTGACGGCGTGACTACCCCCTCTTCCTCATCGCTATTCCCAGCCCGAATAGCATTCAACTTCTCCCTCTTTGGGCATTCCCTCGCAAAGTGAGGACCATCACAAATGAAGCATGTAAGGTTCGGTTTAGTACCATTACCTGGTGTGCTCGTAAATTTTGACTTGCCTTTCTCCGCGGCAGTAGCCTTTCCAGCACCCCCACCAAACTTCTTCTTTGGCCTTTCCTCCTTGCTCTTCCCCTTGAAGGAGGCTGATTTATAGCTCTCTCTCGTAGGAGCTTTATAGTCCACCAAGTTGTCCGCGGCAGCAATAGCAGAAGACAGATCCTTCACATTCTGTCGTCGTAGTTCCGCTTGTGCCCAAGGTTGTAATCCGGACATAAAATTGAACAACCTGTCCTCCTCGGACATATTCTCGATGTCGAGAATTAAAGAACTGAAAGACTTCACATAATCACGAACTGACCTGTCTTGTTTGAGTCTTTTCAATTCATCTCGTGCAATCCACGATGTGTTATTTGGGAGGAACTGCTCCTTCAGCTCTTTCTTGAGACGCTCCCATGTCTCAATCTTTGGACGTCCCGCACTTAGATCGTCTTTGGTTCTCGTCCTCCACCAAAGCTTTGCGTCACCCGTGAGATACATCACGGTGAGATCAACTTGTTCTGCTGCGCCTATCCTCGCAACACTGAAGTATTGCTCCATGTCCCATAAGAAATTTTCCAGCTCTTTGGAACTTCTTGCTCCACCAAAACATTTTGGTTCGGGCAACTTAGGCTTAGAAGAACTTACCCCAAGAGGAGTGTTTGTGACTGCCCTTTTTAGAACAGCAATCATCTCTTCGGCAGCAGCCAATCGCTCACTCGATTCTGCCGCAAGCGAGATGTACAAGCTCTCAGCCCGTTCAGCGCTTTCCATCGCTTCCTTCAAGCGATCCATTATAGAGCGATCTTCCTCTTCTTCGTCTGGCCCTATCAAAGTCTCCAGACGTGTAAGCCGTTCCCGAATGGCTTCCATGGCTTCGGGTTGCACGTTGTTGAATCAACCGTGCTCTGATACCAATTGTCACGGGGTTAAATTTTTCGCAACTAAACTTAACCCAATGCGGCAGTCTAGTCCCAACTAGACTCAGCCTTGTCTCACCCTTTCACTCGTGTTTTCCTACGACTATGTGTTTCGCTCACTCAAGGAGGTTCTCACACTCGCCTCGTCGTAGACAACAAGTGAACACAAGCAACACAAGCAACACAAGCACACAAGAGTTTTACAAGAATCCCTCTCAACCTTTATTTATCTCGTCAACAAAGGAATACACAAAAATGGTGTGTGCTATGCACAAATCGCATGCTACACAGCAGAGGCTTGGCAGCCTATTTATAGCCAAATGTGAGATTCCATCCTCACCCATAATCCCCTAATTTCGGGGCATAGTGGAGCATTATCTCCCCCATGATCACCCTTTACATGGACTAGTGGAGCACTACCTTCCCCATTATCCTTAGTGGGTTGGTGAAGCACTTTGTCCTCCATTATCTGGCCCCTCCACCCATGATTCTGCCTGCCCTCATAGCAGCCCCAATTGTCTGCCTTGCTGTGTCAGCTGCTGACTTAGAAAGTCCATTGCCTAAGCCCCACGTCCATGCCAAGTCACCAGCTCAAAGACTTGCACAGACCCTTGCACGCTGCCTGCCGAATTCGTTTACGCGCCCCATCCGGCCATTTGCCAATTCTAGGCAATGTGCCTTTGTTGGCGCGCCCCGCGCCTAGACCTCTAACAGCTATCTTCTCTCTCTTTTGTTTTTATATATATAAAGTAAAGTTGTAATATTTAATATAATTTTTTTTAGTTATTAAATAAAAAATAATAACTAAAAAAATTGACTCTGGCTCGCTGGATTTTGTTTTTATGAAATACAGAGACGTGTTTTAGAGAACGAATATTTCTGTTCTTTTGAAAATCAAAGATAGAAAATTCTCAGTGCTGAAAGATCTTAGCTTTCCACTTTTATCTTCTTCTCTCCTAGCCCAGCCAACCTTCTCTCTCTCTCTCTCTAAAAATACTCTTTCTCTCTCTTTTCTTTTATGCTCTCGTCACTTTCAGAGAAACTCACTCCAGGCCCTAGTTGACGGCCACGATTTTTCGGTGTATTACATGGTTAGATCTAACCATTGGTTAGATCTTGAATTAATGAATTTAATCATTAAATTAATTAATTAATTTTCTAACCATTGATTACACGACACAACCTGCGGTTGTGATTGGCTTTCAGCAACACGCTAAATCGCTTCCCTTAAATGCCCTAATTTACTGTGATCACTTGGGTAGTGTTGAAGATTGTTGCTACTCTTTAAAATATTTAAAATAATATTGGCTTTCACCAACTCCACGTGTCGGCCTTGTTTCTTTCTTCATTCTCAAGCTTCCGTGTTCACCCACTTACCCCCAATGTGGTATTATTTTATTTCACTGCAATGACAAAATATTATTATAAAACTAATTAATGATTGAATTAATTAATTAATTCAATGTTTGAAGAGTGAGAAAATAGAGTTGCCCACGAATCACGATAAAAATTGAGAGGCCCCACTCCCCTTGAATTTCCCAAAGAGATGTCCTGACTGGCTACTGCCTAAAACCGGTCAAATTCATTACATTTCAATTCCCACGTTTCGTTATTTCTACATTTTAATAAATTATTATGGTATGAGAGACTAACTCATACAGTATATTTCCATTAAAAGAACATGTGGGACCCATGTGGAAGCAATAAAAAATCGTAGAATCAACGCGTAGGATTGTCACTAGCCAGGGGAACACACTTCATCAACCGTTGGATCTAAATCTGACGTGGATACCAACGAACAAGTCCGAGCTGGCAGCACCGAGCAGAAAAGAAAAGGCTTGGTCTTTCATGTTGATCAGCGAGCCATATCTTGACCGTTGATTCTCTCAATCCAACGGTTGGTATCAGTTGATCCGCGGGTGAGGAAACTCGAGTCACGGTCACGGAACTTACAAGAGGGAAGAGGGGGGCATCTCTTGTGACGTGTACTGGGTCCCAGTAGGAGAAGCAGGACCAGAATCTCTCACTCGGTAAAACAAGATACACATTTTATTTCTTCTTCCTGTTCAAATAAAAAATCATCAGCATGGTTGCCTGTGCTTTAGCTCCGGCTTGATTTCCTACTGCTACTGTCGTTTCATGACACAGTAAACCTGATGACATGACATGCCATTGTTAACTACTGGAACAAGCTAAATAAAAAATCCAAACCTGTGAAAGAGACAGAGAGAAGGGAATGATTTTTGAACTTAATTACAGGAACGAGAGGGAATGGACTGATGGCACCAAACCCATAGTACAAATTACCATAACAATGGAGATTGATGAAAACCATAGTTCGGATCTTCCTTGGATTTATGGATTACAAGTTAATTTAATTTTTTATTAAAAAATATTATTTATAATTTTTTTATAAATAAAACGATTTTATTTTTATGAAAGAATCAAATTCAAAATAAAAGTTTACCTTATTTAGGTTCTGGATTAATATATCATTGAAGTACTAATCATGACTGTACATCAAAGCAAGAATTTTTTTTTTTTTTTTTCAAAATCATCCTCCTATATAGAGATTTTACATGGTGTAAATGGCATATTATGATATTTCAAATCCTGGGTTTTACCATCTATGGACTTTAATAACCTTAAAGGAGTACGAAATTTACTAATGAGCAGCGGCTAGAGTAGGAAAGATGCAAGGGTATAATTGTCAATAAATTTAAGTCCATCATTGCAAGGATGATTCAGGACCTATTCGTAGGTTTAGAGATGGCACTTGTCAAGACAGACATCCTAGTACGGGAATTGGCGGCGCGGAAACTGAACGCCACGTGGCATGATATGATGACCGATGAAATTTGCATCAACGAGGTTATTTTCAAAGCAATTTTCCTGTGCTAATAGCACGACGCCTTCCATATAATTTTCATTAAGACTTTCATATAAAGATTTGCTATAAACTCTGATTTTTTATTATTTTTTTAAAATTAAATCTGATTTATATGAAATAGAAGTTAGCATTTGTGTTTCAACAGAGCTCAGAACGAACAAGGAAATGATTCAAGTCATCCTCCCGGCAGTGCCTTTCGCTTCCCACCATGTCCCTTACCTCGGACCTTAATACAACCACACCAGACACAAGGAGGACTCACCATGTCTCTTTCCTCAAAATTTAAAGCAACCAAACCAAACACAAGCAGGATTCAATATGCTGGCATGCGCTATACAGATATCTTGCCAGCTCTAACAGTTCATTATTGTGGCCTTCCATGCAATGGTAACCCTGGAATCAAGTCCAACTACATATGCTTGAACTACTACACTTGCATAGCTTTCACGGTTGGAAAAAAAGAAGTTCAGGAAAATATAGAATTTATAACTTTCTCGTAACTAAAATTTCAAAACAATTTTCAATAGAACTCATGCAAGTATGCTATATATTGATTAATCAAACACTTTTAATACTAATTATGCTTTTCAATGTCAATCTAATCATCATTATTTGCCTGCCTCTTTCAAGAGTGCCAATAATTTGAATTTATTTGCTTTTCCAATCAAATACTCGTTGTTATTATCAGTTAAAGAAAATGACCCTATCCAACACAGTATAGCTGAAGCAAACACAGCTTCAGCTTATCAATAGCGAAATATACAAAAAATTTCCCAAAAGAATAATTCATCCAAAGGAGTAGCATAATAAGATAAAGAGAGATATAAAACAGGAGTAAAGAATATACAGGCATGGGAAAGGGAAGATGCAATTAGCATATCTGCTACTAAGAAGTGATCCTGATGGAAGGTAACAGCAATTTTGTTAATTGTCCCATCTAACAAAGAATCATTTACATTAAGTCCTCTATAGTTATTCTCATAGAGGAAAACTGTGCACGGCCATAAGAAAAGAAAGAAAGAAAAACTGCCTCCCCTCATTTTTCTTGTTAAAACATTTAGTTGTGATAATAATCAGGTGTATAACTTGCTGTGTTGAAATGCACATATAATACAACACCTGTACAGGCAGCACCTCTAATTGATAGAGGTGGTCCTTTAACCGGGTCGGAAATGGTTGCTGCAGTTTTGGGCCTTCAAGCTGTCCCTGGATCAGAATACGATTGAGAAGACTTAGTTAAATGCAAGAAAAATAAAATTTGGCCAGTAAATTAGAGATACAACACTTACAGTATAAAAGGATCCGCTTTCCGAAATTATGCACCAAAGCATTGGATCAAATCATCTTCAGGATCAACAAATAGGTTATCTAAAGAAAACGAACTCATTTCAAGGAATGGGCTGTTAATTGCAAAATCAGGCAAGTCAAATTCAAAATGCCTATCAACAGTTGTATCTTGCTCAGTGGGTAAAGTATCTTTGGCAAGATGATGTGGTTCTCCTCCGGTTAAGTCATTTCCATTTCCATTTCCATTTCCATTTCCATTTCCATGCAAAGCTGGTATAAGGAATCTGTCATCCTCTGGCCTCACGTTCATTGCCATCTGAGAATGCTTTCCATCATGATTGGTCCCATAATCAAGTGATGGATTATAGATATTACTATAAGTAGTCTCATGGTGCAGCTCTGAATTTTGGCCCAATGGATAGATGGCAGCTCCTCTGTCCACAAAAATTCTCTCTGTAGAATTGACATTGGTTGAGGGAACACCAACATAGTAGTTAAAGTCAGATTGCGGTAGACTGGATTCACCCACGAGACCTTTCTCCATAGGCATTAAAGCTGAAGAGGTAAAATTCTCATGCTGAGTATTGTGCATCTGATATTCAACTGGCTGCAAATCAGTGTGGTTTATATCAGGCAAAGTATTTGTCTGCTCAACGCCCAAACATTCATCAACAGGTGGTTGGGACTGTTGATCAGCATGGCTTGACTTCTCACGGGGCCTTTTTCTCCTTCGTCCCTTTTCCCCTAGCTCCTTGTCTTGGACAGGAATGGTAATATCATTTCTACTGCTTAATGGTTCCACATCCATTGGTTGATTTCTCCTATTATCTTTAGATGAAACAGAACCCACACCATCATCAACACCATCGACATCATAATCACTGTCACTGCTAATGGCAGGTTTCTTCTTTTGGCCACGTCCACCTTGAGGAGATTCAGTTACACCAGATGTTCCATTGTCAATGCTAGGTTGCTGAATAAGAGATTCCTCTCGACTCAACACCCCTAGCCAGATTGCACTCTCCTTTGCGGTCATTTTATCCTGTAAACATTTTGATTGACGGACATGTCTTCTAATTTTTGCAATATCAGGTGTCATGTGCTTTATTACAGCAGTTAATACACCAACTTTCCACATCTTCTTCAGATCATGTGGTTTCTTATAAGGAGGGCTCTGACCTAGGGATAGTCCTAATTTTACCCACCAATCTTCATTTCCCGTTGGCCACCAAGGCGGCGGAACTCCCTTCTCCAATGGGTACTTCCTTTGAGGGGGGTCACAGTGTTGCATCAAAGAAGACAAAAGTGACCCTAAAGTTGCATCTTGAAGATCTTGAAGAACACTTTGAGAGTTCCCATTTCTACTGTTTTCTGCCTCACCTATGGCCAAACATTCTGCTTCATACTTTGCTATGGCTGCTGGCCCATTCTTATCGAACTTCACTTTTTCTTTCCACCAAGCTCTTATGTTATCAGATGCACCACTTACAGGCTTACCCTTCTCAGGAATGATGCCATACACAAATCCACGTGCTTTGCAAACTTCCATTAGCTTCAACATATACTTAAGAATCCCATCTTGGGCTCTCGCCATTTTCTTCCTCCGAGCCTGATCAGTCGTCTGCTTAGGCTTTTGCTTCTCCGCAGCTTGTTGCGCTGCAAGCTTCTGTTTTTCTTTAATCCTTTTGAGTTTGACATGATCCTTCCACATTCGTCTCTCCAAAGCTTCTGCTTCAATTTCTTCATCACTGACATCTTTCTCTGCGATATTCCCACACCTTATATCATCAACTTCAATGTCCGAGCTGTACGACAAATCAGTCATCAAACATCAGGCAGTGCTCCAATGTTTTACCAAGAGAACCACTAAGAAATACACCAACCAAACTTTTGAACATCACTGTAGCATTTTAAAGTCTCAAAACAAAGATAAATTATTGTCAACTCATCTAAGAAAAATAGTCATATTAGGCTAAGGCAAAGGAAAGGATTTATCTTAAGCAATCCCAAATAACTAAAAATCTAATCCTCAACAGCTGGATTCTATTCCATACACAATTTCGTCTCTCAGGAACCAAGCAAAAGGTAAGAAATCACAAAACTTAAAAATCATTATTATTCTGCCAAAAATCAGTCCTCCCTTTCCACTTTTTATAACATTATCATTCTGCCAAATACCAGCCTTCCCTTTCCACTTTGTAGTTTTTATACTATTCTATTTTGCATTCCCAAAACTACCCGCTTCCCAAAACCATAAAAAACCTCAAACCAACTCAAATTTCCTGCATTTACAATCAAATCAAAGAGACCCCAAAAATCTAATTCAACCAATAAAAGCCATCAATTAACACCACGAACGAAAATAAAAGATTTTGATGCGAAAAGCACAAAGATGAAAACTTTGAAAAACTTACCAAATATCAGCCCCAATCTCTTCCAATTCACCCATCAAACTTGATCAAAAACCAAACTTTTAACCTCAAATAAACCAAACCTTTTACTTTCGGGGGTTAGAAAAGAAGACAGAGGAAGGGAGGGCGGAGTCCTAAATGAGAGATAGATATGAACCCAGAAAAAGAAAAGCTGCAAAAAGAAAGGGACCCAATAAAGGGCGTTTTGTTGTGTATCTATTTAGATTTTAGAGAGAGATGATGATGTTGATGATGATGTTTTGGAGTGGCAGCATTAATATTTTCTCATTTTCTGAGGATTATTACCTGTATTTATATCCAATGAAGATTATTTTTTTCCATTGAAAATTAATTTTGAGCAATCTTTAATTTATTGGCTTGTTATGATTTTTTTTATAATAGTAAAAGGCATAGTTTTAAAATCTAATTGCAAGTTTTATATCACAAGTTGAGAATCAATTCATTAAAAAAAATAAAAAATTATTATTTTAATAAAAAACCCAACAAGTTATTAATTGGATTTCACACAATTGACTAGATTAAATTATGAAACAACTTGAATTTTTAACTAGATAAGTTAGGATAATTTTTTTTTAATTCAGAACGAACTAGGTTTTGGATTAATCTACCTAACAAATTGGCTCCAAATCCAAGTTTCATAACTACATTTTTGTTTTATAAAATTAAACCTTAAAGGTTTTTTAAAGGTTTAGGAATTTTGAAATTCAACATAAGAAAATATAATTAATTGTTAAAAATCCAAGAAAAATTAATTGATGAATTAAATTTCTTATACATATTTTTAAAAAATTTATGTTGAATTCATAGAAGAATGATATGTCCTATCCTTGTATCCCAGGCTAATGTTGTCTTCTAATGGAAAACATGGAAAGGCTTTTTTATGGTTTTGAGATATAATAAATTAATAAATTATTAGAAAAAGTTTTATTGTACTTACACTGTAATTAAAAGATATTTACCGAATAATTAAAAAAAATCACATCCGATCCCATATAAAAATGATAAGAATTTCTCATTTATTAAAAAACATTCTCTCTCTTGTTTTTCACTTTTTTTTTTATTTTTTTTTCATGTTATAAGTATCCCATAGTTATAGCATGAGAATTTTAAAATTTTTCTGATTATTAGAATATGATTTTTCTTTCAATTAAGTTATATATATATATATTTCAGATAAATCAAATAAAAAAATTATTTCCATACTTCTTTGGTATGTCTCAAGTGAATTGCGATGCTCAAGAGTAAAGACACTCACATTAGCTAGTAGTCATCCCCACATTAGATAATCTTGTTTTCCCTTCGATATATGCTATGATAACACAAATCTCTTGTAATTGTTATAACAAAAATTAAATAAAGAAAATTACTGTAGATTAATAAAAAATTTATTATGAATTATAATAATAATTTTATTTTTTAATTTTTCAATGTCTTAATTTTGACTTAATTACCGCAACCACATTAAATTTAAGATACTTAGATCGGGTATAAAAACACCAGATTTATAAACGTTTCGAATCTAACAATCATTTCAGACTAAGCATCTTAAGTTTAGTAACCACACCAAGCCTAAATACTTAGAGTTTGACAATCATGTTTTAAATGAAATAATATATATTTTGAATCGATCAAATTAATTTACTTTGTGATCTATATCTTGAACTAGACTGAAACGGTTTTTGGCTTTCACCTAAGCTTAAGACTTCTAGCCGTAAAAAAGAATCATGACAGAGAGAGACACATTTCCATTAATATACTTTTCCACTTATAAAAATACTGGTAATTTATGGGGGAGACCAGCTTTATTATTAGTGCATAAGGAGATAAGTTGCGCAGCTGCTATTTCAGCAGCAGGCATGAACCGTTAATTCACATAGACCTAACAATTTCTTCTTTCATGGCAAGAGAAAGAGCACTAAGATTGCCTCCTATTTCTACTCTAACACCAGGCATGGCAATTGCTCTACTCCCTACAAATCCACCTTCTCCAACTCTTATCCTGCCAAACTTAACTTTCCCTCCTTCACCTTCATATATATGTCCAAACAGTAAAGCTTCTCTTCCTACACAACCACCTCTCTCAATCTCCACCATTTCTGGATTCAATGCTGCTCCCATGCTATCTACGTAGGCTCCTTGGTCCAAATCAATGTCTGAACCCATGAGCTTTAGCCATAGCAAAAATAAGATAGACCCACTAGTCATTTCCATGAAGTAGTCCCCTACTACAGTTCTGAAAGCTTGCCACACAGTGTCCATGAAGACTCCTATGCTCCAAATGTGTACTGTTTGGCCTTCTTTCTTTTTCCCCACAAGAATCCACTTGGCCACAACACATGCTAATGCTGCTAGAACTCCTGAAGAAACCCAAACCAAAGGAAGCAACCAATGCATTGCGACTTTCTTGCTTTCCTTCAAGAGAAGAATCCAGTTCAGTGGAGCAAAGATGAGCAACCCCATCAGGAAGTATGGAAGAAATGTTTGCAGCAATGGTTGAGCAAAAATGACCCATAAGGTCTGATACCATGTCCTTGCTAGTGTAACTTTTCCCGAGTCCTTTTTCTCCAATGCTGCTGCCATTGGACAGCCTGAAAGGTCCACTTTAACATCACTTTGTTCTAAGAAGATCCTCCAAGCTTCTGGAAGTGGTTCTCCATTCCTCAAATGCTGACAAATTTCATAGATCAATGAACGACCATGATCAATTGAAGCACTTTGCGAGGATGAAGTGGCCCGGATCACATCCACCTCATGGCATCGAATATAAGGATTAAACTCTAGTGCTTCTGATTCTGCACCGGTGAGATTTTGATCAATGTGAACTTCCCCTATATCAATGTAAGGGAATTCAGACTCATCCCATGGTTTGGTGCAGTCAAGTGCAATGTCACAAGTGGCATCATCATGTGGAACAGGTCGGATTTGCAGCTGGAAAATGTAGCGAACGCCTCCTGGAGAACTTACACGGCTTTGGAAATCTTCGGCTAGGAAAAGCAAGGGACGAGTATCCTTTTCATCCCGTGGAATTGCACCTGTTTCTGGTGGGAGAATTCCCATAGGCTCAACTTTACCTGAATCCTCACTTATGTTTTCGTCACCAGGCCGCAATTTGAATTTCACATACATTTCCTGTCCGTCCGAAAACCTGAAGAGCCTGCAGATATTTGAGTAGTAGTGTAGATCAGCAAAAGAATTCGCATTGCGAAGAGACATCCAAACTGCATCACGGATATGTGGGGCTCGCTTCACATGCTGCTCCCTTGCAGGAAGTCCACAAACTAACCATGTTGCAAAATCAGCAATCGTGCGTGCATAGAATGCCTTGCCTGTCTTCAATGTTAGATCAAGAAGCGAAGAGGAGTTGCTTCCATTGTCATCTGAAAGTATTCTTATCGCTGCTCCACGTGCATCGATTCTAGCATCATCATCAGCACTCAAGCTATTGCTATGCCTGACTACAATAGGATAGCTCTTCCCAGCCTGGAAAATCTTGTGGTCTGGAAATCCTTTCAGGTTGTCATAAATCTTCAGGTGTCCCTTCCCACTAACACCAATTCGATGGAAATACCTTGTTTTAACCTTCAGAGTAGTGGCAGCCAAATTTGCAGCTAAATTGCCAACTATCTTCTTGTATTTGAAGTCCATCTCTTCTATCCTGTCATCCAAGGCATGCATGGTGTTCTTGATCATCACTGGAGTTTGAGATCCAATATAGACGCCGCCTTGTTGAAGAACTGAATTTGCAGGAGCCACTGAAAGAGCACCAAGAATCACATCCTTTTGAACAACCGAACCAGGGAGGATGAGGCTTTGACTCCCGACAACCGAATTGTCCTGCACTTCAATTTTTCCTTGATTAAACCCACTGGATGAATAGAAGCCAGCAATCATCCGACTGAAGTCACCAAGGTGCACACCATCACCAATTGTAATGAGCTCTGGGTCTGATACAGGATTGACAGCCCTGATGGAACAATGCTCACCGACACTTGCACCCAAAAGGCGCAAATAAATGCAGAATGCTTCTGTTCCTGACAGGAGTTTGGCAAATCTAAGGTGGCAGGCAATGGTAATTCTATGCCGGAGCCAGGCTTTCATGTGGGATTCCCTTTTCTCTTGTTTTTCAGCAAGAAAATGGGTCAAAGTGCATGTGAGGAGGCTGAGTATCAGGCCATGAGCCAAGTAAACAATAGCAACTGAGATTGCAAAGGTGGCTGGGTTTGATGGGACATTAGCAATCATTGTAGCATAAGCAATGATGGTGAATGGAGTCCAGTGAAAGGCTCCAGAGATGCAGAGAAATGAGAAGTGTTGAATGGAGGCAGGCTTTTGAGATAGCCAAATGTAAAGGAAGTAGATAATGGCTGCTGAGAGAGTGCTGAGGAGACCAACCATGTAGATGCCCATGAAGTGGTAGGTGGCCTTATCAGACAGCAGTGCACCCTGAAACCATTATAGAAATTGTAACGAGTATGATCAGTTCTTGTTTCAATTATGTAAAAAAAAAAATTCCTCACACATTTTTGCAATAAGTGGAAAGAATCAAATTAGTGTAAGATGAGAAAACGGGGGAAGAAACCTATAACCTATGCAGTTATGGGTAAGATATAATAAATTGAAAAATATATAAAAAAATTACCTTCTGAACATTGTGAGCCTTGCTAGATTTGAGTACAGCTTTTCCACCTTCTGTCTTCTGCAAGGGCTGCACATCTGCTTCTTCTCCCAATGTACTTCCTTTCTGGATTACAGCGTAAGGACCAACTGAAGAATTTCGGCCGATTCTAATGGCTTGGAAGCTCAAGATTCCATTCTTTACCTCATGGCTTTGAAGCAACGCCCCTTCAGCAATTACAGCTCCATCTCCAATTGAAACTAGAGATGGATCTGTAATGTCAACTGTATCAAGCAGAACTGAAGATCCGATCTTAGCGCCGAGCATCTCAAACCAATAATTAAGGAACACAGTTCCTCTCAAATGCTCTGCAAAAACTTTTGAAGAGATTTCTTGGGCCTTGTACAGTGCCCACCACTTGACAAAGTGAATAGACCAGATAGATACTTCAGGGGTCAGGGCATAGTTAGGTTTCAAGAAAGAATTCCCCAAGAAAGCAATGCTAATACAAGTAGAAATGATGCCAAGGATCCAAGCAAGAGGAGCCAATGCCAAGGGAATCAAGTAATTCCACCAGGGAAATTCCTCATTTAGCATATGACTTGCTGAAAGCAAACTTGTGAAAGCCGAAACTGAAAAATAAGCAGGAAAGCTCATCATGGCAGAGACATAAACAAGGGCAAGAAGTTGGAAAAACCAGACACTGATTAGGCGAGTCGTGGAAACTTCTGTGTCAAACTCAGCAGAATCAATATCAGGTTCTGGTTGATAGGATTGAGAGTTCATGAGCTGAGGTTGAGACTTCATCGCAAGATTCTCTGCGAAGCTTGCCAAGTCTGCAATGCAGGTGGCAGTGAAGATATCAACTGCACCAACTGGCACACCGAGGAAATCTGAAAGTTTTTGAGCCGCTCTGACCACACCTATCGAGTCAATTCCATACGATACAAGACTCTCAGTGGCAGAGATATTCTTGATAGGAATTCCTGTTTGCTCAGAAACAAGCCCCTTCAGAAATTCTACAATTTCTTTTTTGCTGAATTTGGCGGTTGGTGTGGGAGATGTTGCAAGCCGAGATCGAGGAGTTAATCCCTCTTTACATGTCCCGGTGGTGAATGAGCGAAGCAATTTTCGTTTCGCAAAAATTGGGTCTGGCACTGTGTTTAGAGTTCCATCAGTAAAATGTTTGAGGCATTCGAACCTCTTGATTTTACCTGATGTTGTTTTGCTGATAGTCCTGGGCTTGACCAGCTTGATAGAAGCCACAGTCACGCCATGTTCTTCTGCAACACGACTCTTTATGTTCTCCACAACATCCTTATCAACAGGCTTAGCATCTCTAACCTCGGCAATTACAACCAAGCCAACCTGGTCAGAACAATCAGGAAGTGAAATCCCTTTTTGATGACAAGACTTCCTCAGGAACACCAATGACAGCACAGCAACCTGGGCGTAGAAGTTCGGATGCACTCTCAACTGTTTTTTCTACATCTGCAGAGTAAATATTCCTTCCGGCTACTATAATCAGATCCTTGATTCTTCCCGTGATGAACACCTTTCCATCAATAATCCGCCCCAAGTCTCCGGTTCTTGTATATTTTCTTCCTGGATGATTTTGAAGCACATTTCTGAAAGTACTTTGGCTAAGTTCCTCCCTTCCCCAGTACCCAATTCCAGCACTCGGACTACTAATCCATATCTCTCCTTCCTTTCCAGATTCTTTCAGCTCCTCATTGGACTCTGGATCGACTACTCGGATGTCAATATCTTCACTATTTGGTTCCACATACCCGCAACAGACTCTTCCTTGCCAGTCTACCAATATGGGCTTACCTTCTCCATATGCACAGCTGACGAACACACAATTCTCGGCCAATCCATAACCAGGAGCCATTACTTCTTGCGAAAGACCAAAAGGCCTAGTGAGCTCAACAAATCTTTTCAAAGTTCTCTGCCTCACTGGTTCAGCAGCAACCATGAGGAAAATCAAAGAAGAGAGGTCAAAGTTTCGAACCTTATCCTTGTCAGCATACTCCAATCTTCGGATTAGCAGTTCAAAGGCGAAGTTGGGACCGGCACTGTGAGTAGCGTGGTATTTGCTCATGATCTGAAGCCATAGAAGAGGGTTCTTGATAAAAGTCATTGGAGAAAACAAAATTGCTGATCCACCACTAACTAGAGCAGTAAAAAGTCCACCAATTAGCCCCATGTCATGGTATTGCGGAAGCCAGCTGACTAGTACTGTCTTTGAGGTGCTCTTATATATCCTCTTCATCAACTTCACATTGTGAATAAGACCACCATGAGTTATCATTACACCTTTAGCATCACCAGTTGACCCTGAAGTGAACTGCAGAAAACACAAATCATCCGGCTGAGATTCAGATTCATATGCTATGTTTGCTGGAGCCAGGACTTTGAAGTCCTTGAGCCAAGAATCTGTATGCATCCATGGAAGGTTCGGCCATTTCCCATTTTTCCCTGCTAATGAGATTAGATTCTTCACAGAACCTGCCCGAACTGCTGAGTGATAAAGAAGGGTTGACAGAATTGCAACTGCATTGCAAGATTTAGCAATGCTTTCAATCTTCAACAGTGCTTGCCCACCTCTTTGCAGAGGATCTGGTGGGAGGACTGGGACTGGTAGGACCTTGGCTCTTAAGCACCCAAAAAAGGCATCAATAAAGTCCAGCCCTGGTACATAGACTAAGAGGACCCGGTCACCGGGCTTGATAACTGGTTTTCGGCTGGTCAAGAGTTTACGAGCAATGCAGGAAGCTTTCGCATGAAGTTCTGCATAAGTTCTTTGACACACCACAGCCCCATCTTCACCAATCCAAGTATAGAGTGTTTTGTCCTTCGTCATACTTTCAGTTCCCCAGTGTTTCAAGTAACCATCAAGTGTAGAAAGATCAGGAAACGCCACTCCTTCACCTAGTTCTTTTGGATTTCTATCCCAGCAATCCGATTTCAAAGAAAACAAACTCTGCGATATCACAATCAACAAGCAAGTTTTGTTTCAAACTATCAAATTCAAGCATCATTTGACCCACTTATCCATTTATCACTAAAAACTTGTCAAAGTCAAATTACCTTAACATATGGAAACATAGGTACCGAGTTGTTATTTGCAAAATGCTTGCAGATAAGATCCATGGCATAAGATGAATTTCTCTCCGTGAGTTCAAATGCCATGAGCCCACCAACATAGTAAGTGTTCCTCTGGCCTTGAAGTTCAGACTCCAGTTTGTCATAGAATCCATCCTTCATTTCTGTTTTGAAATTTAAATAAAAATAATGAATGAATTTGGATCCCTATCTGGTTTGGTTCATTGGTGTAGGAACAGGTCGTCAAGCATACCTTGGCTACCAACATGGGGAAGTACTTGAATCTTCTCTGGAGAACTTCTTCCTCAACTTTTGCCCCCATGGACATGACCACCTTCTTGGCAAGCTCAGCGACTGTTGGTCCCTTTATATCGAAAGAGTTCCCATAGGACCAAAATAAGAAAATGTCAGTGTCGGCATAGAATTTCTGCATCGCAACGGGATGTCCAATTGTTGCAGGATCTTCCATATATTCACCAAAGTAATAAAATCCAACTGGCATGTCTTCTAGCCCTTTGATCTTTAGAACGGTGGTGTAGTAGTCGATTGTCTGAACTTTTCTGAAGAAATATCTTTCAACTTCACTGAGATCCATCACTTCAGTCTCAGATTCTGCAACAAGAATACCTTGTTAGCCATTTCCTGAAAGGATAGAGGAACTTATAAGGTGGAAATCTAGAGGTATGAAGTTCAAGAAACCTGTAGATTTTTCTGCTGGAAATCTATAAGTATTTCCATTTCTGAAAGGAAATGAACCAGAGATAATTATCTTATCAAACTCCATTTCTTGAATTTCCCCGTTGTTTCTTTTAACATCAACTCTAACACTGTCGGGATTGCGCCTGATGGCCAGCACATCAGTTTTGCAATTAACCTCAATTGGAAGTGATTCACTGATCTTCTGCCAAAGACTAGTGTATCCACCTTTGAAACGCCGAATCTTTCCAGCCATGGAAGTCCGGGTGAACTCGTGAATGTATGCATAAGGCATGTCTTGAACAAATCCATAACCAGAAGCAGTATATCCATAAGCCACAGATTTGGGAACAGATTTGAATCCACGACTCTCGAGATACGTAGGAGTCAAGTCTGCAGCTAATTCACTCACAGCATGGACTCCAATTCGACCAGAATCCTTTGCCTTATCCTGTAAACAATGAAATGAAAATTTAAATTGATATCATTCCTGCAATATAAGCAAAAAACTATGGCTGCACTGAAAATTGAAACCAACCTGCAGTTCTAAGGTCAGTGACATCACAGCTACATAATCATCTGCAACTTTAATGTCCTGATACTTCCCTGTAGAGCTGTCAATATGAGCAAGCTTATGGGAATCCATTTCTTCTAATTCTGATCCAACTTCTTTTGCCAAGTGAAAAATGACAGGTGCACTGTTCTTAGCCAAAACCTGACCACCAAGATCATAAATCCTTCCTGTATATTGCAGAACAGATATAATCATTATACTTGGTGAAGCTAAATTTACAGAAAACACTTTTTTTCTTATCTCTTCATCATGTACCTTCAATGTCTACTGATTCACACATGCCACCCACAGTGTGATGCTTCTCTAACACTGTGACATTCTGATAACCAAGCTTTGCCAATGCATAAGCAGCAGATATGCCACTTGGACCACCTCCTACTATTCCAATTCTTGTGTTCACAGGCAGGCATGGATGTAGCTTGACAAATTGATCCTCAATTGATACTAATGGGTCCATCTTTTCAGTACTTGCAATGCCTGCTGGAAAGGGCAATGAAGTGAGTCCAACTGCTATCTAATTATAACTCTACAATTTTAGAAACCACAGCTCAAAGGTATCTGTGGATAATCCAGGATTCTGTATGCTCTTTTTAGCAATAAGAGTTTAAACCCTTTCAACTTCTTCCCCTTTAAGACAGAAAAATACATATTTAGTCATTATTTTCTTCTGACGTTCAAAACAAAGCTTCTAATCATTTAGCTGATTCCTGGTACCGACACATATATATGTAACAAAACCTGAGGTGAAGATAAATTCCTTCTGTATCTATATCTAGCCAAATGTCTTTCTTTCATTAGTAATTAAATCACTCTTGAAACCCTTCGTTTTCATTGTGCAATCATATTTTGAATCAAACAAGACAAACAAAAATTCTTCAAGAAGACTACAAGGAGTATTGCTGAAGAGGACAACAGGCTTCCAACTGCAACCATTTCCTCTCACAAATGATCCAGGCTCTCGATGCATGTTTCAATCCATAGACATTGAAGACCGAATGGCCTATATATAGATGTGTTTTTTCAAAGTCAAATGTTTAGCAATATAGCTGCCCTAAAAGCATATATCAGGATGCCCCTAAACTGAACGTAAACAGAATGGCCTAAAGACTTACAGAAGGCCAAGGTTTCGAACCCTAGGAAGACATGGAAGGACTAATACAGGAATATGAACCAATCCACCCAACAAGCTAACCACTTCAAGTGAAATACATGAGTAGCTAGGATTGGCAGGGAAGAAGTGAAGATATGGACTCGGAAAACATAGAACACCAAATATAATTGCTTCAAGAAAGAAGTGGTCAAGAGAAACAAACCTTGGAGACAAAACCAACGCAGGAAATCAATGTACTCCCTGTAATGCCATTGCCACCAGGGGCGGAGCCTTTTATAAGGCTAAGAAGGGCTGTAGCCCAGGTAAAAAAAAAATTTAATAATCCATTTTTTTTCTATTTTTTACATAGCAAACCTAAACACTGCCCACTTTCCCCCACTTTCCCTTGCAACACTAATTCATTAGCAGCCATTAGCTGCCTATTTGATTTTTCCTGTAACTCTAATTCATTAGCAGTTATAAGCCGCACACTTAATTTTCCTTGCAACATTAATTAATTAGTTATATTAGACTGTATCTTAGAAATGAACGGATAGTTAGACATTGAAGACATAATGGCCTATATAGATGTATTTTTTCAAAATCAAATGTTCAGCAATATAGCTGCCCTAAAAGCATATATCATCATGCCCCTAAACTGAACGTAAACAGAATGGCCTAAAGACTTACAGAAGGCCAAGGTTTAGAACCCTAGGAAGACATGGAAGGACTCCTACAGGAATATGATCCAATCCACCCAACAAGCTAACCACTTCAAGTGAAATACATGAGTAGCAAGGATTGGCAGGGAAGAAGTGAAGATGGACTAGGAAAACATAGAACACCAAATATAATTGCTTCAAGAAAGAAGTGGTCAAGAGAAACAAACCTTGGAGACAAAACCAACGCAGGAAATCAATGCACTCCCTGTAATGCCATTGCCACCACAGCTTGTTAACAAACATCACATGCCAAAACTAAATACAAGTACTTCTCACATTTTGTTCATTCTCAACATGATCACAAACACATGCATTCTCACAAAACAAAGGCAAGGAAACACCATACACACCGTCTCCTCTCTCTCTCTCTCTCTCTCTCTCAAACCCTTTTGCTTTTTCTACTCGAGGAAACGAAGAAAATAATGCAAATATGAAATGTTCAACTTCAGGCATCAGCACTGTAACTCACCTTAGAGTTGAAATGGGTAAAAGGGTGTTGAGTTTACTGCCAAGTGTCAAGATTAAACAGCAAAACACAACCAAAAAACTCTCGAAGCCGATTCACCACATTGAGAGATGGGCTGCTTTCATTGCCTTCTAAAGTATTTAAACTGAATAGATTCCTTAAACTTCCATCAAATAAATGACAAAAAAATACTATGTCACCTCTCTTGTTAAGTCCGAGAATTTCAATTAAACGTTACGAATTATTCCAAATTTGTTCCTCTTTTATTCTAGTTTTATCCCTACAAGTTATGTTGGTGACACCGTCTTAGCAACAATAATTTGTAACATGCATGCGTGTTGAGTTGCAGTTCACAAATCTATAATAAATATACCAAAACTTTGTATATATAAACATTTTGTTAAGGCATAAGCTCTTTGTCGGTATATTCCAAGCAAGTAGATTGACTTCTTGTCTACATATATCTAAATTAACTTCAATTTTGATTTTTTTTTTAAAGGAGCTTGAAAGGTAAAAAAAAAAGGAGTTTTTTCATTGATTCATCCAAGCAACGCTGATATCAACGAGAACTTTCCTCTATATAAATATAATATTTTTATACAATTAGGGATCAATGGAAAAGAATAACCGATACTTGCTAGAAAACAATTAGGAAGGATTTGGGAGTATAAAAACAAAGGTGGGCGCAACTGGGCATGACAAAATTGATTGACACGTGGATGCAATTAAATGGCGAATTTTGCAAAGCCCAACTGCACAAGACAATATTTATTTTTGTTTCCCTATTTTGGGATTTATTACAGAAACTGCGCGGGAGGAGAATGTGACCGTTATAAACCGTAAGGAACTTTTGTCATATGGATTATAGAGTTTTTCTTCTTTTTTTTTTGGATTCTAACATGGTAAAAAAATTGACAAAATAATATAGTAGAAAAAATATTTAGAAAAATAATATAATTTAACAAGTTATAAAAAATATATGCGATTCTCGAGTTGTAAATGTCATTCGAGACTCACTCAAATTAAAAAACTAATGGATACAAAATTCAATAGATAAATAGAGAGAGAAAGAGAAAAAAAAAATAAAAAAAGAAAAGAACTCTAGAGTCACACCGAAACTCTAATGACGAAATAATTACCGTTATAAAAGTTTTAACGAGACAGATCCAATCATATTAGGAAAAGTCACTAGCGATGATCGAAGTGGATCACACAAATAACTCAAAGGCAAGTGAACCTCGACACCTTTAAATGACTCATGTGACCCACATCGTTCACTGTTTGTGATCTTTTATTGATGTTGTTGGATTCATATTGTCAAGATTGTTTTCAACGATACCGGTGGTATCGTCATCTGAGCTTTAGTGTGACTCCGAGATCATTTTATTTTATTTTTACTTTTTTTCTCTCTCATATCTCTTCACAAATTACAAGGAGGAAAGAGGAGAGAGAAAAAACAAAGAAAGAAAAAGAAAATGACACCAAATACACACCGAAGCTCCGTTGATGACATCACCAGTACCGTTTCAAAGATCTTAACGAGAAAAATCTAACAACACCAATGAAGATCACAAACAGTGAACGAAGGGGGTCACACAAGCCTTCCAAAGGTGTCGGGGCTCACTTGCATTTGGGTCGCTCATGTGGCCCACTCCGATCACTGTTGGTAACCTTTCTTGGTGTCGTTAGATTCATCTCGTCGAAATGTTTTCAACAATACCAATAATGTCATCTTGAAGTTTTGGTGTATTTCAAAGGTCTTTTTCTTTCCTTCTTTCCTTTGTTTTCTCTCTTTCTCCTCTCTCTCCTCTTCTTATTAAATCATGTGTCTAATAATTTTTTAATTTGAAAAAGTAGCAAATATCATCTACGACTCTCTAAATTATATTATTTCTCTAAATATTTTTTTATATTATGTTATTTTATCATTTTTTTTTTATTATGCTACAATCCTAAAAAACTCAATTTTATCGATCGGAGGAAGTCGCACGATGCTACCTTGCATTAGCTGAAGTACACAGGGTGTCCTAATTGTAAAGCACTACTCTCTTGGATCATCATGTTTTGATCGTGAATAATAAAATTTTCATAAAATTATTAATTTCATTGTGCATATTTGACTTTTAATTGCAACACATGCATAGATAGACCTGATGGAGGTGTATGAAAGCCAGTTCAATAATAAGAAACATGCAAAAAAATAAAACCAAAATGTAAAGATAAACACACACACGCACAAACATAAAATTAACAAGTCGGCTGATTTGATCTCTAGTATATTGTCCATGATTTATTTTATCAAAGTGATTAAATTATGAAGTGATTGTCCTAAAATAAGTTAGTATATCTGGATTGGAATCAGACAGGTTATTCTTTGATTTCTTTTTTTTTTTAAATGCTAAACGCATATTCGTGAATGTATATGCGAAGATATATATAGAATATGCTTGGATATAAGAAATATGCAGATAAGAAGTGGCGACATGGGAAGGGATGACAGAATATTGAGAGTGCTACATTGTTATCGATCTCTGTGAAGTACATGGCAATGTGCAATTCCCTCCCCTTGCTGCTACATCTTGCTGTGCTCCTTCTGCATGCATATTTTGGATATATATATATATATATATATTGGACTTATATGATAAATGTGTTAAATTAATTGAGATGAAATAGAGAAAGAAGGCTAGAATTCTGAATAATCTGTATATTATGAATGCTTAGTTTTAACTTAAATACAAATAAAGTATATATAGGTCAAATGAAAGTATTATTCTATCTTTAATAAATAAAATTACATAAATATTATTTAACGGAATGAATATGGTGACTCCAACCCAATTAATGGGGTTAATTTTGATTTTAATTTTTGTAGAATATATAATCGGAATGCTATTTTCATTGAATTATGTATCTTCCCAAAATTATAATTCAAAAGTTTTCACACTAAATTGTTATTGGTGAATCCATTCGGAAGATTTAGAAGATTTTTTAATAAGCTATAAAAATCTATATCTACTAAAAAATAATTTAAAATAAAAATAAAAAATAATAATAATAAATCTAAAGATTATAGGAAAATAATAAAATTTACCCAAACATTAACTTTTAAACCTAATTTTAAGAGATTTAATGATCTAATAAGTGAGAGGGTAGGATTACCTAAAAAAATTAATTATATGTAAAATCACCTAATTTTTTTTAAATATAATTCAATAGTTGGATCTCTCATTATTTTTATTTTAAAATGTTAATCTAATATAACGGGATTAGATTATTTTTTAAACATAAATTTATCCAGTTAATTTATAAAAATATCTACTAGATTATTTAGGAAGAGTCAAATCCACGTCTTGTTATGTTATATCTACACCTAATACTTAGACCTTCAGTTTAAAAAAGTCTTGTTGCATCAACTAACCAAAAGCAGTCATAAACATACAAGTACTTTAAATATTAACATTTATGTTTTTTTTCACCTATCCAATAATATTAATTTTAAATGTTCTAGTTAATAATCCTATTTACTAGAATGCCATAACGCTATTATATAGTTTCAGAGTCATTTTGCATTTTTCCAATTTATTTAATCAGTAAGTGCTCGGCGTCAAAACACCCAAAAAAAAAAGAAGAGGCTATAACAGTAGCTTTAAAATTAATGTATGATATGATCAAAGCTGAATCAACTTGTGGCCCATGCTGGCTTATTAAACTAATTGCATGGTGTTTACTTTCTTGGCTTCGCACTTGTATTATCAAAGAAAAGGCAAGTGTTTATTAATTAGCTAAATTAATAATTCTGAGATCATACTTGGGGTTTGATTCAGTTAATTAAAGGTTGTGAGTACTTAATTGCTTAGTTAAAGTTAACTTGCAATATTTTTTATATATATAATAATTAAGTCAACTTGTATACTGAAGGGTTAAATATTTGTATTAATTTTTTTAATCAAAATGACATTGTGGATAAAGACTTTAACTAAATTAATTAGTTCATGACGAGTTTTTTCTTTACAAACATGGTGGTGTGAGTCTCTCTTTTTTTTTAGTGCAAATTATTTATAATTATGACAAGTGCAAATTATTTATAATTAATAACATCATCCACAGTATACATCTGCACACAACAGCTGAGAAATGGATTCCGAGTTGGAAATATTATATTCCTTCCGTTAATTAGGTAGACCATTAGGCCTCGATCGAGCAAAAACATTTTTCAAATACTATCGTAACCTCCTTGCGGGGGGTTTCCTGTTCCGGAGACACTTTTCAAACTTTTTTCTGGAATAGTTTTTGGTTGGTTTAGTATAAGTATCATCGGTTATAAAAATTCTAATTAGTTTTTTAAAGATTTTAAATAAAAAATTGATTATGTAAATAAAAGATATTAATATTCTTAATATGTTTTGTTTGGAGTAAGTTGCATTATTTTTGTTTTTTATGGTTTGATGATATTTCTATTTATATTAGTCGACCATGACGAGTTTGTTACAATGAACAAACTCCGATTTTCTAAGTTAAGAACTTGGTCTAAGAAAGTGAAATGTCCTCAATTATCGTCAAGGTTTTCTTGAGGCAAAATTAAATTTTTTGGCTATTACGTGATTCCAAATAATATTTTAGATAAAATTCTTTGTAATCTTTATCCTTATATTATAAATGAGTGCGTTGTATTATTCCCAATAATATTTTGGATATCAACCTTATATATGTTTTTTTATCCATATATTAAAGTGAGTAATAATAAATTATTATTCCTAATAATATTTTGGATATTAACCTCTTTTAAGTTTTTTATCCTTATATTAAAAGTGAATAATATTTTCTTGCCAAAAATAAATTTTTAATATTTTTGAAATATAGGCCAAAACCCTATGGAATCTTACAAACTTGTTATAAAATCCATACAATATATTTTTTAAAACATGCCAAAATATTTTAGACTTTCTTAAATATAATGCTCAAATAATTTTTAGGCTTTTTCGCCATATAAAAGAGAAAAAAAGAGAGAATTCTTTTTTTTTATATAGGTTTTATTTGGCAAAAACTCATTTTTCTTTGAAATAAAATCACAAAAGCAGCCTAAAAGAGTGTTTGTTATACACACCCTTAAACCAAAAAAACTCTTTAACACAAACATTGCCAGCCAAACATGATTTTAATCTTTTGACACAATCTTAACCTAACCAAGTTGACTTGAGATCTTTAGTTCAACCATAAATTGAACCGAAGACCTTAGGTTGACCCGAAAACAACCTAAAAACAAAACAAAATCTAAAAAATAGATTAAATATAAAAACATAAAAACTAAAAAATTTCCTAGATAAAACATATCAAACAAATAAAAATAAAAACACGATGAGTGTTCTTCATGAACAAAAAAAAACATGAATTGAAAAACAAAATATATATAGACAAACCAAGGACACAAACATGTTGAAAATCATGCAAGGATTGATGATTTGGCATCGATTCATTTCGATTATCACTCACAAATCATAATTTTATCAAAATAGCTTTCGGTTCAAAACCAAAACTCTAGAATTAAAACCCCTAAAAAACTTGTTATTAATGCAAATAGACCCTAGATTATTGACTAATCAAGTATTCATTTCAAAACCGAAACTCTAGAATTAAAACCCTAAAAAACTTGTTATTGATGCAAATAGACCCTAGATTATTGACTAATCAAGTATTCATTTCGATTATCATTCACAAATCACAATTTTATCAAAATAGCTTTCGATTCAAAACTGAAACTCTAGAATTAAAACCCTAAAAAACTTGTTATTGATGCAAATACACCATAGATTATTGACTAATCAAGTTGCCCAAAAGGTTTAGTGCAAAGAAATGACCAAAATTGGTCCAAATCACAGGTTTAAGATAATGTTCTTGGAAAGAACATAAAGAAGTTGAACCTAGAAACCCAGAAATTGCGTAGAAACCCAACACACTATCAAGTCTCAAAAGCTGGTATTTTGACCTCTAAATCATGCTTTCTTCATAATAACAAATCACACTGCCATAAACAAACATGTTTGAATAAAAAATTAACAAATAGCATGATATCATTAAAATCATGTAAGAGGTTTCAAACTTCAAAACTGTCAAAGCTAAACATCAAGCATATTCAGCAATGTAGGATTCAAAATTGATACTTTAGCACTTTACAATACTCAAACAAGACCCAAAACTAAGAACATGCATAAGCAAACACAGAAAAAACATCATAATCTTGCTTACCACATTTGACAAATTTTAAAAACACTTTATTTCATCAAAACCAATACAACAAACTTCATCTACATGGAAAATCAACAAACAACTCAAAGCAAGGTTTAACTTTAAACAATAAAAACATACTTAGGGTTTGTCTCGGTTAATTAAAGGTTGTGAGTACTAAATTGTCGAGCTAACCTGTGATTTTTTTATATATAATAATCAAGTCAACTTGTAAATTAATGGGTTAATTTATATTACTTTTTTTCATCTAAATGGCCTTTCATGTCACTTTTTTCAAACAAAATACAATAATATTTTGAAATCATTCACACAAGCAGGATTTATATAGCTTTTTTAGAAGAGGTAGTAGAGTAGCATTAGTTAGTAAAATTCATGTCTATCAACAAGTCAACCTATGTCATCCTCTCCCATTCTTGTTATATATATATAGTCATCATGATATCTAGCTATGTATTCAATGATTTTGGTGATTTTGATTTAATATTCTAGCATATGGAAATGATATTATTAGCTTAATCAATTTATCTTGAGTTAATATTTAGGAGAACATTGAAAGAATACACAAATGAGACATATCTCTCTACTAGAAACAACCTAAAATCTAAAAGCATCAAGGAAATTAAAACAGAATCCAAAAATCATAGGAAAATAACAAAATTGACCCAAATATTGACTTCTTAACCTAATTCTGAGAGATCCAATGGTTTGATAAGTGACAAGATACCTTTCAATAAAAAAAATTACATGTAGAATTACTTGAAAATTTTTTGATTATAATTCAACAGTCAGCTCTCGTTATCTTTGTTTTAAGATACTAACCTTATATAGCATGATCAAATCTTCTCTTGATTTTAAAATTATTCAAATGATCCATAAAAGCATATTCTAGACCTTCCACATAATCTGATAATGTTAGATTTTTCTCTAGTTATGTCAAATCCTCATCCAAAACATTCAAAACTTTCAGTTTCTATAAAATTCAACTGCATCAATTAATCAAATGCAATTTTAAATGTATAATTGCAATAAATATCCATATTTATGTTTTTTTAACCTATCCAATATTATTAATTTTAAATTTTCTGGTTACCTTGTCAAATATAGGGAATTAGGATTATAATCCTATTTACTAGAATGCCATAACGCTATTATATAGTTTCAAAGTCATTTTGCATTTTTCCAAGTTATTTAATCAGTAAGTGCTTGGCATCAAAATACCAAACAATAATAATAATAATAATAATAATAATAATAATATTTTTTGACGCAATCAATGAAACAGGACAACCCAGCTAGTCGAATTGATTATCGAAATGTCACATACAAAAAGATAAAATAGGCAATTTGAAAGCATGCAATCATTAGATCAAAAGTAGGTGGCTATTGTTTTTACTTGTGAACAAGTGTTACTAACTTTGGCCTTCAATGGTGCATGAAATTTTCTCTCATATAAAATCATTTACTAAATTTTATTTAATTATTTAAGTTTTTTAATTGACAATATTAGAGTTGTAATAATCAAGGGTAAAAAATTTAAATATCATTATTTTTATTCTTTTTAATTAAATTATTAAATTATGCACAAGTAATATAGTGTTTATATAAATCTCAAATTTAAAATATTTTTATTTGAGAATATGTGTTATAAAATAATATAAAATTATTTATTATTTTTCATTTAACTTATTCTTGTATCACACCTACATACTTCAAGACTATATAAATAACTTTGAAACCTAAGGTAAAAAATCTCCTCTTTTATATATATAAAAACTTTATCTTCCTTCTCTCTACATTGTGCTTTACAAACATGCACAAAATAGTCTTTTCAAGGATTTTTCTCTCTACTATTAATGCTAACATAAAACACTAAGAAGTTCCCTGAACCCACACAACATTTGTTTTACAAGTATTCCAATTGTCCAAGCCTAACTTTAAGCTCATGACAACCTAAAAAAACTATAATCTTTTTGATGTTTTAAATAATCTTATCAAATCTAAAAGTATGGTTTTACATATGATGATAAAAATTAAAGAAAATACCATTTAACCGACAACTGAAAATAATTAATTAAATTATCTATGAATTCATGACCACAAAGGATCACAGAGGGACTTTCCAAATTAATTTAATAATGATAAGTGTTGCATCTCGGTTGACATCATGACAGGAACTAAGATATTTTGTGGAAAATTAGGAGTCACCACTTAATAATTAAAAAAAATTAGGGATCTTGAAATATGCACCAATTCCAGGGATTAAGGTAAAAGATTAGCTATATTTAAAGGAAGAATGACGTCACATTTACAACATCTTTTCTTACAAAAGTTTACTTTTATTATGTGTTTTCTCTTAAATTTATTTTTTTATTTTCATCAATTATCCTAATTGTTTTTTTTATTTTTTATTTCTAATTATTTTGTGATAATTTTGATGTTGGTCTTCAAACATATTAGAAAATAATATTGATCCCTAAAAATAAGAGACTTCGGTCAATGATGCTCATGTTAAATCCTAAAAAAAAAAACTTTCATCAAAATAGTTAAAAATGGATGTCATCTATATTTAATTTTAAAATCTTGAAATTAGTTCCTTTAAAAAGAGAATGTCACCTAAGTTGTTTCTAAAATTGGTATTGGATGTTAGGATTGTTGCCATTAATGTGCAGCAATCATTAATGGACGGCACTGTCTATTGACAAATGTAGCAGCTGGAGCTGGAGCTGCACCAACCATGTGCAAACTACCATTGTCAAAGAAGGCTGCTGGTGCAGCCACCATTGTTGAAGATAAGTTGGAGTTGGTGGCCACCATTATTGACAAAAGAGCAAGAGGAGCTGCCATGGATGCCTATAAATAGAGGCATACGTTAGAGAGCAAAATGTGAGAGAGTTGAGAGAGAGTGTGCAGCCAAAGATGTGAGAAATATATGAGAGAGTGGGCTGCCAAGGCAGCCAGATAGCTGCCATTGCAAAGACCGAGAAGAGAGAAATAGAGTGAGGTTGAGAGTTGCTAAAGAGGGGATGATTCCTCCTCCTCTATTGTTGTAAATCTTGTTCTCTCCCTATATAATCAAATGACTTCTCCCGTGGATGTAGGCGGTTTGCCGAACCACGTTAAATATTGTGTTAGTGTGCTTAGCCTTCAATGGGCAAATATCAAAACATTACCGGTCGAAATTCCCTACAATTAGTATCAGAGCTGATGGTTTAAAGTGGTGTTTGATTTTTGCTCAAAAATAAAAGTTGTCAAAATTATGTTTTGACCACACCACTGTGTAAAGGAGGAAGAGACGAAGCCACTGGTGAAAATAGCTTTGAAATCGGACGTCAGAAACGGCCGCACGTGCCATCACACGCCGGCGGGGTGGCTGGCCACGCACACAGATGCGCGCCACGCGTCTTCTTCACTCGAACGGGCTGACCTAACCCAAATACCAGACGACCCGAACCACGTGCCAGACCCGGATAAGGATGACATCATCATGACATCAACATGACGTCACCATGCCCAGTTGGCATGTCATGTCAGCGTCCAGTCAGCTGACACGTCAGCATAGTAGGACCCACCTGCCACGTCATCAGCCGCGAGCCGAGCCGAGTGGAGCTGAGGGACAGGATCCAGTGTAGCTGATCCTACGTCCAACCGGATCTGATATTGAATCTGGGCCGTTAATCAGGCCAGAATTGTTTTGATCAAATCTTAGCTGTCTGAAATGCGATTTGAATGATTTTAGACTTGTTTCCAGCTAATTTGATCATTCTGGATGTAATGGTACAGTTCGATCATTGAGATTGAGACCGGAAGTGGTGGTGGTAAATTATTAAAGAGAGATTGCCCGATTAGGAGGTATCTGAAGGTCATTATAGTGGTCGATGGAGATGAAGAAGAAGGTGCACATGTTTACCCAATTGTATATGCTGAACTAGAGAAATTTTAATTGCCTTGAGGGAATGCAAAATTAGGATACTCTGGACACCCGATCATGTGGACGATTTGAGGTGGATAGTGGAAATTGGTGAAGACCAGTCTTGACGAATCTAAGAACTGGCAGTCTCACCAGATGTTGAGAAATCAGGTATAAAACCAGGATACCCCAGATCACTTGTAAAGGAAAGCCGCAACAAAGCTAGCAAATGGTTGTATATACAAAAAGGCAGTACGGTGGATAGATACGTTCTAAGAAGTTCTGTCTAGGAGATTGAGTTTTAAGCGGGACCGGTTCAGACCCCTCCAAATCTTTCCTGGGAACTTCTTAGTTGAAGGATCATCCACACAGTACTATTTTTATATATGTAACAGTTTGTAATGAAACTGTTGAAGACTAGTAAGATGACGGCATAAAGTAACAGTTGGGTTCCATATGTTCAAGGATCTGATGGAGTGGTGATTTCTCCAAAGAAGTTAGATTCGGTGACTGTAATTTCTCGAAGGGAGAATTAATGAAGACCCTGATAATGGAAGAGAAATACACAAGGAGATAAAGATTGACACCCTATTTTGACTTGGATAAGTGTTGTGACAGGATGAGCTGCTGTCAAACATAAAAGCAAAGAATAGGAAGAAATCTGGAGAACAGAAATTGCACGAGTGCACACGGAGATTGTGCAGGAGTACCCGTAGGATCCAATAAGGTATTGTAATGAGACAACAGATGCAAGGAGAAGAAGAGTTTCCAGATGAAGCTCGGGCGAGATGTGAAAAAATTATACAACAGGAAGTCTCTTGTGCTTTTGATAAAGGCAACAAGCGAGGACCTTTCCAATGCATGCAAGGATGGAAAGATAAGCTGTTGCAGAAACACCTAATTAAGGGGGTGCGACCGCCTATGATGAAAGGCGAAGACACCAAAGAGAGTTGGTGTAGGTGGAGCTATCAAACAAAAAGGCATAGAAGCTCCAAACATAGAAAATGAGATGGAAGATTGCGAAGAGTGCACCGCAACTATCTCTTTCTATGTGATTAGTGGCAGTGATCTCTCCCAAGTCCACATGGTGGTAGAGAATCTTGGAGTCATTAGAGACATCCCCGATGAAGGAGGATGTGGCCCTTCATGATCGACGGAGACACCTCAGGCAGAAGGTGTGTGGGCTATGATATGAGCCCAAGTACAAATCGTTGCATGACGACGAGCGGAGACACCTCAGGAGTAGGTGTGTAGGCTATGATATAAAGCCAAGTACAAACCGTCACATGACAACGAGCGGAGACACCTCAGAAAGAAGGTGTGTGGGCCATGAAATAAGCCCAAGTACAAACCGTCTCATGACGACAAGCGGAGACACCTCGGATGGAAGGTGTGAGGATCATAATATGAGTCCAAGTTCGGACCGTCTTATGACGATAGACAGAGACACCTCGGATGGAAGGTGTGAGGACCATGATATGAATCCAAGTTCGGACCGTCTCATGACGACAGACGGAGACACCTCGGATAGAAGGTGTGAGGACCATGATATGAGTCCAAGTTCGGACTGCCCCATAACAACGGGCGAAGACACCTGTTGTAACCCAATTTTGGATCCACCAAGATTTTCTCAAATGTTATTTTATTTATATTATTATTTATAAAAATCCAAAAAAATTAAGAAAAAGAAAAATTCAAAAATATATTTTTCTCGAGTCAACCGCATCTTTCCATAAGAACCGATTCCACCAGTGTCAATACAAGTCAAACCATGTCGGCCAAGTAAAAAATGAGTTTTGGTCAAAACCGTCATTTTCGGTCATTAAAATTGATTTTTAGCGGTTGAGACGAGTTTTTTCTAATCTTGAATTGAGTTTTTAATTTTACCTATATAAATATATATTATTATACATAATGAAAAAATAATAAAATAAAATAAAAATAAAAAATTTGTCAAATAAAGCGGTTGCAAAAAAGCAAACGGTGATTAAAAAATGCCGAACGCAGACGGTGATTAAAAAATAAAACTTTGTGGAAATTTAAGCTTTGTATGTCCCCTGTAATTGGCTATAAATAGCCAGTGACAGTGCGCCACGAGGGAGGGAGGAGAAGAAAGAAAAAAAGAAAGAAAAGAATTGCAAACACTATTCACGTTTTTTTACTATTTCTTCATGCGAGTAAGATATTGATTTTTATTAAAAACAATATGGAAAATACCAAATATATCCCGACACATCTCAGCCCTTGAATATTCCAAGATTTGATCCCGTTGCGCCACGTCATCCGGTGTACCGAGCTTTCGGTACACCGCGCCACACCAGATCAAAGCTCCGCTCATCCAGACCGTCGATCAACCTGCAGATCTAGCCAATCACAGCCATCCGATCGTTTCATCCGAGATCCAACGGTGCACAGTGTTCATCGGTACCGGTGTACCATACACGCGTTCATACCGTAGCATAATCTCGGACTCTCTCTCTCCTCTCGTCGGCGACGCCCTCTCTCTCCTCCGATCTCCACTTTCCGGCCGTCTCGGCCTCCGCACCACCACGAAAGGTTTCTCCCCGGCTGTAAAGAAAAACCCGGTGGTTGTCATCGTTTTCTCCGCCTCATCCGGCCGAAAAAAGACAACGATCGCCGCCGGCCCACCGAAGCTTCAAACCGACGATTCTCCCTCGTCGACCATCAACGGCCGTCGAGACCACCGCCATCGAATCCTCGCCCTCGGATCTACCGAAGCAACCATTTTTTGGCCCGAAATCTTGCCGAAAATTTCACCGCCTCAACAGAACACGGCGTGGCACTCGCCACAAATTCATTTTTGTAAATTTTGGAGAAATCCAAGGGTATTTCATTATTTTGCCTATACAGTGGCATTCAGGTAATTTTTCGGGGTTTCTACTAGTATTTTTGATATTTTTATATATAAATGCTTGTAAATTTTCTTGTATGTTGTAAAAAATACAAAAACCAAAGTCGACACGTCTTTTTTTTTTAAAAGGACCGATGTCAAAAATTATAAATACCAAATATGGCTTATGTCCATTATTTTTTTGGTAACCCAAACGTAATTCTCCTTTTTAGGGTTGAAACGTCATATTTTAGACAAGTCTCCTAATTTTTAGGGACTGATGTCATTTTTAACGTGTCTCTTATTTTTAGGGACCGACGTTAACCATTTGAAAAAAACAAATTACCAATAAACCCAAAATATAATGGATTATATCCATTAATTCTTTTGGTAACTCAGACGAGTCTCCTAATTTTTAGGGACTGATGTCATTTTTAACGTGTCTTCTATTTTTAGGGACCGACGTTAATCATTAAAAAATTTACAAATAAACCCAAAATATAATCGCATTTGAATCAAATAAAAAAACACACAAGTAAGGGTAACCTTTCTTTTGAAAGGATGTTTTAAGGGTGGTGTCTACCTTCCCTTAATCATAACTAACCCCGTATCCAAATCTCTGGGACCAGTGTCTAATTTGGGATTTCTAGTTCCCTCAAATTACTAGATGGCGACTCCAATAAAATCTTTGTTTCCCCCAATTGAGAAAAAAACCCTTTTTGTTAAATAAACAAAAAAAAAGCGAGAGCCGTTGCCCGACGTCGTGTATCGACAGAATGGCGACTCCACTGGGGACTTAGGGTTGAGCCAACTGCTTGTGTTTGCTTTTCATTTGCTCTTTCTTATCGCTATTTATTTTTGGGCACTTATTTTATTTGCATTATTTATTTTATACAATATCTACTGTGATTCTTTTCAATTTTTCATTTCATCACATACATACATATTATTTATTTGTGTATTCACACACTTCACTGTGAACCCATAAAAACTCTGGACTCGAGCTCGTCCTTTTTAAGATTAGAAAAGAGAGATTCAAGTGGCAAGTGTGACTTATGTCCACTGATGCTCATTTGGACTTTTGCTTGGATTGTAACTCACCCTATGCAACTAGTACTGTGGAGTCTTTCATCCCTACTCATGTTGTATAAGGTTAAGAGGCCGATTACTTCACGAGTAATTCGGGCAATCTAAGAACCAGAGAATATCTTTAAGGATAGACTAAACTGAGCCAAACCTTATGAGCTAAATCCTATCAAGTAGGATATACCCATTAGGACACGAACAAATGTCAATGCATGAACATACATGTTCATATACATTTCATGTGCTCATTAAATCTCCACCGATCCTTACAGGAAGTGTGAGATGGAAAAACCCATTACTATTGAGGAATTTTTTACCAGATCAGAATTGAGCCAACATGATGAAGGGGATTGTTTGCCATCAGAATTTGAGTCTCAGTTGCCAAAGCATGTTAAATTAGATGACAGACCACTTGGTACAGGACAACTGCTAGGATCACTGGGAAAAGTTATCCTCTCATGATCAAATCACTTTTCAGAAACAATATGGGGATCTATCATATTTACTGAAGATTAGGGTCCAACATGCTTGTTTTCAGGCCATGATAGGGTTTTGGGATCCAAAATATCGGTGCTTCACATTTGATACTGTGGATATGACTCCTACTATTGAGGAGTATGAATCCCTGCTAAATTGTCCCAAGTCAGAAAAGGTGTACTTTTACATACCTATAGAGCATGCACTTTCTAACTTTGCTTGGATTACCCAGATAGATTGTCAACTAGCAAAATCACATGCAACTAAACGAGGAAATAGCCAGGGTTGGTTTTGGAATGAACTAGAGGCCATATTCAAGAGGAGATTACATGATGAAAGCAATGAAATTCGATTGAGAATTTTGGCCTTAGGGATATATGGTTTGGTTCTTTTCCCATCTGCCGAAGGAATGATTGATTTTGAGGCTGTTAATGTATTCAAAAATGTGGTGACCCTTAAAATTAACCCCTCAGGCAATATTGGCAGAAACTTTCTCATCCTTGAATTATTGCAGAAAAGCTGGAAGGGGTCGTTTAAGATGTTGCTTGCAGTTATTGTTTGTTTGGACTGTGAGTCATATGATTGAGGGGAAGATTTCAGGTCTGGTTGGTACCCTGTGGCATCTTTATTCTCAGCTGGAGAATTTTGCTGAAAAACACTTGCATGAAGTAGGAAAAACCACATGGGAATCAATGTTCCTAAGTCTAAGTAAATCTCAATTTCATTGGAGAAGTCGATATGCTTATTTCAAATCTTATCTGGCGTATTGTGGTGAGTACCCATGGGTCCCGTTGATAGGAGCCCGCTGCTGTATTAGTTACTGTCCCAACCTGGTTTTACGACAGTTTGGATTTGAGCAGTTTATTCCAAGGACTACTAAACTGGCAACATTTTATGAAGATTTCAAGACCTCAAAGAAATTATTGGAGTCAGTGAAGAAGGCATGGAAACATCCTGGTAGGGTTACTTCCGCTAAGAGAGTAGAAGGAAAAACAACTGAAGGATATCCAATATGGCAAAAGAAGAGAGGGAAAGGGTACAAAGTTCCTTCTTTTGAAGGGCCACCCAGGTCTTCGATTCAGTCTGCTAAAGACACACATGAAGAAGTTCGCGCCCAACAAGAATCTTATAACCTAAGTTTGAATGCTGAAGTGGAAGAGTTATGGGCTAAAAAAAGAAAGTTAGAATCTAATCTAGTCACTCGAGAAACAGCTTTGGCTATCATAAAACAAGAAAAGGATGACTTGTCACCAATTTCACAACATCAACAACTTGAGTTCCAAAGAATTACAAGAAAAATATGTACTTTTGACAGAAGATAAGAGGAAGCAAGATGTCAACATGAAGAGATGGGTTAGAAGAGCATCAAAAGCTGAGAAAATGGTATTAAAATTGGAAGAGAAAAATGAATCACTTCAAGAACAGTGTCAAAATCATGATACAATCATTGCCAATTTAGATGAGCATGTGGACCATTTGCTTTCTATTGAGCAAACCTTATCATCAGAAAAAGAAAAGGCAGAAAAAGAAGCAGAATGTTGGGCTTCTGAAGCTATGCGCTATCATGTACAAGCAGTTGATGCCAAGAATTATGCTTTAGGATTACGAGGCCTAGCCCAACAAATAGCAGATGGTGAGCCAATGACCAGAAATGAATTCCATCAATTTTTCGGGTTGATCAGAGATGCAATTAATGAGATCTCAGCATATGACGGTCCAAGGCTTTGGAAATATTGACTTGTTGTACTTTTAATATTATAAATTAATAAAAAGGCAATTTCATCTTCTTTCCATCATGAGAAATGCTTATTTTGATTCTGATTTATGGCATTAAATTTCTCCCCTAAATCGGTTCAAGTTCCTGTAGGTTTGGAGTCCTCAGTGAGAACTTTCTTAAGAGAATCTGATCTGGTCTATTCCTCGTCATAAGGAAACCTTGAAACAAATAACAAGCATGCATAAAACATATGACATTTTGCATCCATTTATGCATTTCATTCATTTATCAAGCATGCACATGGTTGAAACATAAGTTCCCCCACCTGCTAAGGTCTACTCGTCTCATAAATCTGTTTGAATAAGTGTTGAGCTTCAAGAATGGAAAGGGAATGTTTGCACAGTCTCTTGCTGGGAACACTACTTGTCCACGTTCCATTGAAGTTGCACCTCTCCTTTTTCATCATGAACAATGACAGCAATGTCTTCAGTCATCAATTAATGACGACAACCCTTGTTCTCGTTCAACTGTACTGATAGTCGTTCAAAGCCTTCACATATGCCAAGAGCACATAATAGCTGCTAGCTTTCTATTCCTGGTGCATTGGCCTTCTTTCCAGACATCTCTATTATGAACACCATTCCGGTCCAGCAGCATCGGATGCTGATCTGAGAAAAACAAGAGCAAACATTGCAACTTTAACAAAGAAGAATTCTTACTATAGGTGTTTGTTTGATGTACTGCCAGTAAGGAATCGAAGAGGAGACAAAAGGGTTTCAGATTCGTCATTTTCTCTCCCAGTTGAGACAATGCGTGATTCCACACATCAGCAATGGTGGTGCTGCATGTTTCTGTGTGCTACCAAGATCACCTGGTTGTTGGAAAGTTTCTACCAATCCATAAATAACCACAACAACATTGGAAGATTTACATGAGGTTGTGAGGATTGTCGAAAGAATTGAACAAGCTACAAAGAGGGGAATGATTGAAGATTCTGCCAAGGATTCTAGAACAATAATGAGAGATGAATCAAAGGATGACTCTGACGATGGGAAGCCTTAATTATGTGGTCCAACCAGGTCTCACTGTAGCATCAACTGCTAAAATGTCTTTGCCAAGATTGACATATCTCGACCACTCGAGTTTGTCCACCAGCATCTGTTAGACTCCGGACTTATTGTCCTAACTCTGTTAAATCCCATACAACCATCGTTTTCTAGGTGGTATAATCCAGAAAAGAGATTTGAATATCATTGGGGGATTCTGTGCCATTCAGTTGAACAGTTGCAAGAATTTTAAGAATCAAGTTGAGTTTGTGCAAAATGACATCATTAACCATATTGTCACCTCAACATCCTCAGATTGACAAGTGATCGAAATGCTTGACAAAACACAAATATCGCCAGAAAAGCTGATCCAAGAAGAGTGTTAAACTGTCGATCTTTTTTGTTATGAGTTTTGTCATTCTACATTTTATTTTGGGATCACATCTCATCTTTTAACGAAACATGTCTTTTCTTTGTCCCTTTGTTGTTCTGAAAGCATGAGATGTTTCTTTCAAAGGTTATTTTGACAAAATATTTTGATCAAGCTCCAACATGCGCTTAAGATTAGTCAATCGTGAAGATTAAAATTATTTTACTTGAATGACTCGATGCTTGTTAAAATGACATGAGGTGACCAAGAAACTTTTGAGCTCACACATGAAATTGAACCACACACCATATAGCTAAGTTTTAGCAATATGCATAATGACACGTAGTGGATTCAGTAGTTATGGACTCGTGAATTATGATTCTTACAAGTCTAAATCATTACATTGGATGGGGTCAAAATTTATCGGTTCTAACCGACCTTGCTTGAGATGAGAAAAGGCCATTTTTGTTTCATCCTTTCACAATTCTTGAAATATATATCCTTTGCAGTCCCATTTTGAGCTGATAGAATATTTCTTTCATAAAAAACCCTGACTAGGATCACACCCCACACTGGGGGCAATGAGAGTTTTTTTCCTAGAAAAGACGAAGACAATGTTAGAGTCGATGGATCAAAGGGAAGGCTTAGAACAAAAGTCCAATGATTGAGAAAGGGCTAGAAGAAGAAAGCCAAAGATTGATAAAGACACAACAAATACCAAAAGTTAACACGAAAAATCAAGTGTTATGTCTTTTGTTGTGTCTATGATAAAGCCTTTACGATCTTCAAAAGATTAGATTGGCTATTCATCAAAGAAAATTAGGATTTGCGTTATGACCTATGTTAAACAAATTTTGATTTTTGAGATTAACAAGGTTATATGTCATTGTCTCTACAAAGACAACGTGAGGAAAAGAGATTGATGAGTAATTGATGGTGATCCTAGGTTCTTGAAACCCTCAAACACCTTTTGAGCTTGTGAAATTCCTTTCTTTCATAGCCATGAACCATAGCCTACATTACGTGCTTTAGAAAGTTCTTTTTAATCAAGTAAGCAATCTGAACCGATAAATAGCGATCTCAAAAATTAAAGAGTTGTTCATACAGGTCGTGACTTCATGAATCAAGCTACTGATTATTATGCATGCTGATAAAATTGTTGCTAAGAAAAAGAAACAATCTTTCTTGATAAAGCCTCAAGTTTTGACTCGGGTACCTTGTTTTTCCACAAATTCATAAAAGGTCACCTCATCACAGACAATCAAAAGATATACCCAAAATTAGAGTTTAAAATGGATACAAAGAACCATGGAAAAACCATTTTAATCTTACAACGAGTCAATTTCTTTTCTCTCAAAATACAAGACAATCAAAGGACTATATTGAATAGCGTGTGTTGGATCTTTGACCAATAAAGCTTGATTTCCAAAAATACTTTCAAAAATTGACATCTCTCTGATTTCATTTCAACAATCAGACTTGAATAGACATGACCTTTGAAATGTGAGATTTGATTCCAAAATAAGAAAGATTTTCAAACAAGAAAAACATCGACCAAGTTTGCAAATTCCTGACAGAAATGACATCAATTCTTCTCGACACTTCTGGGGGCAATACAATGGATCTTCGAGAAGGAAAACAAACAGTATTTCAATCAGCTGGGAGGTAGAGATGGTCAAATGATGAATCAATGAACTGAGGACAATATGGTTCAAAGAAAGATAATCAGTGAATGAGCACATTCAGATCAATTAAGGGCAATGATGTTCAAGAACGATTTATGATCCAGTAAACCCCGACAACAATTGAGAGCAAAGATGTACCTGAAGGACATCTTCATATCTTCATCTTGGTTTATCATCTCCAATATGGCTATGACTATTGAAAGATGTTATCACATGAATTGCTTTGAATGAATGTTGGGAGGATGCACCGCACCCACCTAGACTGACCGTGGGACCATCTGATTTGAAGCTTAAATGTGCATTGCACCACATGAGTATGGGTGATAAAAGCAACATCATTGATAAGGCCGAGACACTTCTTTTCACAATCTGGTTAGATGAGTTGAGAAGAACTTATTGAGAAAGAAACTGAGCATACAACGATGAGCTTTTTACTGCAAAATATGAAATGCAGGTCTGAATGACATGACAGTTCCATGAAAGTGGATGACTGCATATACTTGAAGGGTATGTTTCAACTAAAGTCGAGTTCATAACTGATTGACAATCTTGATGGGTGTTGGCACGATGCGCACAATCAATCAGAGAACAATTCTTGAAAGAATCCAGGAGATGAACGATTTGTTAAGCTTCTTCATGATAAATCAAGCAACACTACACTTGGGGGCATTGTCAAGCTTGATAAACAGTGAGAGCAGTAATTATCGCGGACAGCCCAAGATGGGCACTGCATTTACAGCTGAGTGGATGGCTAGCACATGAATGAGCCAATGCATCGAAAGAACAAAGAAGGCTTTGGAATGCAAACAAAGCCACCCCATGAAGATGCATTGCATATCATCTAACTTCACGGGCATTGCATATTTGTTTTGCAGATATTTCAAAAACAGGTAAGATGCATTGCATATCATCTAACTTCACGGGCATTGCATATTTGTTTTGCAGATATTTCAAGAAACAAAATTCCCACTGGGATCCAACGAGACTCACATGAATTGAAGTTCTTGTAAATCACATCAAATATGGCAATTCCACAAAAGCAAAATTCATAAATGAAGACAAGAAAGATGGCTTTTTATTCATGGAAAAAGGGGTTTACAAGTACAAATGTTAAACAGTGCGAGGACGATCAGGGATATTTTCATCTTGCTGATTAATCATGCCTTGGAATTCCTCAAATTGCTTATGCATACGCTCCATCTCTTTCTCGAACTCGAGGTGTCGTGTGTTAACATAGTCCTGCCAAAAGTCCACACGTGTATTCAGCTCTTGATTTCTCCTCTCCAAGTTGTTTCTGTGACGTCTCTCATCACAAAGTCTATTCCTTAAATTCTCAATCTGATGATGGAGATCAAGAACCTGAGTATTCAACTCAAGTCTTCTGGCATGAAGACGCTCTGCAACGTTCACCAAAGACGAAGTAGCTCTGATACTAAGAGCAAGTGACTGATTCACTGCTTCAATATCGGTCCTGGCTGCCAGCATTATTTCATCACGAGGAAGGATCATGTCTCTAGCCACGGCTACCGCAATATCTTCATTGTCCATTATAGTATCCTCTATTGTAACTGGACGACCATTCACTTCAAAGGTAGTACGCCAAACTGCAGGCTCTACTGCAGGAACAGGGTTTGGGTTAGCATTGGAAGAAGAGGAAGACATGGTTAAAGCTTCAAAAGTTGAGAACTTTGAGAGTATTGAAAATGCAAGAAGTTGATGATGTCTTTTGCCAAATACTGCGTGATTTATAAGGAATTTTCTCCTACCATCGTTTTGAACGGCAGCTCAAATCCCAACCGTACATACAAGACTTCCTTGAGAAGCTTTCCTCATTTTTTGGGATCCACAAATCAAATCCCAACCGTACATACAAGACTTCCTTGAGAAGCTTTCCTCATTTTTTGGGATCGACAAATCGAATCCCAACCGTACATACAAGACTTCCTTGAGAAGCTTTCCTCATTTTTTGGGATCGATTTACAGAAGATCAGATCTCAACTGTAGATATAAGACTTTCTTGAGAAGATTTCATCATCTCTGAGATCGATTTACAAATCAGATCTCAACCATACAGGTATGACTTCCTTTAGAATTTTTCATCAACCCTGAAGCTCATTGTTGAAATCACTTTCATGTATTTCACAGACGGGTCGGTTCACAAAACCATTGCTGAAATCACTTTCATGTATTTCACAAAAACATTGTTGAAATCACTTTCATGTATTTCACAAAAAAAAACCAATGTTGAAATCACTTTCATGTATTTCACAAAACCATTGTTGAAATCACTTTCATGTATTTCACAATGCTAATCTGAAATCACTTTCATGTGTTTCAGAAAACAAATGTTGAAATCACTTTCATGTATTTCACAAAACCATTGTTGAAATCACTTTCATGTGTTTCATAAAATAAATGTTGAAATCACTTTTAAGTATTTCACAAAACCATTGTTGAAATCACTTTCATGTATTTCACAAGATCAATATTGAAAACACTTTCATGTTTTTCATTTGGGCAGGTCACCCATAAGAATTAGACCAACTGAAAAATCTGTGTATTTTTCAACACTTCCATCGTTTTTCTTTACAAAACTTACTATGCAAAGTCAAAAGAAAATGAATTTTCCAATGCCTTTGCACCGTAAGCATTGTAAAGAGGGGGCAACTGTTGTAACCTAATTTTGGATCCACCAAGATTTTCTCAAATTTTATTTTATTTATATTATTATTTATAAAAATCCAAAAAAATTAAGAAAAAGAAAAATTCAAAAATATATTTTTCTCGAGTCAACCGCATCTTTCCATAAGAACCGATTCCACCGGGTCAATACAGGTCAAACCATGTCGGCCAAGTAAAAAATGAGTTTTCGGGTCAAAACCGTCATTTTCGGTCATTAAAATTGATTTTTAGCGGTTGAGACGAGTTTTTTTCTAATACTGAATTGAGTTTTTAATTTTACCTATATAAATATATATTATTATACATAATGAAAAAATAATAAAATAAAATAAAAATAAAAAATTTGTCAAATAAGGCAGTTGCACCGAAAGCAAACGGTGATTAAAAAATGCCGAACGCAGACGGTGATTAAAAAATAAAACTTTGTGGAAATTTAAGCTTTGTATGTCCCCTGTAATTGGCTATAAATAGCCGATGTGATCGCCACGAGGAGGGAGGAGAAGAAAGAAAAAAAGAAAGAAAAGAATTGCAAACACTATTCACGTTTTTTTACTATTTCTTCATGCGAGTAAGATATTGATTTTTATTAAAAACAATATGGAAAATACCAAATATATCCCGACACATCTCAGCCCTTGAATATTCCAAGATTTGATCCCGTTGCGCCACGTCATCCGGTGTACCGAGCTTTGGTACACCGCGCCACACCGATCAAAGCTCCGCTCATCCGGCCGGCCGATCAACCTGCAGGATCTAGCCAATCACGGCCATCCGATCGTTTCATCCGAGATCCAACGGTGCACGGTGTTCACCGGTGCCGGTGTACCATACACGCGTTCATACCGTGAGCATAATCTCGGACTCTCTCTCTCCTCTCGGCGACGCTCTCTCTCATCCGATCTCCACTTTCCGGCCGTCTCGACCTCCGCACCACCACGAAAAGGTTTCTCCCCTTTGTAAAAAGAAAAACCCCGGTGGTTGTCATCGTTTTCTCCGCCTCATCCGGCCGGAAAAAGACAACGATCGTCGTCGTCCACCGAAGCTTCAAACCGACGATTCTCCCTCGTCGACCATCAACGGCCGTCGAGACCACCGCCATCGAAATCCTCGCCCTCGGATCTACCGAAGCAACCATTTTTTGGCCCGAAATCTCGCCAGAAAATTTCACCGCCTCAACAAGAATCGGCGTGGGCTACACTCGCCGCCGTGGGCATTTTTGTAAATTTTGGAGAAATCCAAGGGTATTTCATTATTTTGCCTATACATGGGCATTCAGGTAATTTTTCGGGGTTTCTACTAGTATTTTTGATATTTTTATATATAAATGCTTGTAAATTTTCTTGTATGTTGTAAAAAATACAAAAACCAAAGTCGACACGTCTCTTTTTTTTAAAAGGACCGATGTCAAAAATTGTAAATACCAAATATGGCTTATGTCCATTATTTTTTTGGTAACCCAGACGTAATTCTCCTTTTTTAGGGTTGAAACGTCATATTTTAGACAAGTCTCCTAATTTTTAGGGACTGATGTCATTTTTAACGTGTCTCCTATTTTTAGGGACCGACGTTAACCATTTGAAAAAAACAAATTACCAATAAACCCAAAATATAATGGATTATATCCATTAATTCTTTTGGTAACTCGATGGAGTCTCCTAATTTTTAGGGACTGATGTCATTTTTAACGTGTCTTCTATTTTTAGGGACCGACGTTAATCATTAAAAAATTTATAAATAAACCCAAAACATAATCGCATTTGAATCAAATAAAAAAACACACAAGTAAGGGTAACCTTTCTTTTGAAAGGATGTTTTAAGGGTGGTGTCTACCTTCCCTTAATCATAACTAACCCCAGTATCCAAATCTCCGGACCAGTGTCTAATTTGGGATTTCTAGTTCCCTCAAATTACTAGATGGCGACTCCAATAAAATCTTTGTTTCCCCCAATTGAGAAAAAAACCCTTTTTTTTAAATAAACAAAAAAAAAAGCGAGAGCCGTCGCCCGACGTCGTGTATCGACAACACCTTAGAGAAGTTGTGAGGGCCATGAAAGGAGCCCAGCCCCAAAGCCGATATGATGGCTGGATATAAATAGACAAGTGTATAGCCAATAAAGAGGCTATGATGAGTATAGAGACAAATGCAGGATTGACTTTCATGGATATTGCCCCCATGCTAAAGATCAATGAGCTAGAAGACATTTGCCTTGGACAATAAGTGGATGACTTGTGGAGCATTAAGACGCGACTGCTATGAAGGAGAAGAGGGCATGCACAGGTTCCAGGAACAAGTTGACTCTTGTTAAGGCGGTGAGCTCGGTAATGACATTGTAATACTCATAGTATGAAGATAGAGATGGATCAACCTTTAATGGGTTGTCCTCATGGTTAAAGGTGGAGAGCTACCTGAACTCTTGAGACTGAGAGCGGGAGACTCACGGAGAAGTAAGGAGTGGTTCCTAGGGTGGAACAGAGGGCAGACGCAACTCCAGGATGAGTAGACTTTTGGAAGAGTGGTGAGCTAGTGATCACATTGAAATACTTAATGACTGTCGCACTTGGAAATATCTGTTTGAGGGGGTGTTGTAAGCCTTGATGTAAGGCTTGATAAATCATTCCGGGCCAAGCATGGCTGATATGCTTGAAGGGGAATGCAGTGTTTCAGAGACAAGCGTTAACACTCTTCGGATGAGAAGTGACAAACCATCTGGTTGAAGTGATCATTTGGAGTGAGTAAAGGGGTGCTTGGGTGACTCTGGTGATTGAGAGGTTTGGCAAGTACCTGTAAACTTAGCCACAAACGCTCTCAGAATGGTAAGCTTGGAAAAGCTGCAGAATGCAAGCATGTGCTGAAGAAGCAAGAGGACAATTGCCCACATAAATGGCAAAGGGGGTGATTGTTAGGATTATTGCCATTAATGTACAGCAATCATCAATGGACGGCACCGTCTATTGACAAATGCAGCAGCTGGAGCTGGAGCTGCACCAACCATGTGCAAACTACCATTGTCAAAGAAGGCTGCTGGTGCAGCCACCATTGTTGAAGATAAGTTGGAGTTGGTGGCCACCATTGTTGACAAAAGAGCAAGAGGAGCTGCCATGGATGCCTATAAATAGAGGCATACGTTAGAGAGCAAAATGTGAGAGAGTTGAGAGAGAGTGTGCAGCCAAAGATGTGAGAAATATATGAGAGAGTGGGCTGCCAAGGCGGCCGGTAACCGCCATTGCCAAAGACCGGGAAGAGAGAAATAGAGTGAGGTTGAGAGTTGCTAAAGAGGGGATGATTCCTCCTCCTCTATTGTTGTAAATCTTGTTCTCTCCCTATATAATCAAATGACTTCTCCCGTGGATGTAGACGGTTTGCTGAACCACGTTAAATATTGTGTTAGTGTGCTTAGCCTCTAATGAGTAAATATCATAACATCACCGGTCGGAATTCCCTACATTGGACTCACAAAGATAGTAAAAAATTATACCGAGCTCTGCCCATTATTTTGGTTTGTTTCAAAAACTAGCTCGAAGATTACTATTATTTTATGAATTTTAATAAGATTAAATTTATATGAAATTCACATCAATAAAATAAAATTTGCTTATTCATTTCCTTATTTTTATCATTACAATTTTTTATTCGTTTATTTTTTGGACTGATACTACCAAAACAGGAAAAAAAAATGGAATTTTACAATAAAAAAAGATCTATGTACATGAAATTTAAACACACAAATAACGAAGCATCTATTCGGGGTTCGAAATAAAAAATTCGGAGTGGAAAAACACCAAAAATCGCTGGAAAACACCACAGGACCACGTGGCTCGCGTGCAGATCACGCGCTAGTCAGCTAAATTCGATGAACACGAACTGGCGTGCTCGTCACGTGCTTCATTAAGAAACCTGTAGGTAAAGAAAAACAATGGCGAAGGAATCAAATTGATTTGGGGATTTTTCTGTCTTGGACTTCATGGGAGTTGATCTCAGAGAGAGGTTAAAGCTTCAGGCGACACACGGTGGTCTATGGATGTTTGGGTCTGGGTTCTCTCGTGGATGGCAGGGTGTTGCAAAATAAATGAGAAGACCACCAATCAACGATGAATCCAGTGGGGATTCTAGATCAAATGAGGGCTTCACACTAACCAACAATCAACTCAAGAACCTAATAGCTTAATTCATTCAAAATATGATGTGAGAGATTCACCCGAATCAAACTCCATCAATCACTCATCCTGGTGCCATGTTCCTTGCTTTCTTTCGTTCTGTTACAACCCAATGTATATCAGTTCATTTTGCCCCAAGAAAAGAGGGAAAATAACTGACTTCGTCTTCTTATTCTTGTTTCTAGAGTCAAGTAAGCAAAACAGTGCGCAACACCAACAACCACACAGTGCACAAGGAAGTGAGTGAAACGATGCATAGCAAGTTAGTGAAACGGCGCGCATGGGCAGTTAACAAGCAAAAGACTGGCTTGCAACGGTCATTTTATTTTAAATTCAAGCTACCAACGTCTTCTTCTTCTCCTGTTACTCTTGACAATCCCCCCCACGAAAGATTCCTTGTCGTCAAGGTTCAGCCATGGAAAACGTAATGCCAGTTCATCCGCGAACTCCCAGGTGGCATCGGCTGGTGGTAAGCCTTTCCATTGCACTAGAAACTGAGTAGTAGCTCTGTTTTTCTTTCTTGCAATGTGCATGTCTAATATGTCTTGTGGTTGCAGGTCAGGTGTTCGATGCAAAACAGGTTGGGTAGTTTGCACAGGGTGGTTTCCCGGGTGCATCTTAAGCTGAGATATATGGAAGGCAGGGTGGATCTCTGCTGAAGGTGGTAATTCCAGCTTGTAGGCGACGTTTCCAATCTTTTCTATAATCTGGTATGGCCCAAAAAACTTAGCAACTAATTTTTGAGATGATGTGCGAATAGTTGATTGTTGTCGGTAGGGCTGTAGCTTCAAGTGGACATAATCACCTCTTGAAAAATGTCTTTCACTTTTCTTTCTATTGGCCCTTTTAATCATGTCCTTCCTTCTGGTTAGTGCTTCACCAACTGATTCTACTATGGAATCCTTAGAAAAATAGAGAATGTGTATAGGAGGAGGGAAACCATAAGGTACCTCATAGGGTGTCAATTTGGTAGCAGAATGAAAGTTGGTATTGCACCATCATTCTGCTAAAGATAGCCGTCTCACCCACAGACTTGGACACTCTCATATCATACATCTAAGATAATTTTCAATGCATTTGTTGACTATCTCTGTTTGCCATTAGTTTGTGGATGATATGCAGTAGAATAGAGTAGGTTGACCCATTAAATGCTGAACATATCCTTCCAGAATTTGCTCAAAAACACTGGATCCCTATCACTAACTATTGATGCTGGTAATCCATGTAGTTTGTACACATTGTCCATAAACACCTTAGCAACACTAGGAGCAGTATAGGGGTGACTTAGGGCCAGACAATGTACATATTTGCTGAACCGATCGACTACTACCATTATGACCTTTTTTCCTTCAGATTTAGGTAGCCCTTCTATAAAATCCATACTAATATCAATGAAGTGGCATAGGGAATAGGTAGGGGCTATAACAGTCCAGGGGTGACCACATTTCCATACTTGTTCCTTTGACAGATTGAACACTCACGCACAAATTTTCTAATATGCTTCTGTTGTCCTTTCCAATAATACAACCCTCCTACTTTTTTAGCAATACCTGTTACCCCAAAATATCCCCCCACAGCTGAACTATGACACATGGATATAAACTTATTTTCCAACCACTACCTTCCCTTTTCTATTGAGATGATTATTAACCCAAGTATAGTGAGGATGAGAATCTGATGATACCTGTAAACCTTGAATGATGGCCTGTATAAAGGGGTCATTCTCCTATGACTTCCTGATTTCTTCCATAATGCTGGTGGAAATTATAGACACAGTCAAAGCATAAAGGTCATTGCTAGATATTCTAGAGAGGACATCTACTACCACATTCTCTCTTCCTTTTCTGTATTCTATCTCATAATCACATCCCAAAAGCTTGACAAGCCATAGGTGTTGAGCTGGAGCAGCCACTTTCTGATGCAAAAGATACTTAAGACTTATATGATATGTGCAAATTTTGAAGTGTCTTCCCCACAAATAATGCTTCCATTTAGTGACTGACTACATGCATGATAGCCATCATCTCCCTCTCATAGACAGACATTGCTTGTTGTTTTGGCTCCAAGGACTTACTAATAAAAGCAATAAAATGTCCTTCTTGCATAAGTACTGCCCCTACTCCCAACAATGAGGCATATGTTTCTACCACAAACAATTTGTTCAAATTAGGTAGAGCCAACACTGGTTCATTAGTCAGTAATTACTTCAGTTGGTTAAATGCCCTAGTAGCTTCATCATTCCATGCAACTGCATCCTTCTTTAGTAACTATGTCAGGGGCTTGCAGATGGCCATATACCCTTTAATAAATCTCCTGTAATACCCTTTAAGTCCTAGGAACCCTCTCAACTGATTCAAGTTCTTAGGCAGTGGCCAATCAACAATAGCTTGCACCTTGTGAAGATCAGTAACAACTCCCTATTTAGAAATAATGTGACCTAGGTATTCCATCTGCTCACTACAGAAGTTACATTTACTAGCTTTGGCAACTCGTTGATGTTTCCTTAGTAATTCAAATACAATTCTTAGGTGTTTATAAAGATTAGTAAGAGTAAGGCTGTATACCAGAATATCATTAAAAAAAAAAACACTAAGATAAACTTTCTTAGATACTCCCTGAAAACCTCATTCATCAAACTCTGAAAAGTAGATGGGGCATTAGTCAACCCAAAGGGCACAACCAGGAACTCATAGTGGCCACTGTGAGTCCTGAAAGCTGTCTTGAATTCCTCTCCGGGTGCCATTCTGATCCGGTGGTAACCTGCACTGAGATCAATCTTAGAAAACACAGTTGCTCCCACTAATTCTTCTTACAATTCATCTACCATTGAAATAGGATACTTGTCCTTGACAATGAGCTTGTTCAGGTGATGCAAGTTCGAGTATTCCAAGTGACGAACTCAAGTCCAAAGCAAACAGAAGGCCATAACAACCGGCGGGGATCAAGCTAATTCAAGTAAAGGAATACATTCTATGGAGGCTACGATTCGAGTGTTACACGTGGGCAAAAAGGGAAGTTACAATTAATAACCAAGATCATCTCATACTTCCAAGTGGCGTAGCGTTATTGTAATGCTCATTGTTCTTATCTTAGGTAGTTATTTAGTATTAACTGTAATATGTATTTCTATTTAATGTAGAATGTTTGTTTGAATTGGTAGATTGAAATACAGTTCTTGTCTTTGGTGTGATTCCAAAATGAGAGTGATTCTCTTGAGTGGTGTGAGGCTACTTGTTCTATCTTTCTTGTAATCTTCATTTTCTGCAATAAAATATCAGCTTTCTTTCTCTTTGTCAATTCTTTCTTCAGTTATCTTTGGTTGGAACCGAATTTAGTGAATATTGGTTCTATCTTGATATCGTTTGGCATTAATTGGTATCAGAGCCTGGTTTCGATTTCTGTTCTCCCATGCCTGGAACCCGTAGTGGTAATTCATATAATCCCAATCAGGGATTACGGGATCCTGGTCCTTCCCAATCTCATCCCTCTCAACAAACACTTCCACACACTGATCCTTTACAACAAACAACCCCACAGAACCCATTGAACTCTCCTCAACCAATACCTTTTCCACCAAATATTCCCCAGACATCCCTGCAGAACCCCCCATCCAACACCTTTACAAAATGAACCTGTTTCCCTGTTACACCAGTTACAACATCAAATGGAGTTAGTTACCAGTACCTTGGGAACAATTGTTGGACGTCTGGAGCATATTGAAGAGAGAAGTAATAATGTTGATAACAGAAGGGGCAGAGTTAATCAAGGAGGCAATGTAGGAGGCAATGTAGCAATAGATGCGGAAGAAGTAGGAGAACATGTGGGCGATTATAGAAACAGAGATGGCAGGGTCTTTGATGAACTTTCTAGAGGAATAAGAGTAGATGTGTCTGATTTTACCGGGAGACAAGATCTTGATGTTTTTCAGGATTGGTTGGTGTCTTTAGAAGACTATTTTGAATGGTTTTCAGTACCTGAAAATCGGAAGGTCAGATTTGTTAAATTAAAATTAAAAGGGGCTGCTCGTGCATGGTGGGGAAATGTAGAAGAACAACTTAGTCAAACACACCAACCTCCTATTCAGGATTGGATAGAGATGAAGGCTCGTATGGAGACTAAATATCTTCCTGCCAATTATGAACAATTGGTATATGAAGATATCCTTCGCTGGATGCAGGGTATGCATATGACAATAGACCAATATACTGAAAAATTCCACGATTTATCAGTAAGGAGCCAAGTCATGGAAACCGATCAACAAACCCTTGCCAGGTATTTGAGAGGACTGCGTGTTGATATTAGAAGAGATATGTTTACTGCCAAATTGTTTTCTGTAGATGAAGCGTACCAGTTGGCTCTACAGTTGGAGAAACAACAAACAATTACTAAAAGCCATTTGACAAGAGATTGGCGGGGCACTTCCAGAACAACATCCTTACAGACTAATGATCGCGGAATTGTGAATGCTGTCAAAAATGCACCTCCATATGGAGATCAGAGGAAGTCTAGTACCAATGCAGCAGGACCACAGTGCTACAAATGCAAGGGCCATGGACATTTTGCAGCAGTATGTCCTACAAAAGAAAGAAAGGTAATGCTTGCTTCTGAAATGATTTCAGAAACAATTCCTGAGTCCTCAACTGGAGATCAAGAAATTGGGGAAACAGAAATTGCAGAGTTTGAAGAAGAAAGGTTGCAAGCTTCTGAACTACCTTTGTGTGTAGTCCACCGGATGTTATCCAGTCAGGCAACACCTGCAGCACACTTAGAGAACGAATGGAGGAGGACCAATATATTTCATACCAGGGTAGCATGCAAGGGCAAAGCACTGAACGTGATTCTTGACAACGGAAGTGGCCTTAATGTAATTTCCACCGAAGCTGCGGAGAAGTTACACCTACCGACAGAAGAACACCCTACTCCATACAACGTTAGTTGGATCCATGATAAACATCCTGTTAAAGTCCAAAACCGCTGCCTACTTTCATTTTCTTTGGGGGATCATTTTCAAGAGGAAGTTTGGTGTGATATACTTCCCATGACAGTCTGTCATGTTCTTCTAGGCCGACCATGGATGTATGACAGAAAGGTGAGTTATGATAGGTTTCACAACACTTATTCGTTGATATTCAAGAATAAGAAGTTGGTCATGGAACCGCTCCCTATCATGGAATTCCCACAGAAGCCAGCAATGATTTTATCCCCTCAAAAATTTCAACGGGCACTACTTGATAGTCAAGTTGTGTTTATGCTGGTTAGCAGGATAATAGATGCAGGACGGGAGACTGGAAAGGAATGCTTACCAACGACTCTTCAACATCTTCTGCAACAATTTAAAGATGTTTTTCCCGAAGAGCTTCCCTCACAATTACCTCCTTTACGTGATGTTCAACATGCCATTGATCTGGTACCAGGTTCCTCCTTGCCAAACTTGCCACATTACCGTATGAGCCCAGCAGAGCATAAGGAGTTACAACGGCAAGTGCAGGAATTGGAGCAGAAGGGTTTTATTAGAGAAAGCCTTAGTCCTTGTGCTGTACCAGCCCTTCTCATTCCAAAAAAAGATGGTAGCTGGAGGATGTGTATTGATAGCAGAGCAGTGAACAAGATAACTGTCAAGTATTGCTTTCCAATCCCACAATTGGACGATCTGCTGGATCAATTGGGACAAGCCAACATCTTCTCCAAACTGGATTTGCGAAGTGGTTACCATCAGATTCGTCTCAGGCCTGGAGATGAATGGAAGACGGCTTTCAAGACCAAAGAAGGGTTGTACGAATGGTTAGTAATGCCTTTTGGCCTCACCAACGCACCAAGCACGTTCATGAGGGTGATGACTCAGACGTTGAAGCCATATTTAGGCAGGTGTGTTGTTGTTTATTTTGATGACATACTTGTCTTCAGCCAGCACAGGGATGAGCACCTTCAACATCCGAAACAAATCCTGCAAGTGTTACGACAAGAAAAGTTCTATGCAAATTTCAACAAATGTTCTTTTCTTCAACCAAAGACACACTTCCTGGGGTTTATTATATCACAACAAGGTGTAGAAGTTGATCCGGAGAAGGTGAGAGCAATCTTGGAGTGGCCAGAACCGCAGTCCTTCTTTGAAGTTAGAAGCTTCCATGGTTTAGCCACTTTTTATCGACGATTCATTCACACATTCAGCACCATTATGACCCCAATTACAGAATGTCTAAAGGCCAAAGTTTTTAAATGGACTCCAGCAGCCAATGCAAAGATTCCAACTTATTAAACAGAAGATGACAGAGGCACCCGTTCTGAAACTTCCAGATTTCTCCCAAATTTTTGAAATTTCTTGTGATGCCTCTCAGGTGGGTATAGGTGTATTAAGCCAGGCTGGACACCCCATTGCATTTTACAGTGAGAAATTAAATGACACCAGGAGGAGATACTCAGCCTATGATTTAGAGTTTTATGCTCTAATTCAGACATTGAAGCATTGGCGACCATATCTTATCCACCATGAGTTCATTTTATTTACAGACCATGATTCATTGAAATATTTACATTCACAGAACAAGTTGAGTCCTCGACATGCTAGGTGGATTAGTTTCCTGCAACAATTCAGTTTTGTTATCAGACACAAAACTGGTCGTGAAAATAAGGTGGCTGATGCATTTAGTAGAAGATCTCATCCTTCCACTATCCTGTCAACTAACCCCTCAGGTTTTGCTTTCGTGAAGACCTCTTATTCTACAGATCCAGATTTTCAAAAGATCTGGGAATCTCTCCACAAAGAAACCTTCCACTTCCATAGCAGATTATGTTGTCTTGGGCCGGGTATTTAATTAAAGGAGGTCAGATCGCATACCAAAAGGATCAATGCGTGAGTTCATCATTCATGAATTACATGGTGGGGGGCTTGCAGGACACTTTGGTCAGGACAAGACATATTCCCTGGTTGCAGATCGGTTTTACTGGCCAGGTATGCGAAAGGATGTTAATACTATTGTGAATAGATGCAGGATCCTCCAACCGAATAAGGGAAACAAGACTAATGCTGGTCTTTATACTCCCTTGCCAATCCCGCATCAACCATGGCTTGAGTTGAGCATGGATTTTGTTTTGGGACTTCCCAGGACAGTTCGGGGGCATGATTCCATTATGGTGGTGGTGGATCGGTTCTCAAAAATGGCACATTTTGTTCCCTGCAAGAAGACTTTTGATGCCTCCCATATTGCATCTTTGTTTTTGAAAGAGGTTATACGGCTGCATGGCATTCCACTATCTATTGTCTCGCATGGGATGTTAAGTTTGTCAGTTATTTTTGGAAGACATTGTGGGCTAAGTTAGGGACAAAACTCCTATTCTCTAGTGCCTTCCACCCTCAAACCGATGGCCAAACTGAAGTAATAAAGCGAGTCTTGGTAATCTTTTACGGTGTTTAACCAATGAGCATGGAGTCAGTGGGATTTAGTTCCGCCTCAAGCAGAATTTGCCTACAATAACTCTGTAAATGGGACTACATGGCACAGACCTTTTGAGTTGTTATAGGGATTGCACGCCAAAGTGCTTGCTGACACCATTTCTCTACCATTACCTCGAAGACTAGTGAAGGTGGCCTAGATTTTGCAACATTTATGTCCTCATTACATAGCAGCGTCGATGTAAAATGGCAGAGCAAGTGGCTAAGTATGCTGAACATGCCAATCGTCACAGAAGGGAAGTGCAGTTTGCAGAAGGAGATCTTGTATTGATAAGATTACGGCCAGAGAGGTTTCCCCCTGGAACTTATAGCAAATTACATGCTCGTAGGGGTGGTCCATTTCACATCTTGAAGAAATTGGGAGACAATGCTTATTTGGTTGATTTGCCATCGAGTTTCAATTTAGTCCCATTTTCAATGTTGCAGATCTAACGGCCTACCATGGCCCTCCATCAATTCTTGAAGACCAGCCTGCACCATCAACAATCCCTCAAGTTGTTCCTGCACCAGAAATCGTGACTTCTATTTTAGCACATCAGTACGTGTCCAACAGAAGGGGAGGCTATAATAAATTCTTAGTTCAATGGGCATCCAAACCGCAATCAGAAGCAGCATGGGTCCATGAGAAGGAAATCCAACGTTTGAATCCTCGATTACTTCAAGATTATATTCAACAATACTTGCCTGAGGCAAGTTGCTTGGGGAGTGAGGAAATTGATGCGAGTTCGAGTATTCCAAGTGACAGAACTCAAGTCCAAAGCAAACAGAAGGCCATAACAACTGACAGGGATCAAGCTAATTTAAGTAAAGGAATACATTCTATGGAGGCTACGATTCCAGTGTTACACGTGGGCAAAAAGGGAAGTTACAATTAATAACTGAAGATCATCTCATACTTCCAAGTGGCAGAAGCAGTTATTGTAACTGTCATTGTTCTTATCTTAGGTAGTTATTTAGTATTAACTGTAATATGTATTTCTATTTAATGTAGAATGTTTGTCTGAATTGGTAGATTGTAATACAGTTCTTGTCTTTGGTGTGATTCCAAAATGAGAGTGATTCTCTTGAGTGGTGTGAGGCTACTTGTTCTATCTTTCTTGTAATCTTCATTTTCTGCAATAAAATATCAGCTTTCTTTCTCTTTGTCAATTCTTTCTTCAGTTATCTTCTGCTGGAACCGAATTGAGGACTATTGGTTCTGTCTTGATATCGTTTGGCATTATCAGGGCTCTATAATCCACTCATAGCCTCCAAGTTGAATTCTTCTTCTTGACAAGTACCACTGGGGAAGCAAAAGGTACTTGCTCTTATAATTCTTGTTTTCAGCATCTCCATTACCATCTCCTCTAACATATCATTTTGTATTCCTGAGTGCCTATAAGGCCTGAGATTCATTGCTTGACTGCTCTCTTTAAAGGGAATAGTATGATCATGAACCCTAGGAGGTGGAAGTCCTTTGGGCTCCTGAAACAGATCCTAATAGGCCTCTAACATTGACTGTAAGGTAGCATCACTGTGTTTATTAAAAGGAAGTTTGGCTGTCATAGAGTTTATAATGTAATCATCATCCTCTATAATCCGTAAACTATACAAATGATATTCTGCTACTTGTTTGTGATTTCCTACCAAGGAACTTATCTGTTCAATCTTGATAGCTTGAAACTTGACTAGATTTTCCCACTTGAGTAATACCCTATCCCCTTGTCAAACCAAGGACATCCAAAGATGTTTATAGTTGCACAAGATATCCCCCAACATAGACAGCCATTGAATATCTGGCACCATATCACAATATCTTAGTTCAATGATAAAGGCATCTGCCTCCAAACACACTCCTTGCATTTTCCACTTGAGGCCCTTACATACTGACTTGCACATCATCTTCTCTCCATTAGCAGCTTGTACTATCATTGGCTTAATAGTAGTCAGTTTGCACTTCAGCTTAAGAGCTACATCTGTGTTTAGGAAGTTGTGGGTGCTTCCTCACTAGTATATATTATCTGATTTTATAATATATTTTGTTCAATAAAATTTCACAGGATTTGTGATTCTGAAGTGGGCGGGGGCGTATTTTTTCGATGATGAGGGTTGTTTTCAGAACAATCTGTGGCTTAATCGAATCTAAATTATTTGATTGAACTATATTAAAATTATACCATTCACATCGACATGCTACATTCAAAGATCTTTAATGATTGTTTCTGGATATTTTCACTAAAACTTAAACCCAAAGAATTAAACAAATGAAACATATTTTCTTAAAATTAAGTTATATATATATATATATATATATATATATATATATATATATATATATATATATATATATGTGAATGTACCTGGATTCTTTCCTTTTTTTAATTGATATCTCTCTTTAAAATGACAGAAATCTAAGGAAAACTTTAGAGGTCATTTTCAAATAAAAAATCAATCCCAATATTTTTCCTTCATATGGTCTCTATATCCTCATGGGAAAGAGTGGGGCATGAATGAATCAGATTTCATGCTGCTTCTTTGGTATGTCACAAGTGAATTGTGATGCTCAAGAGTAGAGACACTCTCTTTAGCTAGTAGTCAACCCCAAATTAGATAATCTTGTTTTCCCTTTGATATATGCTATGATAACGTAAATCTCTTGGACTTGTCTAGATTAAATAGAAAAATCCCAGTTCAAATTTGCAGAAATCTCCCACTTTTGGCTAATGAGTTGAGCATTTTTTTTTTCAAAACGATGTAATTTTAACTTTTTTTAAAAAAAAATTGAAATGATATGCGTTTTGGATCAATCAAATTAACTTGCTCCATGATCTATATCTTGAACAGGACTGGACCGGGTATAATAACTTTGTTGTGAGACATTTTCTAAGTATATTTCAATTTGGCTTTCACCTATGCTTAAGACTTGTAGGCATCATAAAGAATCATGACAGAGAGAGGCAGGAACCATGACACATTTCCATTAATGTACTTTTCCATTTTTAAAATACTGGTAATTTTATTGGGGAGACCAGCTTTATTCTTAATGCATAAAGAGATAAGTTGGGCAGCTGCTATTTCAGCAGCAGGCATGAACCATTAATTCACCTAGACCTAACAATTTCTTCTTTCATGGCAAGAGAAAGAGCACTAAGATTGCCTCCTATTTCTACTCTAACACCAGGCATGGCAATTGCTCTACTCCCTACAAATCCACCTTCTCCAACTCTTATCCTGCCAAACTTAACTTTCCCTCCTTCACCTTCATATATATGTCCAAACAGTAAAGCTTCTCTTCCTACACAACCACCTCTCTCAATCTCCACCATTTCTGGATTCAATGCTGCTCCCATGCTATCTACGTAGGCTCCTTGGTCCAAATCAATGTCTGAACCCATGAGCTTTAGCCATAGCAAAAATAAGATAGACCCACTAGTCATTTCCATGAAGTAGTCCCCTACTACAGTTCTGAAAGCTTGCCACACAGTGTCCATGAAGACTCCTATGCTCCAAATGTGTACTGTTTGGCCTTCTTTCTTTTTCCCCACAAGAATCCACTTGGCCACAACACATGCTAATGCTGCTAGAACTCCTGAAGAAACCCAAACCAAAGGAAGCAACCAATGCATTGCGACTTTCTTGCTTTCCTTCAAGAGAAGAATCCAGTTCAGTGGAGCAAAGATGAGCAACCCCATCAGGAAGTATGGAAGAAATGTTTGCAGCAATGGTTGAGCAAAAATGACCCATAAGGTCTGATACCATGTCCTTGCTAGTGTAACTTTTCCCGAGTCCTTTTTCTCCAATGCTGCTGCCATTGGACAGCCTGAAAGGTCCACTTTAACATCACTTTGTTCTAAGAAGATCCTCCAAGCTTCTGGAAGTGGTTCTCCATTCCTCAAATGCTGACAAATTTCATAGATCAATGAACGACCATGATCAATTGAAGCACTTTGCGAGGATGAAGTGGCCCGGATCACATCCACCTCATGGCATCGAATATAAGGATTAAACTCTAGTGCTTCTGATTCTGCACCAGTGAGATTTTGATCAATGTGAACTTCCCCTATATCAATGTAAGGGAATTCAGACTCATCCCATGGTTTGGTGCAGTCAAGTGCAATGTCACAAGTGGCATCATCATGTGGAACAGGTCGGATTTGCAGCTGGAAAATGTAGCGAACGCCTCCTGGAGAACTTACACGGCTTTGGAAATCTTCGGCTAGGAAAAGTAAGGGACGAGTATCCTTTTCATCCCGTGGAATTGCACCTGTTTCTGGTGGGAGAATGCCCATAGGCTCAACTTTACCTGAATCCTCACTTATGTTTTCGTCACCAGGCCGCAATTTGAATTTCACATACATTTCCTGTCCGTCCGAAAACCTGAAGAGCCTGCAGATATTTGAGTAGTAGTGTAGATCAGCAAAAGAATTCGCATTGCGAAGAGACATCCAAACTGCATCACGGATATGTGGGGCTCGCTTCACATGCTGCTCCCTTGCAGGAAGTCCACAAACTAACCATGTTGCAAAATCAGCAATTGTGCGTGCAGATAATGCCTTGCCTGTCTTCAATGTTAGATCAAGAAGCGAAGAAGAGTTGCTTCCATTGTCATCTGAAAGTATTCTTATCGCTGCTCCACGTACATCGATTCTTGCATCATCATCAGCACTCATGCCGTTGCTATGCCTGACTACAATAGGATAGCTCTTCCCAGCCTGGAATATCTTGTGGTCTGGAAATCCTTTCAGGTTGTCATAAATCTTCAGGTATCCCTTCCCACTAACACCAATTCGATGGAAATACCTTGCTTTAACCTTCAGAGTATTGGCAGCCAAATTTGCAGCTAAATTGCCAACTATCTTCTTGTATTTGTAGTCCATCTCTTCTATCCTGTCATCCAAGGCATGCATGGTGTTCTTGATCATAACTGGAGTTTGGGATCCAATATAGACACCGCCTTGTCGAAGAACTGAATTTGCAGGAGCCACTGAAAGAGCTCCAAGAATGACGTCCTTTTGAACAACCGAACCAGGGAGGATGAGGCTTTGACTCCCGACAACCGAATTGTCCTGCACTTCAATTTTTCCTTGAGTAAACCCACTGGATGAATAGAAGCCAGCAATCATCCGACTGAAGTCACCAAGGTGCACACCATCACCAATTGTAATGAGCTCTGGGTCTGATACAGGATTGACAGCCCTGATGGAACAATGCTCACCGACACTTGCACCCAAAAGGCGCAAATAAATGCAGAATGCTTCTGTTCCTGACAGGAGTTTGGCAAATCTAAGGTGGCAGGCAATGGTAATTCTATGCCGGAGCCAGGCTTTCATGTGGGATTCCCTTTTCTCTTGTTTTTCAGCAAGAAAATGGGTCAAAGTGCATGTGAGGAGGCTGAGTATCAGGCCATGAGCCAAGTAAACAATAGCAACTGAGATTGCAAAGGTGGCTGGGTTTGATGGGACATTAGCAATCATTGTAGCATAAGCAATGATGGTGAATGGAGTCCAGTGAAAGGCTCCAGAGATGCAGAGAAATGAGAAGTGTTGAATGGAGGCAGGCTTTTGAGATAGCCAAATGTAAAGGAAGTAGATAATGGCTGCTGAGAGAGTGCTGAGGAGACCAACCATGTAGATGCCCATGAAGTGGTAGGTGGCCTTATCAGACGGCATTGCACCCTGAAACCATTATAGAAATTGTAACGAGCATGGTCAGTTCTTGTTTCAATTAAGTAAAAAAAACATTCCTCACACATTTTTGCAATAACTGGAAAGAATCAAATTAGTGTAAGATGAGAAAACGGGGGAAGAAACCTATAACCTATGCAGTTATGGGTAAGATATAATAAATTGAAAAATATATAAAAAAATTACCTTCTGAACATTGTGAGCCTTGCTAGATTTGAGTACAGCTTTTCCACCTTCTGTTTTCTGCAAGGGCTGCACATCTGCTTCTTCTCTCAATGTACTTCCTTTCTGGATTACAGCGTAAGGACCAACTGAAGAATTTCGGCCGATTCTAATGGCTTGGAAGCTCAGGATTCCATTCTTTACCTCATGGCTTTGGAGCAATGCCCCTTCAGCAATTACAGCTCCATCTCCAATTGAAACTAGAGATGGATCTGTAATGTCAACTGTATCAAGCAGAACTGAAGATCCGATCTTAGCGCCGAGCATCTCAAACCAATAATTAAGGAACACAGTTCCTCTCAAATGCTCTGCAAAAACTTTCGAAGAGATTTCTTGGGCCTTGTACAGTGCCCACCACTTGACAAAGTGAATAGACCAGATAGATACTTCAGGGGTCAGGGCATAGTTAGGTTTCAAGAAAGAATTCCCCAAGAAAGCAATGCTAATACAAGTAGAAATGATGCCAAGGATCCAAGCAAGAGGAGCCAATGCCAAGGGAATCAAGTAATTCCACCAGGGAAATTCCTCATTTAGCATATGACTTGCTGAAAGCAAACTTGTGAAAGCCGAAACTGAAAAATAAGCAGGAAAGCTCAGCATGGCACAGACATAAACAAGGGCAAGAAGTTGGAAAAACCAGACACTGATTAGGCGAGTCGTGGAAACTTCTGTGTCAAACTCAGCAGAATCAATATCAGGTTCTGGTTGATAGGATTGAGAGTTCATGAGCTGAGGTTGAGACTTCATCGCAAGATTCTCTGAGAAGCTTGCCAAGTCTGCAATGCAGGTGGCAGTGAAGATATCGACTGCACCAACTGGCACACCGAGGAAATCTGAAAGTTTTTGAGCCGCTCTGACCACACCAATCGAGTCAATTCCATAGGAAACAAGACTCTCGGTGGCAGAGATATTCTTGATAGGAATTCCTGTTTGCTCAGAAACAATCCCCTTCAAAAATTCTACTATTTCTTTATTCCTGAATTTGGCAGTTGGTGTAGGAGATGTTGCAAGCCGAGATCGAGGAGTTAATCCCTCTTTAGATGTCCTGGTGGTGAATGAACGAAGCAATTTTTGTTTTGCAAAAAATGGGTCTGGCACTGTGTTTAGAGTTCCATCAGTAAAATGTTTGAGGCATTCGAACCTCTTGATTTTACCAGATGTTGTTTTGCTGATAGTCCTGGGCTTGATCAGCTTGATAGAAGCCACAGTCACGCCATGTTCTTCTGCGACACGACTCCTTATGTTCTCCACCACATCCTTATCAACAGGCTTAGCATCTCTAACCTCGGCAATTACAACCAAGCCAACCTGGTCAGAACAATCAGGAAGTGAAATCCCTTTTGATGACAAGACTTCCTCAGGAACACCAATGACAGCACAGCAACCTGGGCGTAGAAGTTCGGATGCACTCTCAACTGTTTTTTCTACATCTGCAGAGTAAATATTCCTTCCGGCTACTATAATCAGATCCTTGATTCTTCCCGTGATGAACACCTTTCCATCAATAATCCGCCCCAAGTCTCCGGTTCTTGTATATTTTCTTCCTGGATGATTTTGAAGCACATTTCTGAAAGTACTTTGGCTAAGTTCCTCCCTTCCCCAGTACCCAATTCCAGCACTCGGACTACTAATCCATATCTCTCCTTCCTTTCCAGATTCTTTCAGCTCCTCATTGGACTCTGGATCGACTACTCGGATGTCAATATCTTCACCATTTGGTTCCACATACCCGCAACAGACTCTTCCTTGCCAGTCTACCAATATGGGCTTACCTTCTCCATATGCACAGCTGACGAACACACAATTCTCGGCCAATCCATAACCAGGAGCCATTACTTCTTGCGAAAGACCAAAAGGCCTAGTGAGCTCAACAAATCTTTTCAAAGTTCTCTGCCTCACTGGTTCAGCAGCAACCATGAGGAAAATCAAAGAAGAGAGGTCAAAGTTTCGAACCTTATCCTTGTCAGCATACTCCAATCTTCGGATTAGCAGTTCAAAGGCGAAGTTGGGACCGGCACTGTGAGTAGCATGGTATTTGCTCATGATCTGAAGCCATAGAAGAGGGTTCTTGATAAAAGTCATTGGAGAAAACAAAATTGCTGATCCACCACTAACTAGAGCAGTAAAAAGTCCACCAATTAGCCCCATGTCATGGTATTGCGGAAGCCAGCTGACTAGTACTGTCTTTGAGGTGCTGTTATATATCCTCTTCATCAACTTCACATTGTGAATAAGACCACCATGAGTTATCATTACACCTTTAGCATCACCAGTTGACCCTGAAGTGAACTGCAGAAAACACAAATCATCCGGCTGAGATTCAGATTCATATGCTATGTTTGCTGGAGCCAGGACTTTGAAGTCCTTGAGCCAAGAATCTGTATGCATCCATGGAAGGTTCGGCCATTTCCCATTTTTCCCTGCTAATGAGATTAGATTCTTCACAGAACCTGCCCGAACTGCTGAGTGATAAAGAAGGGTTGACAGAATTGCAACTGCATTGCAAGATTTAGCAATGCTTTCAATCTTCAATAGTGCTTGCCCACCTCTTTGCAGAGGATCTGGTGGGAGGACTGGGACTGGTAGGACCTTGGCTCTTAAGCACCCAAAAAAGGCATCAATAAAGTCCAGCCCTGGTACATAGACTAAGAGGACCCGGTCACCGGGCTTGATAACTGGTTTTCGGCTGGTCAAGAGTTTACGAGCAATGCAGGAAGCTTTCGCATGAAGTTCTGCATAAGTTCTTTGACACACCACAGCCCCATCTTCACCAATCCAAGTATAGAGTGTTTTGTCCTTCGTCATACTTTCAGTCCCCCAGTGTTTCAAGTAACCATCAAGTGTAGAAAGATCAGGAAACGCCACTCCTTCACCTAGTTCTTTTGGATTTCTATCCCAGCAATCCGATTTCAAAGAAAACAAACTCTGCGATATCACAATCAACAAGCAAGTTTTGTTTCAAACTATTAAATTCAAGCATCATTTGACCCACTTATCCATTTATCACTAAAAACTTGTCAAAGTCAAATTACCTTAACATATGGAAACATAGGTACCGAGTTGTTATTTGCAAAATGCTTGCAGATAAGATCCATGGCATAAGATGAATTTCTCTCCGTGAGTTCAAATGCCATGAGCCCACCAACATAGTAAGTGTTCCTCTGGCCTTGAAGTTCAGACTCCAGTTTGTCATAGAATCCATCCTTCATTTCTGTTTTGAAATTTAAATAAAAATAATGAATGAATTTGGATCCCTATCTGGTTTGGTTCATTGGTGTAGGAAAAGGTCGTCAAGCATACCTTGGCTACCAACATGGGGGAAGTACTTGAATCTTCTCTGGAGAACTTCTTCCTCAACTTTTGCCCCCATGGACATGACCACCTTCTTGGCAAGCTCAGCGACTGTTGGTCCCTTTATATCGAAAGAGTTCCCATAGGACCAAAATAAGAAAATGTCAGTGTCGGCATAGAATTTCTGCATCGCAACGGGATGTCCAATTGTTGCAGGATCTTCCATATATTCACCAAAGTAATAAAATCCAACTGGCATGTCTTCTAGCCCTTTGATCTTTAGAACGGTGGTGTAGTAGTCGATTGTCTGAACTTTTCTGAAGAAATATCTTTCAACTTCACTGAGATCCATCACTTCAGCCTCAGATTCTGCAACAAGAATACCTTGTTAGCCATTTCCTGAAAGGATAGAGGAACTTATAAGGTGGAAATCTAGAGGTATGAAGTTCAAGAAACCTGTAGATTTTTCTGCTGGAAATCTATAAGTATTTCCATTTCTGAAAGGAAATGAACCAGAGATAATTATCTTATCAAACTCCATTTCTTGAATTTCCCCGTTGTTTCTTTTAACATCAACTCTAACACTGTCGGGATTGCGCCTGATGGCCAGCACATCAGTTTTGCAATTAACCTCAATTGGAAGTGATTCACTGATCTTCTGCCAAAGACTAGTGTATCCACCTTTGAAACGCCGAATCTTTCCAGCCATGGAAGTCCGGGTGAACTCGTGAATGTATGCATAAGGCATGTCTTGAACAAATCCATAACCAGAAGCAGTATATCCATAAGCCACAGATTTGGGAACAGATTTGAATCCACGACTCTCGAGATACGTAGGAGTCAAGTCTGCAGCTAATTCACTCACAGCATGGACTCCAATGCGACCAGAATCCTTTGCCTTATCCTGTAAACAATGAAATGAAAATTTAAATTGATATCATTCCTGCAATATAAGCAAAAAACTATGGCTGCACTGAAAATTGAAACCAACCTGCAGTTCTAAGGTCAGTGACATCACAGCTACATAATCATCTGCAACTTTAATGTCCTGATACTTCCCTGTAGAGCTGTCAATATGAGCAAGCTTATGGGAATCCATTTCTTCTAATTCTGATCCAACTTCTTTTGCCAAGTGAAAAATGACAGGTGCACTGTTCTTAGCCAAAACCTGACCACCAAGATCATAAATCCTTCCTGTATATTGCAGAACAGATATAATCATTATACTTGGTGAAGCTAAATTTACAGAAAACACTTTTTTTTTCTTATCTCTTCATCATGTACCTTCAATGTCTACTGATTCACACATGCCACCCACAGTGTGATGCTTCTCTAACACTGTGACATTCTGATAACCAAGCTTTGCCAATGCATAAGCAGCAGATATGCCACTTGGACCACCTCCTACTATTCCAATTCTTGTGTTCACAGGCAGGCATGGATGTAGCTTGACAAATTGATCCTCAATTGATACTAATGGGTCCATCTTTTCAGTACTTGCAATGCCTGCTGGAAAGGGCAATGAAGTGAGTCCAACTGCTATCTAATTATAACTCTACAATTTTAGAAACCACAGCTCAAAGGTATCTGTGGATAATCCAGGATTCTGTATGCTCTTTTTAGCAATAAGAGTTTAAACCCTTTCAACTTCTTCCCCTTTAAGACAGAAAAATACATATTTAGTCATTATTTTCTTCTGACGTTCAAAACAAAGCTTCTAATCATTTAGCTGATTCCTGGTACCGACACATATATATGTAACAAAACCTGAGGTGAAGATAAATTCCTTCTGTATCCATATCTGGCCAAAAGTCTTTCTTTCATTAGTAATTAAATTACTACTGAAACCTTTCGTTTTCATTGTGCAATCATATTTTGAATCAAACAAGACTAAAACAAAAATTCTTCAAGAAGACTACAAGGAGTATTGCTCAGGTGGACAACAGGCTTCCAACAGCAACCATTTCCTCTCACAAATGATCCACGTTCTGCATGTTTCAATCCATAGACATTGAAGACAGAATGGCCTAGCTATATATAGATGTGTTTTTTCAAAATCAAATGTTCAGCAATATAGCTGCCCTAAAAGCATATATTAGCATGCCCCTAAACTGAAGGTAAACAGAATGGCCTAAAGACTTACAGAAGGCCAAGGTTTCGAACCCTACGAAGACATGGAAGGACCACTACAGGAATAGGATCCAATCCACCCAACAAGCTAACCACTTCAAGTGAAATACGTGAGTAGCTAGGATTGGCAGGGAAGAATTGTGAAGGTATGGACTAGGAAAACATAGAACACCAAATATAATTGCTTCAAGAAAGAAGTGGTCAAGAGAAACAAACCTTGGATACAAAACCAACGCAGGAAATCAATGCACTCCCTGTAATGCCATTGCCACCTGGGGCGGAGCCTTTTATAAGGCTAAGCAGGTAACAAAAAAAATTTAATAATCCACTTTCCTTTTATTTTTTACATAGCAAACCTGAAAACTGCCCACTTTCCCCAACACTAATTAATTAGCAGCCTAATTAATTAGAGCACACTCAATTTTCCTTGCAACACTAATCATTAGCCGCACACAAACCTATCTAAATATAAATAATTAATTGGTTCACATGTTTTCTAAGTAACTTGGGGTTTTAGCGTTTTCTTCTCAACAATATATAATTTTAGTTTGGATTTTAAAGAAAAATCTATACAAAGAGCTGCAAAAGTATAAAATTATTAGGTAAGAATTTATAAACTCTGACTTTTCATTTTAAATTCAATATTTCACATTCATTATAATAGATTGTTAGTGAAGTAAACAATAGATTGTACCTTAGAAATGGACAGATACTAACACACTAGTACTAATAATTTACTGGTTATTTCAAAATTAAGTTTTTTAAATCTCCTAATAGTCTGCATCACTAGTTTATTTTTATATATTCTGCATTTCATGAATATTCTATAGTGGCATTAGTATCTTTTCATCTTGCACCTAACTTTCTTAATCCTTTTTAGTTAAATAAGTTATAAATTATAATGGAAAATCAAGAAAATAAGAGAGAAAAAACTATATTTGCATTTTCTTCGCTTCCTCGAGTAGAAAAAAGCAAAAGGGTTTGAGAGAGAGAGAGAGAGAGAGGAGACGTGTATGGTGTTTTCTTGCCTTCGTTTTGTGAGAATGCATGTGTTTGTGATCATGTTCAGAATGAACAAAATGTGACAAGTACTTGTATTTAGTTTTGGCAAGTGATGTTTGTTAAGCTGTGCATGGTGGCAATTTATCACAAACACATCCATACATGCATTCTCACAAAACAAAGACAAGAAAACATCGTACTCTCTCTCACTCTCAAACCCTTTTGTTTTCTCTACTTAAAGAAACGAAAAAAATAATGCAAATGTGAAATGTTCAATTCAAGCACGGTACAGCAACTCACCTTGGAGTTGAAATGGGCAAAAGGGTGTCGAGTTCACTGCCAAGTGTCAGGATTAAACAGCACAACCAAAAAAGTTCTCGAAGCCTATTCACCACAATATTTATTTTCTTAATTGTTTTCCTATTTTGGGGGATTTATGAGAGAAACTGCGCAGGAGGGAAATGTGACCGTTATAAACCGTTAGGAACTTTTGTCATATGGATTATATATACAAGTCTACTGGCCTTTTTTTCCCTTGCATATAATAGAAAATGTCATAGCTCCAATTATATATATTAAAGTTGATGATGCTACAGTGTTGTCGAGTCAAGCTCCAAATTTTTTATAACATCGATAATGACATCATCACAATATACATCTACACACAGCAATATTTGAGAAATTGATTTTGAGATGGAAATATAATATTATATTCCTTCCATTAATTAGGTAGACCATCAGGCCTGGATCAAGCAAAAAACATTTCCCAAATACAATGAAGGAGACCTTTCATGTCACTTTCTTCAAACTAAACAGTAATATTTTGAAATCATTCACCCAAGCAGGATTTATATAGCTAGCTTTTACGATAGAAGAGCTAAAAGAGTAGCATTAGTGAGTTAAATTCCTGCCTGTCAACAATTCATCCTTCATTGTATTCCAGACGGAATCAGTGTTTAAATACCAACAGAAATGGTAAATACCAACAAGATTTTTTCCCCCCTCCGCCATCAATGTTAAAAAGTCCCCTAAACCCACAAAAGAAATTTATTTTACAGGTATTCCAATTCCCAAGCCCAGCTTTCAGCTCATAACAACCTAAAAATTGAAAACTATGATCTTTTCGAGGTTTTAAACAATTTTATCAAATCTAAGAGTATGAAATCACATGTGATGATAGAAACAAAAGAAGATAATTATTTCACTGTTCAATCCATATTGATGCACAATAAAACCTTGTGACTTTTAATTTTCTTTCTTTCTAATAGCATGCGGAAAAAGTCCAGTCGTCAACCTCTCATATCAATCTCAGATCGATGAATCTGTTTTACTTTTGATTCCGTTAAAAGCAATGCTTTCAATATGCTATCAAACAATAAAACTTTTTAATCGAATAAAACTATAAAACTAACGAAAACAATAGAGATCGTTTTTTCTTTTTGAGAAGAAAATGATTAATTAAACTATCTATGAGTTCATGATCACAGAGGGACCTTCCAGCAATTTACTAATGATGATGATGATGCTGCTGCTGCTTTTTATATAACATATATAGAATCCCTTTGTTTAAATTATTTCAACATGAAAGAAGTTTCTGATGGATATTTAGCATTTCTTAGAGGCGTAGCAATTGCTTAGCCGAGATGCCTGAAAAGAGACACAAACCCCCCCTTTTTGTGTGTGACGTAAACGATGCATATGTTCTTGTAAGGCTGCAAAATTCTTGCCACCCATAACTGGTGGTGCTGATGTGTTTTAGTGTCAGACTGACGACTTAATTTTTCATGAAGAAACTAACTTCGATTCCTTTTTGGTGATATTTGTCGCATCCAAAAACATCAAGCAAAGGTGTAGGAAGCTATGTCATGGATGACTTGAAAGGCCCAGCACACTGGTTTGAGGCACAAGAAATCTATTCACAGACGCCAGAGGCTATAACAGTAGCTTTTAAATTGATGTATATATGATTGTCAAAGCTGGATCAACTCGTGGCCTCATTCCAGTTTATTAAACTAATTGTATGGTGTTTTCTTCCAACGAATTTCTATTTGGAAATATGGTTGAAGTTGCTTTCTAAAGTGTTTTTAACTTATAAATGTATTAAAATAATATTTTTATATTTTTTAAAAATTATTTTTGATATTAACGCATCAAAATGATTTAAAAATATCAAAAAAATATTAATTTGAAGAAAAAATATAAAAAAAATTAATTTTTTTTCAAAAACACTTTTAAAACACAGAAACAAATAGGGCCAATAATCAAGTCCAAGTATTTATTTAGTTAAATAATTTTGAGTTCATACTTGGGGTTAATTTGACTCGATTAATTAAAGGTTGTAAGTACTTAATTGCTTAGTTAACTTGCGAATTTGTTTTTAATAATAATCAAGTCAACTTGTAAATTAACATGGTGGTGTGAGAGTTTTTTTAAGTTGATATAAAAAAATTATGTTAATTTATATCAAAATAACATCATAGATCAAGAATTTAACTAATTTATTAGTTCATGGCAAGTTTTTTTATTATTATTAGTAACGTGAGTGTTCAGACTAACTTGCGCGTATATCAACTAATTTTACGGACCCTGAAGTTAACGACCATATAAACCTCTAGTGACCTTAAGATTTGTGAGACTCAAACTGATGATCGCTATAAAGCAAATATAAAGCATGACCAGTTGAGCTACACCCTTCAGGCAAGGGTGGAGCTGGTAGTATTTGATAGAGGAGGCCAAAATTAATATAACAAGATAATTAAAAAGCCCATTTATTTAAAATAAAAAAATATTATACCATTCCATACTTAAATACTAAATAATAATAAAAAATTAAAATGTTTTGCAGGGTCCGAGCCCTGCTTGCCTCCTATAGTTTCGTCCTTGTCCTTAGGGTTGTTCATCGCAAGTTTCTTCTTTACAAACATGGTGGTGTGAGACTCTTTTTTTTTTTTAGTGCAAATTATTTATAATTATGTCAAGGGCAAACATTGGTAATGAATAACATCATCCACAATATACATCTGCACACAGCAATTGAGAAATGGATTTTGAGATGGAAATATTGCATTCCTTCCATTAATGAGGGGATCAAGCAAAATCATTTCCCAAATACGATGAAGGAGACCTTTCATGTCACTTTCTTCAAACAAAAAACAGTTCTATGTTGAAATCATTCACACAAGCAGGATTTATATAGCTTTTATAGATGAGCTAGAAGAGCAGCATTAGTTAGTTAAATTCCTGCCTATCAACAAGTCAACCTCTCCCTGGCTTGTTATTTATCCAAATACTATCGAATAAATCATATGATATCATAGCTATATATTCAGTGGTTTGGATGATTGGGATTTGATATTATAGCATATGGAAATGGTATCATTAGCTTAACCAGTTTATCTCTTGAGTTAATATTTAGGATAACATGTTACTATTTTGGAATAGAAGAGGCAGAGAAAGCAGAGTTAAAGGAGACATGTCTTTCTCTACTAGAAAATAACTTAAAGTATGAAAGCAATAAGGCAATTAAAACAAAATCCTAAAGAAAACTAATAAATCCAAAAATCATAGGAAAATAACAAAATTGACCCAATATAAACTTCCTGATCTAATTCCAAGAGATTAAATGGTATGATCAATAGCAAAGTAGAAGAGACAGAGAAAGCAGAGACAAAAGAGATATGTCTCTTTGTACTTCCTGTTTTGAAAGTACAAAAATTCATTCCAAAAATATCTTAAGGATAAATTTATTTTATATCTCTCTCTTTACCTTTTCAACTAAACATGTTTATGTCTTGTATATGTCCCTTCTATTTAGATATAATTGTATGAGCAAAAAGGGTTGCAGATGTGAGTTTTAAATTTCTATTTTTTTCCTTCTAAAATTAAGTATATCATGTTGTCTTCTCAAGAGGTTTACAAGACTTTTAAATAAGTTATAAAAATCTACATATACTAGGAAACAACCTAAAGTCTGAAAGCATTAAGAAAATTAAAATAGAATCTGAAAGAAAAATAATAAATATGAAATCATAAAAAAAATAATAAAATTGACTCAAATATTAATTTTTAGGCCTAATTATGAGAGATTCAATGGTCTTATAAGTTACAAAGTAGTTTTCCATAAGAAAATTGCATGTAAAATCACCTGAAACAATTTGAGTCTAATCCAACAGTCAGCTTTCTCATTATTTTTATTTTAAGATGCTAACCTAGTATGGCGAAATCATAACTCCTTTTAAATATAGACTTGTCTCACTAATCTATAAAAGTATCTTCTAAACCAATATCTACACATTATGCATGGGTCAAATTTACATCTTGTTGTTACCTAATTTTTTATCCTATTTTTCAAAAAGAAATTGAAAAAGACCAAAAACATAAGCAAAACAAATTCAAAACATATGTTCTTAACATATTTGTATCATTTTTAATGTCTTTTCTAAAAAATTTAAAATTAAAAAATCTAATTTCGCTACTTTTAGTTTTTAGCATGTTCATTGAGTCGACGTTGATATTGTCTTTTTTCAAAAATCAAAACACAAAAAAATCAAAAAAGGAAAAAGGAAAAAAAAATGCATTCATTATTTTAGTAATCTAATTATAATTATGGAAGAGAGAGAATGAATTTTAGAATTGAAAACCCTCTCACCAAGCAACCTAATTTTTAATCAAATTAATGGTCCACAATCAATATTCTTAATCCAAGGATCCATATTTCTTTGTTTTGGCTCTAAATTATTCCTACAAAACAACAAAAATCAAATAAATTGTATGGATTAATTCTTGAAATTTAATAGTTGATTTTGGTTTGCTTTACCTTTAAGCTGAAGAAATTACAATATAAATTAACTGTGTGTTCTGCCAAAAAAAGAGGGGTGTGGGGGCCAAAAAAAAAGAAAAAGGTAAAAATCACTTTTACCACACTTTTCTCTCTAAAGTCACAAACTCTCTCAAAAAATATCTTTCCTTTACATAACCTTTCTTGTCTAAAATCTTTAAAAAATTAGTTAGGATTTCTATTAACAGCCAAAGATCTTTAGATCTGGTCAAGAAGGATCGTCGTGACGTCGTATTCTTGTACGAGGGTATAACACTTATGTTATATATTCGTTGAATAATCAAAACCTAAAAAAATAACTGATAATATGATGATAGAAACAAAAGAAAATACTATATAATTAAACTATTTATGAGTTCATGATCAAGAGAAGAACTTTGATGATGATGATTCTTTTTATAACATAGAATCTCTTTGTTTAAATTATTTCAACATGAAAGAAGTTTCTAATAGATATTTAGCATTTCTTAGAGGCGTAGCAATTGCTTAGCCGGGATGCCTGAAAAGAGACACAACTCCCCCGCCGCCGCCCGCCCCCACCCCCCTAATTTGTGTGTGACGTAAACCATACATGATACAAATGTTCTTGTAAGGCTGCAAAATTCTTGCTAACCTTAACTGGTGCTGCTGATGTGTTTTAGTGTCAGACTGACGACTAAATTTTTCATGAAGAAACTAACTTCGATTCCTTTTTGGTGATATTTATCGCATCCAAAAACATCAAGCAAAGGTGTAGGAAGCTATGTCATGGATGACTTGAAAAGCCAGCACACTGGTTTGAGGCACAAGAAATCTATTCACAGACGCCAGAGGCTACAGCAGTAGCTTTTAAATTGATGTATATATGATTGTCAAAGCTGGATCAACTCGTGGCCTCATGCTTGCTTATTAAACTAATTGTATGGTGTCTTCTTCCTTGGCTTTGCACTTTTATCATCAAAGAGAAGGCAAAGTGTTTATTTATCTAAATAATTCTGAGGTTAATTAAAGGTTCTAACTACAGAATTGCTGTATTAACTTGTGAAGTTCTTTTTATATAATTGTAACACCCGGATATCGCGGCAACCGATTAAAAATTAATCTTAGAAAAAGAACAGATATCTAGTATTTTGCTCTTTGGGAAAAAAAAGGTTTTGTTTAAGGAGTCGCCACCTAATATTATAGTTACTAGAAACCCTAATTGGTCAATAGATATTCTATGATACGGGATTGGTTACCTGAAAGAAAAAATATTATCACCCCTTAAACATTCTACCTAAATTAGGCTGCACTGCTGATTTGGTCTAAAATTGTTAAGAATTTGTTGTTCTTCTTTTTTTTTTTTATTCTTCCTATCATGTTTCTGACTCTGGTGTCAGTGAACAATACCTACAAATATTTTGAACCCTAGCATTGGTAAAAGTTACAAAAACTCAAAATATGTGATATTTCTAACTCTAGCATAAGTAAATAAATTCGCAAAATTTTGAATTTTTAATGAAGAAGGAAAAATTTTTCTATGCTTTTTTTTCTTTTCTTTTTTACCATTTTTTATTATTTGTTTTTTTAGACAAGAATAAAAAAGCATTGCACAATATATTTTCATTTAACAACAATAATCTATAAATTGAGCACATAGCAGAACAAACACAAAACGTTAAAAAAATACTACAAAATACGATAGGCCCACAAATAAATCAACAATGATCCTCCAATATTTTCAAAATTTTCTAATATTAAAACAGAGCTTGTTTGGCCAACTATCAAAATAAAATGGGATAAAATACATGGACAAGATATAAGGTGTGTTTTGCCACACACCCTTAGCCAGCACAGTTTGGGCCGGCTAGGCTGGAGGTCCAGATCCAACCCGTTTCTTTTATTTTTTGTATTGAGCTGAGTTGGACCCAGCCAGCTGGCCGGGTTACTGGTTACTGGTTACTGGTTCAGACCAGTAACCCTTTTCTTTCCGTTTTTTGTTTTTTACTTGCAAGCGTGCGTGAAGTTCACGCACGCTCGCTACAAGAGGAGAGTAATTAAAATGCAGGGAGGGGGAGAATTGAAAGTGACTTCCCTGTTTTTTGCAGCGACCTTTAGCGGCAAAGATGCAGGTGCTGGATGAAGCACTCCTTGGACTCCCTTTCTGCTCCTCGTCTTCTCTTCTTTTTCTTTATGTTTCTGCTTTCTCAAGAGCCAGTCCTCTCCTCCCTTCTGCTCTCTTTTCTTTTTATTTTCTCTCTGTTTTCTCCTCTCTGTGTTATCTTTTTTTTTTCCTCCTCCGGATCCCCACCCCTCGTCTGCTCTCCTCTGCCTTTTATAGGCTTTTCTCGCGCAAGGCCAATCCTTATCTTCCCCGGGCGCTGATCTTCATGTGGAGATAGAATTTGAGACTCCGTGTTTTTTTTGGATTGGGACACCAACAGTCCCGCCATTGCTGGACTGTTGGTGGTGGTTTCCTCCACTCCTCAATGGCTTGTTATGGCGGCGAAGGACACGGAAACGAACTGCGAAGCTGGTGGTGGAAGTCGTGGCCATTGCAATGTGTCTGGTGGTGTGAGTTGCCTGTCTGGGTGCCATTCTGTATTTCCTTCGCAGGTGGTCTCCTCTGTTTTCAGAGGAAGAAGACGAAGAATGGAAATGACAAAACGGCGCCGTTTCTGGTTGGGGCGGCCATTTCTCAATTTGGTCCTTGAAGTTTCCAAATTTTTCATTCAAGCTCCTGATCTTTTAATTTCAAATTTTAACCCCTTAAAATTAGATTAAAAGGCAAATGAATCAAAATTGAATTATAACAATAATAATCAAGTCAACTTGCAAATAACAATTAGATCAAAAGTAATTTATATCAATTTTTTTATTATTATTAAAATCACATTGTGAATCGAGACTTTACTAAATTTATTAGTAGTTCACGGTAAGTTTCTTCTTTTCAAACATGGTAGTGTGAGAGGTTTTTTTTTTTTTTTTTCTTGGATTTTTTGGGAAGAGGTATGGCCGGAGATAATGTTAGTCAATTACTTTTTATCTTTCTTTTTTTTTTTGGTAATTTATCATTTATTATCTTTTGATTATATGTAAAAGGTGTTAATCTAGAATCAATTTAGAGCCATGTTTATTTTTTGAAAAGTAGTTTTTGGAAAACCACTTTTCAAATTTTTCTGGAAAAATATTTTCTAAACTTTCTTATTTTTGTTTGACATTAGAAAAGTTGGTCAACGAAAAACACTTTTTAGTTAAAGAAAAATTTAGCTTAGTTTTCAGAAAAGTGTTTTCCTGAAAAATTTGGGCGAAAAACACTTTTCAGAAAATTGTGAAAAAATTAAAAATATCATATTATTTGGTGATTATATCAAATCTGGTCCTCAAACTTTTGATTGCTATATATATTTTGTTTTGAATATTTATTTTTCAATTTCATCTCTTAAAATTTAATTTTTATATTAACTTTGGTCCTCATTTTTATAATTGTTATTTGCTTTTCCCTTATCATTTTTTTATTGAAATTTTTTATCTATCAAATTTAGTTCTCATTCTTTTGATTGTTACTTATTTTATTTGAAATAATTTATGAAATGTTAATAATTATTATTTTAATTTCTTCATCTTTTATTTTTTTTATTTTTTAGATTTGATTTATATTATTTTGATTATTATTTATTTTATTTGAAATAATTTATGAAAATTTTTTTTTCAATTTCATTCTCATTCAACTTTTTAATTTGTAAGATTTGTTCCTCATTATTTTAATAAACTTGAGAAAAATAAAACATTAATAAATTATTTTCTAGCTCATTTTCCATAACATAATCAAACACTAGAAAGTGTTTTCCAATTTATTTTTCATTACACTACCAAACATCATAAAATAATTTACTTTTCTAGAATTCACTTTTCAAAAAAAACTATTTTTCAGCAAACAAACGGGGCCTGGGTGATTTTTTTTTCTTCGGTGTTTATTCTCTGGGGTCATTTTGCTTTAATTCTGGGCTTGAGGTCCACTAGGGAGAAAAGGAGAGCTTGGTACCAATGCCATAGAACTTGTTAATTTAGGTATGTATGAGTGAGTGTTTATAACCCAAAATTGATTCGATTAAATTTGAACAGGTTTAAAGCCTGAAAATCTCTCTTCACCATTTGTGTCCTAAGCCCACATTAATAAGTGAAGTGAGGATTGAGTCCAATAGCCTAATTAAAATTCACTTGATTTTCATATAGGTTGGTTACTCCATGACAAAAAAGACAGGTAAAAAATAAAAGATACATGTTTTTCTGTGTTTTTTATTTAAAAATATATAAATTTAATATAAAATTATTATAGAGATAAATTTATATTATGTTATTATCTCTATCTTGAGACATTAATTCACTTGAACAAATTATTAAAAAAGATATAAAATTTCAAGCTTCCTTTATAGAAATAAAGTAGCATATTATTTAGTAATTTTTACCGTCCCAGTTGATATAATCAACATTTTTATCTTAGAATTTTAGATTAGGTTTCTTAGTTTTCCTTAAACTAATAAACATCTTCATGATTAACTTTCATTTACCTTGTATTTGCTTTAAATGTTTTTTTTTTGTAAACATATATGTTATTGATATTCTTGACCCTTCAAACCTAAGCTCAAAGTTCAGTCAAAACCCAACCCTATATATTTAAAGAGAATGTGATCTTATGATTTTTCTTTTCTTTTCCTCTCCCCCTTAATGACTTTTCTCTTTTCTATACAAAGATTTCAATTCTAAACTTAAGTTTTTGGTTTCAAAAAGAGTTGAAGAAACAAGTAAATATCTTTTTTCTTATTGTTTTCGATTAGAGAATTGATAGTTAAGGATTAAAAAAGAGTTTAGGATTTTGTATTTTGATTTGATGATTTAGTAGTTTTAATTAATGTATTACGGTATTAGTTGAGCTTAAACTAATTAATCAGAAGACTGGATTATGGGTTTTAATAGAACAAGTCAATTGTTTTTAGGATTTGCAGATTTGAAAACTGACAGATCAGAATTCTAGAGATCCCGATCGACTGGTTGGTCTGAATCGATCGACCAGTTGACCCTGTAGTAGAGGTTAATTGGATTTATTAGTTCGATCAATTTGAGTTATATTCTAGATTAATTGGGTGAATTATTTTAGCTTTATTATTATTATTATTATTATTATTATTATTATTATTATTTTATCTCTAAGCTTAGCATTTTAATAATTTATGTTATTTTTGCTTTGAGTTATTTTTTAGTGTTTTCTATATTCGTCATAGGTTTTGTTGATGTTCCTTCTTGTCACGACCCGAATCCCGGGTCCATGACCGGCAACGCGGGAGCGGTGTCGAAAGGACACCCAACCTACACTAAGCCTCAAAATGGACATATCAAAAGAACAATTTATTCAAAAATACGCAGCATTTCATAATCTTCAGAAATATTATATTATTCAAAACTGATGAAACCAAAAGATAGTTTAAAACTCCTCATCAATAATTAAAACAAAAACAATAATCCATAATACTCATTACATTGTTAAAATCCAAACTTAATTAAAACAAGGTAATAGTGGAGCGTCTAAGACATCGAATCAAAACTAAAAGGAAAGCCTCGCAAAACAAGCAAGGCATACTGACCAAAATTGAAGAAGCAGGAACACTCAACAAAGTTCACCTGCTATCAGAAACTAAGAACCTGAAATAATATTAAGAATGAGGGGTGAGTTCAACCATCTCAGTGAGGGAATAATATTTAATATACATTTTAGATATTTATAATATTAATAGTTTGTAAGATGATTTATCTTGATATACATATATATACTAAACATATTATCATAATGTAGCGGAATACATGTCAGAGATCAGATGACACTCGAAGGTGACCAGATGACACCCGAAGGTGACCAGATGACACTCAAAGGTGACCAGATGACACCCGAAGGTGACCACTGTGGGATGATCAGTCGCCACAGGCTGATGCCTCTCTCACCAGCTAGGTATACAGAATACTATGTGCACATAGGCTAACTACTCTTTGTTAGCATGGAGTTACTGACAAGTCCCATATCAAGGCATAATAGATATTCACAGAATCATCAAAGAAACGTATATCATATCAAATAGAATTTAGTTTGACAGATTGCGAGTGCAAGTTCAAGAATAAATGAGTACTCGGAAAATAAAGCAACATATATAAGTATTCAAGAAATTAACTAGTACTCATTGTATAATCAACATACATATTTATTTATAATATATGCATATTAAAGATTATCCCACTCACCCGGAAGAATATAAATTAAAAGGAACATCATATGAAAGACCCGAAAAACTTATTGAGGATCGTTAGGAGAACCTACAATAAATATGTAAAATATACTCAAAAGCAAGTCAAAGCAACACAAATAAAAGATTCCAATGCATAAAAGAAAACCAGGTTTAGTCTCCTAGGTTTAGGGGCTAAAACGACAATTATCCAAAACATGGACCAAAACGTAATTTTATCAAAACTGGACCAAACTGTAAATACATAACCATACTGAAATTTCACCCATAAACCATCCTCAATTCTGTCTAGAATGCACCAGGGACCGAATTGTAATTTTCATAAAGTTCAGGGACTAAAATGTAAATTCCCAAAATTGAGGGACCAAACTGAAAATACTCCAAATCAATTATCAAACTGAGATTCATCATCCTTAATCTCATAATAACACTTTCCAGAATCTCAAAATACATTTAGGGGTCAAATTATAATTTTCCCAAAGTTTAGGGACTAAACTGAAACTTTCACAAATCAAGGACCAAAATAAAATTTGGTCATCTTCAACCTCAAGACCATTCTGTCCAGATTTTACAGCAAGGTAAAAATGAATTTCTTAACCCATAAAAATTAATTTAAACAAATCAACTCACAAATCTTTATTTCTAACAACATACTAATTAATCACCTAACAATAAACCCTTAATAATCATAAATCAATCTTAACAACATAAACTTTTAATCCTTATAAACCCTAATCTCTCTCTCTCTCTCTCTCTCTAATCATTCCATAAACAAATCATAATTAAAAGTAACATGAGAGAGAATCACTTACTTGTTACTTCCACTTTTCTTAAACCCAAAACGCAAGATCAAAAATTGAAATCCTTGGTTTGATGAGGAAAGGGTCATGGCGGCCACAAGATTTAGAAGAGAGAACAGTAATTCTCTTGCAACCTTTTCTTATATACCTAGGTTAACTTAGGTTGGGTTTGGGCTGACTTGGGCTTGGGTTTGGCCCAAAAGTTTGGGTCTTACGCTTCTAAGGATCTTCAATGGTTTTCAGTTCTGCATCTGTTTGTCTTTTACTTTTGTTTTTTGAGTGAGTGAGATAATCTTTAATTTGTATATAATATAAATAATATATATATGTTGATTATATGATAATACAATTGATTAATTCATGAATATTCATATATGCTGCTTTATTATATAAGTACTCATCTATTTTTAAAATTTGTATTCACATTCTGTTGAATTAAATTCTATTCGATATGGTAATTGTTTGCTTTGATAATTATGCAAGTATTTATTATGTCTTGATATTGGTATAATTGTCAATAACTCCATGCTAATAGAGATATATTTTTGTTTCAAAAAGTGATTTTTTCTCATGAATATTTTCATCTTACCGACTTTTTCCTTCTTTTTCTATTTCTTAAAATAAAATAAAAAAACAAAATAAATTGAAAAGGAAAATGAAATGGAATATAAGGATCAAGTTATAAATGAATTTAAGTATATATATATAGTTCATAAAACCAAGAGGACTAATTAATTATTTTTGCCAAATTATAGGGATTAAGTTATAGCTAACTCATAAAAAATACTTAAATAAAAAAAATGGTGAAAGTTGTTGCCATGTTGGGCTTTACACTTTATAGTTGTGCACAAGAGGGTCCAGTTACATGAAGAAAAAAATAACAGGAAGACATGATATATCATAAGAATATATGGCTGGTAGGAGCTAAGCTGGGGGCAGAACGGAGCTTATAGCATGCTGTCAGACCTTGCAGGCAACCTCCTAAAGAAGTTGACGGGGACGGAAGGGAGCTTGTGGCGGAACCTTGGATGTCTCAACACATAAAGGCCAATGAGAAGGGCTAGAACCTGGAAAGGAGTGACATAGAGAACTATGGCAGCAATTAAACAGAATGTCACAAACAAAGTGGTAGCCCTCGGGTCTCTCCAACTTATCAGAGACTGAAATCTTTCCCCTTGAGTTGCAAGGTCACCGACCACGGTCTGAACCCTCCCTGCGATACTTCTTAGACGATCGTATCGCATTCTGACGATATCTGATGGTCTGGAAGTAGGGAATGAATCGAATTCTTCATCAAGTTCATCAGGATGAGCAGCATCAGCATGAGAGAGTCGGGTGTCCATGTGAGGAGGGTGTCTTGGTCTCAATCGATAGTTCCAGAGTCCGATCAGGAAAAGGTAGAGGAAAATTGTGGGAAGTATTAGCTCTGGATAAAGGACCAAGATTATGAAGAGGATGTGAATTAAAATGGTGGTAAGAGAGTTCTTCCAGTTGCAGATTTGATCAAACCATTTTCCAACAGCAATCAAGCCACTTAGAACAGCCATAATTCTGAAAAAGTTGGCCTTGCTCCTCCTCATGCTCCACATATGTGAATCTACATCTAGCATATATTCCACAACCTCTTTCCTCAAAGGTGGCTCGGACCTGCTCAGCCTCACGGAGACAATGTGCATAGCTTGGTGCCTCAAGCTATCAAGCTGCATTACTGACAATGGATGGACGTAGTGCATTTTTGGTAACAATGGATGTGAATACATGTGCAACATATTAACCAGAGATGAGCATGTGAACCTCACAGCTAACTGAACTTCACCTGTTTTCCTCACCCCAGAAGACTGTATGGCCAGAAGAGGATAGGAGTGTGTATAAACTCTATCAGTTTCGAGTGTGGATAGACGAATTCTGACTTTCCCAATTCTGGAGTCTTTCCCCCCTCCACCACCATGTATGTGACCATTATCAAAAACCCCAATTGTAATGACAGTACACGGGTCGAAAACCTCCCATGTGTACTGCTCATTCCACCTTGGATTGAAGCTGTCGACAATTGTCCTTGTCCGGATCCATTTCTGCCCATATTTAGCTACACAGTAGGCATCTGTCGTACCTCGGTCATCCTTTTTCTTCATTGGCATCAGCCCCACAGCACTTATAACCCCAAGTTCCAAAATCCCAATGCTAGACCTCCATAACTGCTTTGCTGTTGGCCTAAGGTCACTGCTGTAGTGAGTTGATTCATCCAAAACATGATACCCTCCATCTAAACAGATCCTCAAATGAATCCTGCTGGCAAACTTGGTTTCTTTCTTTTGTTCTCCATCTACAACCACATGCTTCTCAAGATTAAACCACCGAGTGTTAACTGGCTTGTGGTCTAGCCTCCTCTGCACAAGTTGCAAAGGGATCACGCACTTCCCCAGAACTTCATCTTTATTTGGTCCCAATCTATCTTCGGCAGTCAAAATCAAAGGCTCCTCGAAAGGTTCAGCAACTACAAATATCAAGTCCTCATTCCACATTGGATTGACAGTCTTAGTTTGAGATGTCCTAGTTCTCAATGCTTGATTTCCAAGGGTGCCCCTCACAAATACTTCTGGGAACCGACTTTTGTCACCAGGCACCAAGTCCTGAGCTTCAATCACATTGACCCTAACATACCAAAGCTTGGGTGAAATATATACCTTGGATCGGATTTTGTTAACACCATCAGGACCAACGCTGGCTGCATCTGAATGCCAAGCGTCGGGGAATGCCTCATCTGCTTGAGTTCCCATCCAAACAGCCAGCATCAGCTCCCCAGCCTTAATCTTATCTCCCTTCCTATCTTCCAGTCTATACCACTGTGGTGCCAAAGGACTATCCGGCGGAACACGTTTTGGCACATCATTGAGATCAAACATCATCCTACCAATCAAATCATCTAAGACAACATCCTTATCCTTCACAAACACCTCCAAAACTGAAGCTTGAATTCTATCTTTTGAGAAAGCAAAAACCTGATTCCATTCTGGGTTGCTTTTCTTCTCAAAATGTTTCGTAACACCCTTGTAATTTCCAAGCTTTACTTCAACATAGGGATCACAACTACCAGTAATATCTTTGGGAGGCAAATCTTTAGCTTTCACTACACGAACATAAAGATATTGCATTTGCTCAACAAGGTCATAGGTGCAGGAAAGCTTATCTCCTGTGACAGATCCCGCACCAATGTTTGGTGAGGTCTCCTTTAGAGCAAAGTCGACTGATTGTGGTGGCTTCTGCATTTTTTTTAGTTTACACTGACAAAACCAGAGTTATGCAAGGAGCACTCAACAATCACACAGGAAGACAAGGAGGCTTTCAAACTAAGGATATTGAAACAGGATAAAGATTCAACAGAAGTGAATGGAAATTCAGGAAACGAAAATGATTCGAATGGTAAGAAACCAACTTTGTTCTAGTGATTTCAAGGCTATTTGGACAAATTTGAGTCACTAAAGTTGATGGTGGAATACAAGAAATCTAAGGGTTATTTTGACCACAATTACGAGTCACCACTTCTCTCAGTCATGGACTTTATTGAATTCTTCCTCTAAAAGGGTAAAGATGAAGGCAGGGAAACAAAAGAATAAAGAACCTTATAATTCCTCATCCATGACACAGTTATAGAGCAACACCAGGCACTTCAATTGGAAGCTCTAGACCAGAAACCACGAATATCTGCAAAAGCAGCAAGAAAACCACCGGGTCAACATTTACACTCATAGAACAACTTCAACTGCTGAGAAAATGAAAGAAAATCAAAGAAAATGGCATTGCAATACCACATGGGGTGTCATGATATGGGAAATGAAATTAAAATACTCTTTCATTCAGCCTCAAAGTAAACATTTTACTCGATTAAGACCCCTTGATGCATACTTCAAGCTTCAAAAGGCCCAAAACGAAAGTTCCTTTCACATTTTCACAACAATCAAACAGTATAAATCACACATTAATCACCGTGGCCTTGTTAGACTCTCAGTAATAAAGAAAGTGGAGTTGGTAATATTAACACAACAGATCTACTTCAATAGTTGGGCAACCTAAGTAACCATATACAACAAGCAACCTTAAGCAAACAAGCACTACAAAACACCAACTTTTCCCATAGCTACAAGAAAAACATGTAAGCATCATATGCACCCACCATTCCCATTACTTAAAAGAGTGAACAAAAACAGCTTAGGGTCTCAACAACTACTCCAACCAACTTCAAATTACACTACCCTTTGAGTGTCCACATTGCATTATCAAGAAAACAAGAAAGTAGAAAAATGCAGTACCTTAGTGGTCAGCCACTAGCTACTGTTGAAGCCAAGAACCCTTCTTAAGAGAACAATAATGGAGCTAAGAGGGGTTGAAGAGGGAGCGAGCTAATGTAGAAATATTGAGCATGTGGGGTGATATCTATCAAAGACTGAATCTACTGAGAAAAAGAAAGAGAAAGGATGGAACCTACTCACTACCAACTTTCTTTAAACCTTTTTTACTATAGTTTTTATCCTTCATTCATATTTTATTACTCAAGAAAAAGATTCATACTTATTACATCATTTATTGCTAAGAGCAATTGTGTGCATAGTTACAAAAATTCGCACATGAACTAGGAAATCTTAATAGAGCACAGGCGAAGAGGATGGTCGGTATAGGCACATGAAGGGACTACTTGGGGTTGGAATTGTTGTTTATTTCTTGGACTTGGGAGATGAGAAAAACTCTTCTTTTCATTTTCTTGGTTTTCTCGTTAGATTTACTGCTTCAATGTAGGCATTCTGTGTATTTTAAGATCGTTATAATTTGTTACCTGTGTTCAGTAATGTGATTAATATTGATTTTTCAAAGTATTTTTTTATCTATATTAATTTTTAATTTTTTTCTATAATTTTAACTTTCTAGTATCAAAATCATTTAAAATCACATAAAACAATCATTATTTTAATGTTTTTCATATTAAAAACACTTAAAAATTAATTTTCAAGAATAAAACTACTTATAAAATAAGGTTTGGTCGAGTAGATTAAATTGTTTTTTTCACGTCAGAAATTGCGGTCCGGGGAATATAATTGAGATTTGATGTGGGATTTGATAAAAATAGCATCCATATATGATATGATGTATAAAAAACAATTTAATATTTTTTTCAAATAAAATATACTTTTAAAACATATAAAAAACAAAAATCACAACGCTTTCAATCGCCCTCCAAATCTATCCTTGATGGGCAGGCATTGGTGCAAGTTGCATATCATTTTGCGGCAAAACATGTAATTAAGTCTTTGGCGTGTAATTCGGTGAAATTAATTAGAGTTTTTTAATAGTTTTGATATTTTAAAATTAATTAAATATGTTTTGATAAAAGTCTGCTTTCATTTACTTGAAAAGAGACGGGTAAAAAAACCCGACCTATTCGGGTATGGAGGTGGAGATGATATCATTTGATTTGATGTGTGTGTTATTTATTATCTAAAATGATAAATATAATTTTTTTTTTATTTGTGTACTTTATTTAATGAAAATAGATCATAAAAAAAATCCTATGAAAATCGGTGTCTCATAATCTTTTGGCACCTGGAAGGATGAGTGCGGTCAGTTGCAGGATTTCCGACCTTTACCGGGTGTCTGCAGTGTCGTTTCTTCTCAGCCAAAAACACGCGCGAAACGGATACCTGGAATATTCTACCCAAACACCTTGCGTGCTTTTTGTGATTGTACATTTATATATATATATATATATATATATATATATATATATAATTTCAATAATCATTAATAGAGCCCATAAGAAAAATAGTAATTGTGTATGAAATCATAATATTTAAATCATTTTCATTCTAGTAATATTTGGTTAATATTTCGGATGAAAAGGATATATTTTATTGCTTTTATATTTTGAAATGATAAAAATTTATTTTAAAATTATTTTGTAAATATTTTTATTATTATATCTCCGTCTCTGTACCCCTAATAAAATACATTTTATCTTTTTTGTATTTTTTTTTTGATAGTCTAGGATGCTAGATGTTGCTCATTGAAAAAAAAAAAGTTTTAGTATGTGAGGTAAAATTTATAATATTAGAATAATTTATAAGCTCTAACTAAGGCTAAGGTTTATGGTGTAATCAAGTGTATGAAATTCACCATGGTTATTATTTCATGAGTTTTTGTTTTTTAATTTCAGCATTTAAGATATAATTACATTAATTTTAAATAATAAAACTAAATCTAAAATAACATGATTTTTTTTAAAAATCAAATCAAGTTTTAACTGGATTAACTAGAATTACAAGTAAATTTATTAGATCTACCAGGTTTAATCAGATTAGCTCTCATATCTAATCTAATTAGAACTAAGTCTTCGACACATCGGGGGACAAGCCAAGATTATTAACATTGTTGAAAAACTTTTTCCTAAACAGTGAAAGTTATTTTAACCTAAGCTTTATGTATCTATTTCCTTACAAAATATGAAAAAAGGTTAGTCCATAAGCAATATAATTAGTTGAGACGTACATGATTAGATTTTCTAGCCAAGAAGGGTACCCTCAGATTACATGGAGGACAGCATTTATGATGCAAGAGCTGGAAGCAGAAGAGGGAATCGATTTTGTGTTGTCACCTTGTAGATTGTCCACACCCAAAATTACCATTTCTATGATAGGCTAGCTTCATGGGGCCAGAATTGAATTCTTGACAGTAACCTGTAACCTATTATTGTACCCAATGTCATCAATGTTTTGTGCATGATTTTGATAAGAATATGGGAAATGGTATGTCCAATCTTTTTCATTCACAGTTGAGAAAATAATGAGAAAGAAATGGAGTTAGGTGAAGTTGGTTTTGAAAAGGGAGCTGAGCTGCTGCATGCCTTCCTATCTCTGTATTATGTGCGCATTCAACCCAATATCGTCTCTAGTTTGTTGCCGTCATGTTAGGTTTTGCTCCTCACCTGTACTGGAAAAGGCAGGAACTCTGATGTTGAAGATTACAATTTCACAAAACTTGTAAGACTTTATATGTTTGTACATATTAAGAGTTTTGTGAAAATGATTCGATACCCAGGTTTAGTTGAACAAACTGTTCTGTGACGACAAAAAAGGAAAAAACTTGCCAAGAAGTTGAGTTGATTAGGTTTTGCAACTTAATCTTGAATGTTTTGATCTTGACACTTGGGAATGTCAAATTTGGATTTCCATTAGGTGGAGATTGGGGGAAAGGATGGTTTAGAATTGAAAACGATTTATCTTTCATTGTTTAAAATTCTAAAATCCAATCAAAAAAGAATTTAATCATGATACAAAGAACAAAATACAAAATCTTGAAGTTTGATGTTACTCTCTCTCTTCTTTTTTTTTAATTTATATGGGTGTTCGGGTCAGCTTGCGCGTACCACGATTAATCCCACGATCCACTGAACATCCTGCAAACCCAGTAGGCATGTAAACCACTACGAGAATAATAGGCATGCACATGAGGACTCGAACCCAGGAGCAGCAGGAGGAGACAAGCCCCTCCCACCGCCAGGCCAAGACCCTCGGTGCTACTCTCTCTCTTCTTAGTTGTTGTTGTGGTGGCTACTGGCTAGGGCAACTGGACTAAGACTGAATTCAAAAGCATTTTGTCTTTTCCTAGCTTTGTAGATATGAACACTACTACTATTAAGCAAAAATTCCATTCATAATGTAACCCTTTCTTTGCCATTAATATATGGTTTCCTTCATGAAAATATAGACCAGACAAAATATAACTTGTTTTTTTTTTCCCCCTTCTCTTCTTATAATCTCTCCTTCACTGGACACTACAGCTAGGCTAAGTTGCTGTCTGGCAACTTGCACTTTGTGCAGTTGTAGAATTGCAATAATGAATTGCTGCTACCACCTCTGAGAAGCCATCCAACAATTCAATGCTATAGACATGGCCATTGTGCTAACATGCTACATTGTACCCCGTCATTATTTGTGCTAGCCTATTCAAGAACTGACCTGGAAAAGGGTTTGTGTTGTAAGGTCACTAGATAAACTATTTTTATTAAAACAGCGGTAATCTGGCTTGGTTTGGACAGGTCAACAGTTCAACTAGCAACCCGGCTTGAGTGGGGCTCTAGGTTTCGAGTTTTTCAAATCAACTCGTTAGGTCAAACCAGGTTTTACAACTATACTATAAAAAGATTCCATAAAGGTGTAACTCAAGGTAGAAATATATAGACACCCTTTTTGTAAACTTACAGATTTTCATGTTTCCAAATACAAATATACACTTTTATTGCCAGTTTGTCATATATCAACATGAAAGAAAGCAACAGTACAGAAACTACGCCACTAGATATAGACATGCACTTTTCTTATACCAAAGAGTCTAGCAGCATCAGTCCAGCAAACTAAACGCAATTTCCTTACAAAAGCGCTAGACACCAATTCAATGTGGTTGTGGTTCCCCTAGTTATTAGTTCAGTAATTGAAGGTGGTCTGTCAAAAGACTGATAGAAGACAAAAAAAAACCCTACAGAGTGCAGTTGGGGGGATTCAACTTCCACACCATGATAGAAACTATCTTCTTTCTCGGTTGAAGTCTTGGCATCTTCGGATTAATCTTCGCATACTGAGACAAGTCTCTTCCCAATAAGGTTCTAGACAAGCTATCCATGCTCATACTAGTGCATTTTACAGTAAATTTCTTTCTCGAGGCCTCATTTTAGATTTGAACCCTAGTTGATAAAGTAAAGAGCAAACCCGCTCGTAGCCTAATCTGAGGGAAGCTCCCAAATACACATGTAAACGAGTCTGCAGCATTATTTTGATTCAATACATCAGTTTAAACAGTACTCATGCAATTTTCCCCTCTCTAGCATACGCACTAATTATTCTTAAGAAATATGTATTATCATAATAAGGATACATTCATCTTAAAAATTGTAAATTTCTCCATAGCATTTCAACAATATCTCCTTTCCCTACCCTTCTGTTTGCTAGGTCTCAGAAGTGTTTTTAGCTGCGTGAAACATGATGAAATTGGTCCTTAAAACTTTTTCACCTGAACTAGTGCTCCATTCTTGTTTCCAGATTCAAGCATTGCGTCTAAAACTGCAACATCTCTGGCTCCTTCAATAAAAGAGAGTCGAGGCTCAACTTCGTAGCTACTTCCCTTCTGTGACAGATAAAAAGGTATTTAATTGAACGCATCAGTTAAAGCAACTAGCCTTCTAGCAGAATCATTAAATTTTAATTCCTGTTTAGTTAAAGAAATGGAAGTTTTAGTAATCCAACAACAGTTACCCAAGAGATCATCAGTTAAAGCAAGTAGCATTCTAGCAGAATCATTAAATTTTAATTCCTGTTCAGTTAATGAAATGGAAGTTTTAGTAATCCAACAACAGTTACCCGAGAGATCAGGCTGTTGTTGACGAAAGAAGGCAACGAGGGTTAATAAATGAACAGTAAGCTCTGAATTTCCAACTAACAGAATGTTTTGTTGTCAATCAAATGAGTCAAATTCCTCTAATGTCGAACAAAACAACCGAACTGAAGGTAATCTCCACTCAAAGCACATTAAGACTAATAATAAAAAGCTAAATGTGAAGACTACCATGCTTATGGTTTATGTTTGAAGCGAACCGTGACAATGCACACAGGAGCTTGTCATCTTATATTACCTTAAGGTTGGCCTGTGAAATGTCATGTAAAAATGCCTTCAGTTCAGCGGTCACTCCACTAAATGGGTAGAAGTTGCTTTTACAGTGTCCACCAGCTCCATAAAAAGAAATCTGCCACGGCATTGTAAGATATCAAATGAAGGTTACTTCTCAAATATAAATGCTACAAGTTAAAGGTAAGAAATCAATTATTTTGAAAATTAAAATTTAGCTAGATAGCTCAGACAAAGTTCCCAAGACTATTGCAGCCGATGAAGATCTAATTGACCACAACATATTGGGTTTTGGCATACCATGTAACCATGCTGTCCACCTTGGTTTCCACGCCCAATTTCCACTGTTCCGTTTATGCCAACAATTCTCCATAATATCTAAACGAATTAAAAGAAATGAGAAAGAATAATTTATTTATCAAGAAGTTTGAAGTAAAACCATCAATTTACCACTTGCCTTGGGTGTTTTGGAGGATACAACCATTGCAAAAACTCCAGAACATCCATTCTCCAGGTGACTAAAATAGGAAAAGTTCATGCGGTGACTTTTATGCTTCCAACAGTATCAGGAAATGATTTGGTTGAAAATCAACTTCATGCATAAGAAACTTACAAAACTGAGGATATGTTATCAGGTGGAGGCAAAGTTGTATCCACATGAGAGGTCATAGCTGACACTGATGTCACCTCACAACCAACAAGCTGTTCAATTGAATTGAAATGCATAATTTAGCGGTCAAAGCTGGATCTCAGAGAGCAATAAATAGTGATTAACATGCAAGCCTAATACCCATTTTAAAAAGCTTAGGTGGCCTCAATTATACAAGTTCTGATTCACATGCAAGCATAATACCCATTTAACAAGGCTTAGGTGGCCTCAATTATACAAGCTTTATTTACACAGAAAAACACTACTGATATAACATTTGTGGTGTGTCCAGAATTAAAAGCATGCAAAGGATATAAGAACTTATTCTTGATATAGGAACAAGATTTTGGAAAACTATAATTGTGTGAATGACTTAACTCTACGACAAAATTAATTACAACAGTGTTAAAATGGAGGAATGAGAAGTTAGAGATAAAGAAGTGAAAGGAGAACAAGTTCAGAAGACCATATGAAGTCTGTGATATTTTATAAAAAATACACACTTAGGAAGTCTGTGATATTGTAGTAGCAGAACATCATTTTTTAATAAGGATAGCAGGAACCAATGTCACTATTTATCAATAAGGTATATTTAAAATGAGAGATTACCATTCTCAGTCCTGCAATGAAGTGCACTCCCATATCTAGAATGAAACCCCCCTGCCAAAACAGAAGATGCACTGGTCAATAATAGCAACGGTAGATGGCTTAAGCATGATAAATCAACTAGTAAAGGAGCATCTGATATCTAGAAAGATAAAACTACTCTCATATTTCAGGGTATATTTCTCGATTATAACATAGATAAGTAGCTTGGGCCATAGAAGTTGAAAACATATGCACATTACCAAATGCTTTTAAGAATCAGTAAAAAATTCTGAGTAATATAACTCAGTTATATTATCAGCACAAACCGTGTAATTCCGCCGCCAAGAGCTTGAGAAGTAAGGGTTTGCACTATTCATTGATGCTTCAATTATAAGTTGGACGCTCATCATTTTCCCAATATCAGCCAATAATTTCTTGCTCTGTGAAAGCAATAGCAAGTATATTGGAACGTACAGTATCTTACTATCTTGAACATCAACTCAAATCAGATATTTGAAACAATTACCTCTACAAGTGCAGGTTCAAACCTATAGTTCTCTGCCACAGCCCAAATTGGATAGCCAGGTGAATTTGCACAGATAGATTTGTAGCTTGACAGGCTGGTTTCTATTTCACTAATAGCTGCATTATCCAACCATTATCCGAATGCACACAAACTCAAACTTTATGAGCATATTGTATGCATAAAAGTGTTCATCTTGAACAGGGACTGCTAATGAATATGTTTTGGGCCGGAGATTTCTTTCAACAGTGGAAAAGCTTACTACTGATAGATGCAAGCAATCCTAGTGCGATGGGTGAATATGGGACTTTGTTTGACTGGAGTTAACTTTCTTGCAAACAAAAGTTCTAGCAGTCTTCTTCATCAATCTATGGTGGGCAGATAAGATACTAATTATGTATAGTTCAGAAGGAAAAGAGAGTCACATTAATAATAGAAGCATATTTTCTTGTCCAAAACAATGCCACTATCCAGTTATGATCCTGCCAAACTGAATATAATCAAATAATGACTCTGTTTGGACAAATCTATTTGTGTGAACTTTCTGCTCTCAAGACATGATTGGCCTTTGTGGTTTGAAGCAAGGATGGCCCCTGTATATATTCTTATAAAAAAAAATAACACAATAATCTAGATCGATTATTGGTATGATCAGACAATGATCTCACACATCAATCTCAACAATAAATGACTTCATATCTCTTTTATCACCTGCTCATTGCAAAATTCACAGTTACATTTTATCTATTCTTCGTACTGTTTCACTACTGACTAAAAAAATGAAGAACTATTCCTAGTGCCACTATATCAATTTGTAATATGTAAATTAAATTCAATAGCATGAAAAGAGTTTCTATGCAAGAGAATCTATATGTGCAAGAGTTTTTAAACCTGCAAATATTCCACATAAATTTAATCTAGTGGGATGATTTCTATTCCTAAATATCACGGAGAGGCTACAAACAACCAGAAAACGTTGTAGTTTACTTACAAGATGCCGCTGGTTTCTCTTCAGGTCATCCAAGTTATTCAAGAATTGCAGATGACATGCCAAAATAAAAGAAGATTAAGAACATTGCACAAATGAGAAATATAAATACAACAGCAACATCAACAAAAAATTCACCAGTAAATTATCCATCTTTATTTATTATTCAACATTTTTTAGATTGTTTTTGGTTAAAATTTGGGAATGTCTTAGGAAACAACCCACATCAATCTGAACAAAAAAATGCCTTCATTTTGCGACTAAGAGCTTATATTACCTTGGAGGACATGCTTCCCTGCCTTTAGTAGCTTTAGTGACATATCAACCTGCATGAATTAGTTTATGTAAGTGAAAAATTTACTGAAAACATAACATGTCAAAGCAAAGCAAATTCCTTAAAAGAGATGGAACATATAAGATGACATCCAAACTGAAATCACAGGATAGTCTGTCGAGAAAATTTCTCTAAACACGGCCAAAGCTCATCGCCAGACTCCAGTACATACATTTATCATTTGCCATGTTGCCTGCCCAATTTCTGAATTACATTTTAGCTTTGCACTAAGCTTATACTGACAAAATGACTAACAGATAGGCTCCTTCTCGAAATTCTTTATAGCCAGCAATGAATTCGATCATTAAGAGTCAAATTCTTGATTCAGAACTAGAAAATTCAGCAACCAACGCATGGAAACGCATCAAACAAGAGCACCATGGTAGCTATGATTTTACAGTTTCTTGTTAAAATTGTTAAGAAAAATCTAAGATCGCTTAGTGACAGTCATATCAAGAAAGATTCTAAGCCTTATCACCATAAAATAATCAACATTTGAATAAAGAAACAAAATTGATGACACACCTTATCACCATAAAATAATCAACATTTGAATAAAGAAACAAAATTGATGACACACCTGATATTGTGCAGCAAGAACCACAGCAACACCAAGAATTGACTCATCTTGAATGATCTCATCAAGACCCTTATCACCCCACTTGCATTCCACACCAGGAAAATGCTCCTTTGCTACCTCCACTGCTTCTCTTGCAGATTCCTGAACATGTACATAAATATATAAGCAAGAAAGATAATCAAGAAATGAAATGAGTAATGAGCAATGAATCACCTCAGAGCGACTCCAGATGGATTTAAGAACAAAAAGATGAGAGATCTCAGCTAGTCTTGGAATGTATTGAGTCTTGACAAAGATGCCAGCTCCAAGAACGGATATCTGGGGAAGTTGGTTTGCCATTTCGTGAAAATCTTGGAAATGGGTTCTTGATGAGAGTGATATTATAATGAATATATAAAGGAAAAGAGAAGCACAAAAAATGAAATAGATTTTGCTTAATGTGTTAAGAATGTGTTAATTTAATCATATTTGCCGTTCTAGAAATCAATTCAATAATTTATTAATTTAAATCTTGACTAAATTTAATATTACACTAGATATTTTTACTTAAAATAATATTGTTTTTGTTAAAAAAAATAACCTAGTCTCGTTAACTTGTATTTTAAATATAATATAACATAATACTTTTATCAATTTTATATCCTTTTCAATTTATTTATTTTTACTTTTTTATTTTGGTAAATATGGAAAAAAAGTAATTAGATGAGAAGAATTTGATGAGAGAAAAGAGACAATTTTGAAAAGAAAATAAATGCTGAGCTTGATAAATACTAGTAAAAAAAATTATTTAATCATCTTTGATGCTATAGAGATCAAACTAACTACGTATGCTAAAACAAATTGTGGAAATTTGACACAAGAAATGTTGACGTTTTGGATGTGGTTACGCAAGGTAAGAAAATTCTTGGTGTTAGGTCTTTGATTGAGAGATAGATTGACAAAATGTTTGACTATACAAGTACGTGAGCTAGTTGAATTCTTTTTATTAGATATTTTAATTAACTTGTATGTATCTTGATTAATTTTATAGATTATAAAATTAATAACTATATAAATTTTTTATAATTTTAAAATTTATAAAACTTAAATTAATAATTTTTAAAAACTAAATTTAAAATCTGACTAATTAAATTACACCATGGAATTTCATCAAAAGTATAGATGTAAAATCTGTACTGTCATGGCAGGGCAGATCGCCTTGGGACAAAAATACCGACCAAGGGTTTATACCGATTTGGGTTGAAGACAAAATATAAGAAAGAAAAACCTTATTGATTTGCCAAGTTGATCTGCTAATCTAATCTACCTGGGCCTGACTCTATTAAAACCCAACCGTGTATTAAGCTCTTTCACAGCAGCACACAGTTTCTTCTGTTACAATATCTATCATGTTTCAAATTGTAAATACAACAGCAGTTTTAACAGATAATTCATACAATCACATTTGATTTTAAGGCTGCAGTTTAATCAGATACAAGTAAACAATGAAATCGACTGTGTAACCAGAGTTTTGAATCTATAGTAAGCAGGCAAGGATGGAGGTATTCGAAGTAAATCCGGACGCATTCCTAACATACTAGTCTGAAAACAAAGATGGGACTTTGGAATTCGATGAACTTATTTTCAGGATCAAGGGTTTGGATGAATATATCTTCTCTTGGTTCTTCGGTCACTCCAGTTTGTGTTGCGTATTCCAATGCCATTTCATAGTCCACCTGCAAATAAAATTCATACATGTCAAAGAAATATAAAATTTACATGCAAGGGAAAGAAAATATGCGAGGGAGGACTGAGATAGCTAGGAAATTTGACTTGAAATCGAAACATTGGGCTGTTATAAGCCTGCCAGAGAACCAGCTGTGCCGGAAAATTGAAAGACAGATAAAATCTTTTCCTTGATGTTTCTAATGTCAGTTTTCAATACGTGGCAACATCTTTACATCTTTTGATTAGAATCCCGTATTGCTTGATTAGTTTGGCATATTTTTACCAAAGAGTTGGAACTTGGTTTGGCAATAGGAGAATCTTATAGTCTCTAATCCCCCATTATGAATGCAACAGCCATCCAAATCATAGCTAGGATGCACCAAAAGGCCATTCAAAATTGTCAGTGATGGAGGATCCACAAGTTTCAATTAGACCTCACCTTTTCAACATGCTCAGCAAGCTTTTCCTTGATTGTCTCTTTTGTTATCAAATTAGCTGTTATGTTGCCAAGTATTTCCGCTTCCTCACCGCTGTAACGCTTCTTCTTTGATGCATGTGACTGTGACATGTATTTCAAAACATCATATACAGCATTGGTAGCATCAGGAATATACCTGCCAGTGCATTAAAATTTGGTTTCAGACTTCAGTACATGCAAATAGGAAAAAGAATAGGACATTTTGGACAACTCTTGAGAGAACAGGTCAGGTCAACAGGAAGTACCTGCTTAGATTTCGTTTTCTCTCCTGTTGCTCACGGGCCAGCATCTTCTTTATAATTTTGGATTTTAGCTGGATGCAGCATTGCTGAATGGCAGACTGGAAGGCTGATTTTATTAGCTAACTTGTAAATTTCTACTGCTGTGATCAAAATGACAGAAAATGGGAATAAAAAAAAACCACCTTCACAGCTGTAGCTATCTCATTAATATCATCTCCAATATACTCCTTGCCAGTCCCTTTAAAGGGGATTTTTGTGCTCACGACACTGACAAAGACACCAATTTTGTCCTGCGTCTGGTTAACCTTGTAACTCCCCCAGCTGAAAGGACATTTTAATAAACCATTTTGTTGTATTAACTGTGAGAACATTCCATCTGCCTCCCACACCCACCCCAAAACTATCAAAAGAAATGGCAGTACTGTTATATCTTACTTTATTCTCTTAAGTGCAGTCCTGGTGACAACATCTGCACCTTGCTCAAATAGAAGTGGAATGCGGTTTGCAAATCGAAATATATTCAAGCCCTGCAGTTTAGAGAAATAGTTTTGCAGGATAATATCAGCTAGGATAGAAAATCAGAAAGAAATTTAATTAGCATAAAGCATGAAATACATCAGACCAAGGGCATTAAATACACCATCACAGAATTTGCAGAGTTGCCTTTAGAAACCCACGATCAAGTATCATGCGCATGCAATTATCAACATATTGCTTTTAAGAAGCTAACTGGCAAACCAGTGCCTGATGCTTTTACTTCCATAGATGGAATAGTAATTCCTTAATTTATTTTATTTTATCAAAAAAAAGAAAGAAAGAAAGTAAAATGTGTATTTTTAAGCTCATAAACCAACCCAATAAATACAAACGCCTGTCTATTCAATTTCACAAAGCATTGCTTATCAAACTGGGATGTCCAAACAAGGTCCAATTGTCCCGAAAGCAACACAAGCCAGCACTTTCAATGGTGTTGGTTTGTGAATCATAAAAGTCCTTAAATTCCTGGTTTTAAGGTGCTGGATTTGATCAAAACCTACACATATTTCCTAAGCTAGCCTGATTTGTTTCATCACAATCACAATATTAAGAGAGACACACTTACTTGCTTAACATCCTTTCCACCCACACTGACACCAGCTTCTACAATAAATGGGTGACCCTCGAATACTTGAGCACTGCATATAATGGTAGTCAAGAAAGGCCACATTTAGAACATTGTTTATCCATTAGCAGAAAAAAAGATTAGTAATATTTTTTTGGTTCCGATACCAATAACTATTTTACCATGCAGGTTGGCTTTAGTTAAAAAAAATAGATATAGCAAACAGAGATTCGAACACAACCTGCCTGAATAAGTTGCAACCATATCTGGATGCAGCTCCTTTATAATTCCAAGACGAAGATTGTATTCCCCTGCAGGACTAAGACACTGAAAATGGCTTATCAGTAATGTGCTAAGCTATAAAAGTTGTATTAAACAAGTAGAGCACCACACAGTATGAAGTGAGGACAAATCACATCAGCAAAATCAATGGCAAATAAATTACATTCAAAGCCTAAAAGCATCTTACATCACCAGTAGGGTCGTCAAACTTGGCTTGGCGAAACAACTGATTGATGCGAACTATCTGCTGATCAGTCAGAGACTTTACAACCATTTTTGGGCTAAATTCTGGACCCATTTCCCCTAAAAAATTGGGAAGGATTATTGTTACAACCACAGAATTTTATTGTTGAATTGCATACTGATAGAATGTAGATATTAATTTTCTCACCAATTAATCGTTCGGCAAGTGACTTTCCTATGTTTACAAATTCATGCTGTAGAAACTGCAAAAGATTCTGTTTTGAAGTTTCCGCAATGAGGCGTTTGATCAGCAGTAAATCAACAGATGATGGATGGTGTTTTGTCTCGAGAGGAACTGGAGGCATAACATCAGTTCTCCGTGCAAATTTTATAGTAACATTCTTACTGCAAAAATGGAAGTAGCATGTGCTTAACAGAATGATGATGCAGAAGAATAGAAGCATGAATGTGTACACAAGAGAGAGAGGGAGAGAGAGGGAGAGGGAGAGCATACTCTGGTGCATCTGATATAAATCTGAAAAGAAATTGGGCATAAGGAGTGATAACAGCCATTTGCCGCATGTAATGCAATATCTTGGACTGCACATACAGGACAAGACACCACTATTAAAAACTTAAAATAGACCAAACAACATTGCTGAACACAACTGCAATGCATTGCATAAATTCAAAGTGTACAACGAAATGCTAACATAGGCATATTATGGTCTCCATACACGATAAGTTGTCCAATTTCCCTCAATAACAACTTGAATTTCAGCTCCATGCCAACAATCATCATTGTTCCGTTTTTCATGTAAATGAATGTGAGGAATGTTCCTGGTTATTTAAAAGAAGCACCATTAATAGTCTGATAGAAGCTATAACCTCAAGCATTTTTTCCATGGAATTAAAAAGTTGCCATATATTCTTGGAACTAAATATGAAACTCAGCACAATACGCATGTGGATATGTAACAACAAACACATAAACAACCTAAAATATAGAAAAATACCATCACTTATGAAATATGTAACATCCATGTTTATAAGACGATCCTTGAAAACATTGTGCATTCTGTGTATTCCTAAATTTGAGTCATACCGATGAATATCTATATCCAGCCTGCAGAATGAAATATAGCTTTGGGCCTTCATTGATGATGAGATCTCTATAGGAAGCCCTGTACTCATTTTAGACCATATCAATGCCTGCATAAGTAAAACACAGTAAATTAACATTAACTTCTAATCTATAACATTATAATTAAGTGTCAAAAATGTGGACTAAATCAATCAAATAAGCTTCTGAACTGAGACAATGTGAAGCATTGTAGCTAAAAAAGCTTCCCTTAACTTTAATCATTTGCCAACAATCATAATATGGACAATGTTCATTTAAGGCAGCATCAAAATGGCCAATCCATGATCATAAGATGCAATATAACTGATATTTTGTTATCCAATTCCATAAGGTGGTTGGACAGATTCAAGGATATATCCCAGCACAAGAGCTGGGGGAGGAAAAAAGCAAATATAATGATGAGGTAGCATCAACATTCGAGGGATAACTTATTCCAAATGGCAGTAACAAAGATGCATAGTCATGCATGCAGCAAACTGCAGAGAAATTCATTACCATTTTGGCACCAAGACCAAACTTGCCACGAGTCTGCTTGAGACCATACTTTGTCCCGGACAAAACTGCATACATAAGTACACTAAAAATCAAGCTCGTAAAAATTATGGTAGTTTTAGATATTTGTTCATATTTAAGTAACTATTCAAATCTGCATGCACAAACATAAGTTGCCAAGTGACAACCAACCTCGTCCGAACATATTTGGGATATCATCATGTGGCATTCCTTTTCCATTGTCCTGCATATAAAATCAGTCAAGAGTCATTAGAATTCACACCTTCAAAGAGAATTTTGGCAATAACTCAGAAACACATTAACACCACCACAAAATTAAGAAACACGTATGAAACAACAAATACTAGAGAAAACATTGAGTGTAAAGTAAATCACACCTTGCATGTGACTCTGTAAAATGAGGCCTCACCTCGACCCTTCATGCCCTTCATTGTCGATTGTTCTTTTACTTTCTTCCCAAGAGCAGCATTCTTCGCTTGCACTTCTTGAGCACGAGCTTCCTTCGCCAATCTTTTCTGCACAACTCAAAAAACACCACAAACAGCTTAATTTCAACAAACTGCCAAAACCCAATATCAGAATTCAGAATAGAACCCAACACACACACACACACACACACACACACACCTCGCGAGCCTTAGCTGTCTCGTAGTCATCATAAAGTTGCGCATCAACACGCTCTCGATCAACAAGACCAATCATCGAATTAAACTTACTTTTCCCTATCTCCTCACTGCAACAAACCAGATAAAAATTTGACCAAGCTTAATAATTCACACATTCACATACACAAAAAAATATCATAAACTAAAAAACTGACATCGTAATTTCTACAACAGGAAGTTCCGATATCGATTCCGCCGAATCAAGCGAATTTTCTACAAGTTCTCTCACTGTAGTATAAAGAGATTTCCCTGGCTGAAATTCACAATAACTTTCACCCAATCAAAAAAAATAAAAATAAAAACCACTTACTATCAAAACAATCACAACGAATCTTACATTATCAAGAACTGAAACTTACATTATCAAACCCGGCAATGTTCTTGTTCTCTGCGAAAAATTCAGCTGGAGATTCTGCAAAAAAAAAAATTCAAACTCAAAAAACAAAAGGGTCTAACCAAAATGGGATTTTTATAATGAATCCATAGAGAGAAACACTGACTTTGTTTGAGAAGGCTTTCTTTGGGTTTCCTTGGAGTCTTTGATTTGCCTTTCTTTGTTTCATTTTGGCTTTCACTGCTTCCTCCGATTTCCATTCGAAAAATCCACAATATCAGACTCTAAATCCAAACCTAAACTTGTTGATTTTGTGATTGAATTATTTTTTTATTTTTCAGCAGGAGAAATGCACAAACCTAATGTCATATAGGGTTTAAGAGTTTTTAAGAGGAGTTTGGTTATGCAGTGTGGTGAGATGTGGGGGGAAACTGTGTGTGTGTTATGCTCTACGGTTGTGATTAAGTGTACTTCTGATTTGAGTTGGTTGACGGTACAGATTGGAAGGGAGTTTATGGAAGGGTGGTGTTAGGGCTAAAGAGTATAAGAAACTTATGTGTGAGCTCTGCAACTAAATACTTAACTGTAAAAATATTTTCCCGCCCATAATCTAGACGTTTTATCTTGGAAATGGAGAGGATTAATGCTAAAAAGACATAATTAAGAAGCAAAGAAGGGGAAAAACTATTGCTGTTTTACGAGAAAATCATAAAAATGGATTATAGCATGTACTTAAACCAAAGAATTCTAGCATAGTTTTAAAATTTTACTGGGTTCATTTGTCTTAAATTATAGATTAGGATGGAAAACTCAAGTTAATTCTAATTTATTTATAAAAAAAATGAGTAAGATAATATTGTTTTGATATAATTCTTTTTTAATATTTCAATGGGTTTTATTTAGATTGATCGGGTTATAAGTTAATCTTGATTATTAACTGAGATATATCAAATTAATTTTTTTTAGTTTTTTGAATTTAGATTAATCTAAATCACGGGTCGTAAATCGATCTTAATTATTGAATAGGATAAATTAAAATTTTTTTTTTGAATCTAAATTAAAATCTTGAATCAATAAATCCAGGATCAACCTACTCGTGTAGATTTTATACCTAGAAATCCAAGTACTCACTTTACCATGGCTTCATTTTTTTAGGGTTCAAATATTGTTAGCGTTACATGAAGTAAGAAATATTTTCAACAGAACAACTAAACTGAAAATTTTTACTTGTTTTTAAGTAAAAAATAATAGTGAAAAGTATCATCATTCTTACTTGGTAATGTAAAAAATTCCTACTGTCAATAAAAACAAAATTTCCCAGTAAAAAAAAAGCTGAGAATGTTGCTGTCCTTTTAACGACAAGAATGCACTGAAATACATGACTGTTTCAATAGTCAATGAGATCGGCTTTTAGTCAGAGCTGGTTATGTTTGGTGGGGTTTTTGATGATGTTATTTATATGATAATGTTCTTAAGTATTTGTAATAAATTTTCAAAAATATATTAATTTCCCACAGAGAATATATAGACCATATTAATTAATTGGGCTCCCAAATAATTATGGGGTACATTAATGGTTGATGTGGAGATCCTAAGCTACACTTTAATTAATTAATTTAATGTCATCTTAAACAATCAAGAACATCACACATCGAGCTAGCTAGAATATCCTATACATACCATCCGAACATGAAATCCAGTGCTCTCTTGGCAGCATTCTGGTTATCTTTGCCACAAGAAAGTGGCACAAACCAGTGCGAAAAATGTGATACCTATCACTCCCTTTTGAGTTTTCTGCATAAGATCAACATAAAATATATTATAGTTGTTGAATGGGGTTATTTTTTTGTTTTAGACATAATTGTGAACAACTTGACCAAGTTAATGATCTAAATCATTTAATTTTTAAGTTCACTAATATATAAGTTATAAGGTATCGAGTCAATCATGTTATTTATTTTATTTAAAATAATATTATTTTAATTAAAAATAAATATTTAAAGTTCAATGAATCTTATCTAATAGAATTTCAGATCAATCAAATTATAAAATAACCTTAAGTTATCAAAAATCACCTTTTTTTGGGGGGTTTTGCTTGCCATCCCTTGAGTCAATATCGATTATTTATAAGAAAAAAAATGCTCAACTAATCTTTGTGATCCCAATTAATAGTAGATTAAAATTAATTTGTTCAAGAACATTGTAATGGAGTTACTGTCCATAATCATGATCATTATGTTGTTTCTTCAGACACACCCTCTCTCTCTCTCTCTATTTAATGTCATTAAATGAGTTTAGCTAATGTTAATCATGTAAGCAATTTTGCCATGTATAATATGGTATGGTAATAAGATATTCAAGCACAATACTTGATGTCAAATGCAATTAATTCAGATTTCCTCTCTATCCCATTTTGCGGTTTAATCTTTCAAAATCTTTAAGACTTTTGGGAAGCCGTATTTCTTGAGTAACCTTAGAATTGTTAGTTACAACTTTTCTACTATTTATCGGATGGTTAAGATGCATGAAGCGTAAATTCAAATCTTTATTGTATAATTATTATATGAAGACTTCAAATTAAATTTTGAAAATCTTATAAGCTTAGAATTGTTTTATCTAGAAAGGAATCATCGTAGAATCAGGATTTTGACTGATTATCTATCCATTAGGATTAAGATTTTGCTTAGGCCTAGTTTTTCTTAGAATCATCTTGCATGTTCTTGTGTGCTTAAAAAAGAGCTGACAAGAGAAATTTATAATGTGTTACAAGGATTAAGTATATTATTTGGGATTCATATTTGAGAGTTCTTCAAAACTTGTATTTGCTTCGATTATAATAAAAAAAAAATACTTCTCTTCGTTTGTGGATGTAGATAGCATGCAGAACAACTCAAGATCATCACTGCATTGCATGATTGTTTCTTTTCTGTTCATCATGGTAATATTCTCTATTTTGTGTGCGATCCTTGGCACTAAAAAAGTACTCTTCATCATGGTAATTTTCGAGAAAATTAATTCATTACAAGAAGAGACATATATATATGTCTATTTTTTGAGGAAGCTCTTAAACCAGTGAGCTGAAAGTTTAGGATATCTCTTCAATCCATCTTTATAATCTACATAGTTGATGCCAAATCGCACGGTGTAACCTGCATACCATTCAAAATTATCCAATAACGACCATGCAAAGTATCCTTTCACATTTACACCATCCCTGCAAAATTAAGGAACAAATGATACGTACGAATGAATCGTTTTTATATATATATATATATATATATATATATATATATATATATATATATATATATATTAAGAAAGAAATGTTAAGACTGATCACTCTCTTTTCTTAGGGAGAGGACAAAGAAATTAAGCACGAAAATGAATATTCCAGTCCATAAATAGCACTTACTTGATTGATCTTCGAAGGAAGTCAAGATGATGATAATAGTAATCAACCCTCATGGTGTCAACAAGGGCCTCTTTAAGAGTCAACGAACCATTATTAAATTCATCAACACCTAAATGAAAAGGAAAAAAAGAACAGGATATTTCGTTTGAAATTGGCGTTTTTGCATCTTATATTTTGCTTTGAAATAATCCTGGCTTTAATGAGAAAGTCTTTACCATTTTCAGTGATGTAAATGAGTGGATTTCTGTACTCTCTCTTCACATAGAGCAAAAGGTCTCGAATTCCTCTTGGATAAATGTAAAGCCAATCTGAAGCTGCCTGCGATATTTCATTTCAAGAAAACACAACAACGTGGTGAGGAGGAAGATAAGGGCTGAGAAAATAAAATCTTCGTTGAACCCTGGTGGACTTGAAACTAAACTATCAGTACAGCTGACACTTGCAAAAACAACATGGATAGGAAGCCATGGCGTAGATATATATGCAGAGCGTGTTCAACTCAATCAACATGATGGCAAAGGGGCTGAAAGTGGTAACTTACGGTCATATACTAAAGGGAAAGGAACCCTACGGTTGAGTATTGGCGCAGGTCTAGTGAGTTAGCAGCATGGCTTTAGTTTATTTTTCTGAACTTGCTGTATGATCCTGCGAGTAGCTCACCGACTTTTTTGACAGTATAAATCTATGGCCATAAAACCATAATAAATGGGTTGATTTGATTAATGGGTTATGAACCTTTTAAGCCTAGTCTGGCCCATCTCAAAGCCATTATAATACATGAGATAGGCCTACCACGCCCATTCCATTCCCATAGCCATAGGTCATGGGAGCCAGAAATTTATATCAATATTTTGAACTTCCGACCATTTAATTTAATGATACTATATAAAAAATATCTCGATTTAAAAATTTAAATTGTTAATTGAAACTTTATATAGTTGACACATACCTTTGGACCTATCAAAACACCATGCCGCTCAGCTACATATAAAAACATGAAAAAAAGAATTATATGATATTGATAATGATGAGTTCACTGACGAAATAAACACTCGAAAATTGTTGGTATAATTTCTGATCATGCTTACTTGAAAGATTAGCACGAGAATCTGTTAAATAGCTTGCATTCGGAGAATTAGAATGGGGCGTATAAGCTGCATAATTAGTAGTATAGTAATTCAACCCAAGAAAATCAAATGATCCTTTTATCATTTCGGATTGCTCTCGAGAGAATTTAGGCAATCGGTCTCCAACAAGAGATCGCATTGTGTGCGGATAGTCACCATTGGTCAATGGATCCATGAACCTACAAATATATAAATAAATAAAAATCTAAATTGAGATTTATGACTAAATTACTATCAAAGAACCAATTCAATCCAATAACTTAAGTTGTTAGGTGAGAGTGAGGTTTCTTGATATGATTTATATTATTCTCTAACACACACCCCTTCAAGTGAATGTCTTTTGAACTTGAAACTTACACATATTCATACTGTGTTGTGTTTAATTTTTATCAAATAAATAGGAATGATGAGATTCGAACTCGTGATCGCTTGGTCACCAAGACTCTGATATCATGTCAAAGAACTAATTCAACTCAATAACTTAAATTGTTAGATGATGTGTTAGAATATAATTTATATTATTCTCTAACCATTAGTGTTAATATAAAATAACAATAAATAAAATAATAAACCATCACAAGCTAAACACATACCATCCCAACATGAAATCTAGTGCCCGCTTGGCAGCATTCTGGTCATGTTTGGCATCAGAAAATGGCACAAACCATTGAGAAATTAATGTGATCCCTATCACTCCCTTTTGAGTTTTCTGCAGAAGTTCAAAACAAAATAAAATAAATAAATGAAGTAATTGAATGTCTTTTTTGTAATGTTTAGGGCTGAAACTAATCATAGATAGCAACAAAAATACATTTTTGTGTCTTATATACGTAAGTGTTATTTCTATGTCAAAGACAATCTTAAAAGAAGTTAAAAATCTAATAGAATTAGTAATGTATTGAACCTGATATTTTTTCTTGTACAAATGTACAGCTTTGGCATGGGCAAGAAGCTGATAATGTGCTGCCAAATATGGCTCTGTTCCTGAATCTCCTCCAGCACAATCTAGTCCTTGCCAATCTGAACATCGGCCTGGTGCTAGCAAACCTGCAGCGTAACCACCCATGCTATAGCTCCATGGTTCATTCAAAGTGATCCAGTACTTAACTCTATCACCAAATTCTTTGAAACAAATCTCTGCATAGTCCTCATAATCATTCCTATATATGATTAAACAAATGGTATTTGATTAGTAAAATAAAAATTCGCCACACTAGCTAATTCTTGTGAAGAAATTCCATGCCAATAATTAATTCTAGATAACTATCAATCTGATCGACAGTATTATAATGGGATTATACGCCCTAATCATGATCATATGTTAATAATTCAATTTATACGTTCCAAGATAACAATTTAATCAAGGAAATTATACCACCCTCATTACCATAGGTGTCGAAAATATTTCATCATTCGATGACGAATCCAAAATCTTCATTATTTGGTAATAATGCATGCATCAATGGCTACAAGCCCATTGGTACTTTTGCAAAAAAAAAAAAAAGGTGAAATCTTTATCAATCAATAATTAATCTCAGCGAGATGTGGGAAGGACCTAAACATTTAGATGCACCAAGTGGGTAGATCATAAGTTTAAAACCTTGACTTAAAATCTTCTAAGCAATTGCAGATATTTCATTTTTCTGTAAATAAACATCTAATTTTTTAAGGGTTATCTTGTAAATGACTGTTTTTTAATTAACACACTCAATTATTAAAAAAAAAGATATATTAAGGAATGTAATTAGTTAAGTTACTTACACAATTCTAGGGCTTAAGAAACCTCCATACTCATCCTCTAAGGTATGGGGGAGATCCCAATGAAAGAGAGTTACAAATGGTTGTATGCCTGTGGATGACAAAATTAAAGAAAGAAATAAGGTATTTGCCAATGGCGCCAAGATTTCTTGAAAGAAAATTAAAAAGAAATTATAAGATTAATTAAAACCATTGGCTAGTAGCTCATTGATGAGGTTGTTGTAGTATTGGATTCCTTCTCTGTTAACACCTCCACTTAGCTTTCCATCTGAGAGGATTGATCAGGTAAATAAATATTAGATTCGAAAGATGTATAAATTAACAAAAACTTTGGTAACGTGGAGATAAAGCTGTATCTTTTGTGTGTCGTTACTTCTCTGTGGTTTTTTTTTAATTAAAATATTTAAAAGTATTGTAATGGTTGCTTTTTAAATTTTTTTTCGCTTGAAAATATATTAAAAATATTTTTTTTAATTTTTAAAAAATTATTTTTGATATCAACATATTAAAATAATCCAAAAACATAAAAAAAATTTAAAATTTAACCAATTCTCATTTGAAACACAATATCAAACAATAGCTTAATCTTGCTGTCCTTCTTGTTTTGATAACCCTACCGAACTCAAGTCTTTGTCGATTTGTATTTTGTTTTCTTGACCAAATTAATTCTGGAGATTTAATGCAATATATATATATATATATATATATAATATATATATGTGTGTGTGTGTGTGTGTGTGTGTGAAGCTTACTTGGTAATATTCGAGACCACGATATTGAAAATCTATAAGCATCCAAGTCCATCTCCTTCATTATGCCAACATCTTCCTGTGAAATAATTAGACAACAAAATTGCATTAACCCCTTGATCTACAAGCAGTTGAAAAGGATAGAATATAACTCATAATTAATACATTGAAATCCTTGCAATTTTTGTTTTCTTTCCCTCATCGACAATTTTATATACCTTGTAGCGATGATATGAATCAGTAGCCACATCTCCATCGGATCCATCCTTTATCCTGCCTGTCATTTCACCGTGCACGTATTTTTATGAAATAAATAAATATAATAGACAACATGGCGCGCAAGGCAAGAATCGATGCCTATATATGTTATTAAATTTGATCTGTCCAGCACAAGAGACAACTTGGGAAAGGCGAAGGGTGTCTCTCCCACTTGTCCTTTACGATAATAAGTTATTCAACTTCTTAAAACATGAAAAAAAAAAAAAAACAGTAACAACAGGATACTAATTTTATATATATCCAATGTAACTATCGACAATAATGGTGATAATTAAAGATGATAATTATTCAAAACTAGTATTAACAGAAATTAAGCCTCGGGGCTAAAACACTACAGCTTTAATCATTGTTCATCCATTCACAAATTATTATGAATTGGTATGGATATTTAAAAATAAAATTTAATTTGGTTATTGAATTTTTTTTTCACAATTAAACTATTTTGAATTCAAATTAACACTCAATTATATTTTTTTATGAAAAAGGTTGAAAATTCAAAGAACCAAAGTGAAAATAAAAAGTTACATAGATGGTGACTTCAAATCTCATATATTTTATTTTGATCCTCTATTTTATTATTAATTACGGATATCCGAGTTAGTTTATATGCACCTCAACTAATCCTTTAAAACCTTGAAATTAATGATTATATAAGTTTCCAGTGACCTTGAAATCTGTGGTACTTGAACTACTAATTTTTAGAAAGTAAATCTAAAATCTGACTAGTTAATAAGTAACACTCCTCAAAATAAATCTCCTATCTTTTCTGGTTTAAAGAGGATTGTTCAACCCTATAGTTGCTAGGCTTCATGCTGTTTCTCAAATCAGGTTAGGCATTGTTCATTAAAAATGTGAAACGACACTAATTAATATCTTATCCTTAATATATACGTTATACTATGTTCATGAATACGAGATGTTAACGAAGGTGTAACCCAATAGTTTTAATTTTTGTTTATTTTTGTCCAAAAAATTCCGAATCCAAACATAAAAATAACAAGAGTAAAGCTAAATATTGTTATGGATAATATTAGAGAATTTGTTTGAGGAAATGTGCTTACTCTTATGATGTAATAATTTCTAATCCTACGGTAAATAGTCATTTTGTTTTTTAAAGCAAGTGTCTGCTATATTTTGTCCATAACGTTGTGTCCAAAGACAATAATAAGATAGAAAGATTGAGGCTGTCAAAAATTTGAATTTCATGGCCAACTTGATACAATATTGTATATCATATACTTCGTAAAGATAATAAATAAATAAATAAATAAATAAAACATGTTAGGATAAAAAAAACTAATGTATTAGGTCCTTTGTTTTTTTCTTTTTTGGGATATTATAATCACTTAGATGCTATAGTCAATAAGATTCTTTAACTAATAGGCGGCATCAAAATTAAATTGGGCATATGCAATATGCAGGTGAAGTTGAATATATGTATTTTTTTTTAGTATATGGTGCCTTCAAATCAATTCATATGTCACCTAATATTAATTTGTTTAACAATCTTAATAGTGCATTTATTATATTGGTCTGTTCAGAGAAATTTAATAATTTTTTTCGGGGATGACTCTATAAGATTTGAAAATATAAAATTAATTAATAAAGCATTAATTAATTTCTTAAAACTTAAGATGTAATCAATCAATAAGCACTAATTATTACGTATATATAAAAAAGAAGAAAATAAACAGCTGGTGCCTTAAAATTTCAACATGGCTGCTGTAAAATTTCAATAATATTAGAATGGAAGGGAAATTTTTGGGATGAGACATGCATCTGACCCGTTGTTCAGATTAAAATTATAGGAGGAATTATTCAGTAAGAAAAAAGAGAGTAAGGTTAATGGATATATATTTCATAATAAATTCTATATATTTACATTAAAAAAAGAGAGAGCATCAAGTATATGTAACAACTTTTCACATATAATAATAATAATAATAATAATAATAATAATAATAATAATAATAATAATAATAGCAGCAAGTTTAATTGTTTTCTATAGCAAGTTTAATTTGTTGTCCGAGCACTGAATTCGGTAAAAAGCAGAATTAAATAGCTAAAAAAGCAAGTAGATTTATCAAACAAACTAAAGCTACAAATTAAGAGAGGAGAACCTGGATATCTATGGGTGTAAACATCCCATATACTGGGTCCTCGGCCTCCTTTAGCTGCTGCACCTTCATACTGGAAAACAAAAACAAAAACAAAAAATCAAGAAGACATGCAGCTTTAATTTCCTATCAACATCTCATCAGGATTTCAAAACCTCGGAGAAAACAAACCATAATATATATAATCCTAACCTGGTAAGCTGATGATGCTGTCCCAAAGATGAAACCTCCTGGAAAACTACTACGGTTAAGAGAAGCAATGTTAATGTGGCTTGGTGCAGCAGCTGCTACATTTGAAGTCACTGTGCCAAGAACGAGAAGCAGCAGAGTTGGCAAGAAACAGTTTTTGGTTGCCATAGCCTGTCGTTGAGCTAGCTAGACAAGAGAGACCTGCGGCCTTCATATATATATATAGGAGTTAGATATGCCAAAAAGCATGCGATATGACAGGTAATATATATAAATCACTACCCAGCTTTTGAATAAGGTGGCTCATCATTCTCGTGTATTTTCCCGATTTTTACTTCGCTGCACGTGTTGTGGGCTCCAAAGAAAGCCACAAATTAACGGTTCAATTTCTGAAATAAGGCGAGTGGACCCCAGTTCACGGGGACCCGCTTTGAATCGGCTGAGCTTCCTCCAAGAGTATGATTTCAAGGAATATAAGTTTTGCGAAAGTGGTCAAAAATATTCATTAAGTTAAATAAAATAAAATGAAAAATATCAAAAATCCAATTAGATCCCTTCATGCATTTTGTCCGAATTGTATTTTTTTTCTCTGTCATTTCTTATTATAGAATATTGTAGACGGCCTCTTGGCTTGTGTGTTTGCTCCTTGTATTAACTGATTTATACAAATTCAAAAAAAATGAAAAACCATATAATTAAATCGGACGGTCAGAAAAAATCAAACGAGGGGGATATATACTATGAGTACTTGATCTAGAAAGCCACTAACCATACATAATAATAATAATATTCAAAAGAAAGGATTACAACCACAAATAATCTAGAAAATTGTTTTTAATATTTTGCTTTTATTTATAATTTCTAGCTAGGAAGACAGCATGTATGACTGTTTTTTGAGAGTTTATTGCTATTTTTATTATTAATTTCACAGCAGCAGCATGAGCAAGAAGCTGATTATGGGCCGCCAAAAATGGCTCTACTCCTGAATCTCCTCCGGTGAAATTTAATCGTTGCCAATCTGAAACATCGATCAGGTGCAGACTTGCCTGAGGAATAGCCACCAGCCACTACTATAGGTCCGTACGGTTCCTTCAATTTAATCCAGTGCTTCACTCGATCACCAAATGCTTCAAAACAAATCTCCGCATGGTCTTGAAAGTCATTCCTCCATAGTAAGTCATTTCAATTTAGTTGCGGAAAAACTCTGATCCAAAAAAGTCATTCCTTCGTTGTAGTATTTTTTTGAAAAGTAAATTTTGAAAAAGTATTTTTTGATGTTTGGTAGTGTAATGAAAAATAAATTGGAAAATATTTTCCAGTATTTGGTTATGTCATGGAAAATAAGCTGGAAAATAACTTATTAATGTTTTATTTTTCTTAAGTTTATTAAAATAATAAGGAATAAATCTTACAAATTAAAAAGTTGAATGAGAATGAAATTGAAAAAAAATATAATTTCATAAATTATCTCAAATAAAATAAATAATAATCAAAATAATAGAGATCAAATCTAAAAAATTAAAAAAAATGAAAGATGAAGAAATTAAAATAATAATAATTAACATTTCATAAATTATTTCAAATAAAATAAGTAACAATCAAAAGAATGAGGACCAAATTTGATAGATAAAAAATTTCAATAAAAAAATAATAAGGAAAAAGCAAATAGCAATTATAAAAATAAGAACCAAAATTAATATAAAAATTAAATTTTAAGAGATGAAATTGAAAAATAAATATTCAAAACAAATTATATATAGCAATCAAAAGTTTGAGGATCAAATTTGATATAATCAGTAAATAATGACATTTCTAAATTTTTCGCAACTTCTGGAAAGTGTTTTCCGCCCAAATTTTCCAGGAAAACACTTTCCTGAAAACCAAGCCAAATTTTCCTTTGACTGCAAAGTGTTTTCTGTTGACCAATTTTTCTAATGGCAAACAAATACAGGAAAGTTTGGAAAGTGGTTTCTTGGAAACTATTTTTTAGAAAACAAACACAGCCAAAAGAGAAAACACTTTCTTGAAAACCAAACCAAAATTTTATTTAACCGGAAAGTGTTTTTCATTGATCAATTTTTTTAATGACAAATAAATACAAAAAAGTTTGGAAAGTAGTTTTCCGAAAATTATTTTTCGAGAAACAAACATGGCTTAAGAACTAAAGCATATGGTTAGATTTTGTACAGTCCAGGAAAGTCATATCATCAAGATAAATTTTATTATATTATTTTCTTTCCAAATTTTATTTTTAAATTTAAATTTCAAAAAAGATAAAGATTAAATTTTCATGTTTCTTTGGACCTTGTATTATAAAAACAAATCTTAGTATACAGAAAAGAGGGGAATTTTTACTAGACAGAAGAGGGAACATGTACAGAGGACTGAAACACCACAAGTCCCAGCAATCAACCCATCATCTAACCCAATTTACCCCACCTCTCTTCTTTTCCCATCCTTACCTATAACCACCACTGCCAACCTCTCTCGGATGCTGCCTTCCTGCAAAACATAGCCATGAAGTCCCTGTTTTGCATTGCGTTCTAAGGAACAGGGTTAGCCAATTTTTGAGAATTTTTCTCCTTTTTTCCATTTCTATTGTTTATTTTCCATTTCCCTAATTATCATTATTACGTACCTTGTAACGATGATATGAATCAATGGCCACATCTCCATTGGATCCATCCTTAATCTTACCAGTTTTTTTTTTCTTACCCTGTAAATATTTTCAATGAAAAAAAAAAAACAATTGACAACAAGGTAATAAAATGATGTTGTTTTATTCAAACCATCAATCATACATAAATAAATAATATAAAAATAAAAATAAAAATAAAAATAAATCAGAGAATGGCTTACGGGTGTTTGAAGGCTTTCCCCAGTGTGTACGGCTTACGGGTTGGGTGAAAGAAACCAGAGAGAAACCTTTCTAGTTTTCTTCTCTTTTGGTTTATGAGCTTCCAGGGCCCATGCTCGGTACAGTGATGTTAGCTTTTCCTTATCCACTAAATCACATCTTATTCATTGAATATAGAAAATTCTTGTAAAGATCACAAGTATTATAATTGTTGCAGTTGACTTTCTAGAGATGTAAATAAATTATTTTAACCTAAATCTTAATGCGAGCAAAATCATCATTATCTTGGGTATAATTTATTTATTTTTTAATTAAAATTATAGGATTCAAACTTATAACCATTAATTTAATTATTAAAACTTTAATTGTTTAAAAATAATATAAATTATATTTTAAAATCTCATTTCAAAAATTAAGTATTTATATTAAGATAATTATTTAATATGATACAAGAGTTTTATATATAGATCAAAAAGTCATGAATTTAAATATCATCATTTTTATTATTTTTTAATCAAAATTAATTAATAGCACAAGATAATATCTATCCATGCAAGTTTTAACATCAAATTAATCATATTTGAGAGAGTATATTAAATATTAATATAAATTATATCTTGAAATTTCACATAAAACTATTAATATATTAAAAAATTATCTCAATTCAAAAACTTAAACAACTTAAACGATTAAAGTTTTATATATATCAACTCTATGGTAAAATGAACACACTATTTAGTCCAATGATGTTGCAATTTATTTGATGTAGTAAAAAGAATACAGTGTACAAGCTGGAGAGCTCTGCCAACAATTCTTATTCTGGGCAGAGAAATAATAGGGAAAAAAGGAGAAAAAAATTAAGTAAAAGGAAAACCAGAAACCAAGGCTTCTGTTTTGTCCTCTCCAACATACAATTTTATTGCTTAATCTAAAAAAAAATCAATGGATCATGCATGTCTCCTTATTTCGTGAGAAAGTTTTTAAACCAACGAGCTGAGAGTTTTGGATATCTCTTCAATCCATCTTTATAATCAATATAAACGATCCCAAATCTAACTGTGTAGCCTGACTTCCATTCAAAATTATCCATGAGTGACCATGCAAAGTATCCCCTCACCTTGACACCCTCCCTGTCAAAGACAAATTAAAAAAATATATATATTAAAATTAAAACATAATATCATAGAATTAATATCTTAATGTTAACTATGAGCTAGGTACAATTATCAATTAAGAAGTACTTACTCGATTGCTAATTTCAAGAAAGAGAGATGGCGACTGTAGTAATCGATCCTCATGGTGTCATGTAGGGCTTGCTTAAGCGTTAAATTGGCATTATTTACCTCACTTACGCCTAAAACAAGGGATATATTTCACGTCAAATATTTAATGGGCTTTTAGAAAAAATTAGAATGGTAAATCACGTAGTTAATTATGATAATAGAAGTCTCTTAATTACCATTCTCTGTGATGTAAATAACTGGATCTTTGTATTTCTTCTTGGTGTAAAGCAAAAGCTTCTGAATCCCCTTCGGATAAACATGGAGCCAAGGTGATCCTGTCTGCATTTAAAAAAAAAATTATGAAATTAATAAGTTGTGAATTTAGTGAATAACTTCTATACTCCTCCTCCTACTTAACATGTGATTCCATTGATTTATAGTTTAAACTAGGTCGGATTGAAAAAATAATATATATATATATATATATATATATATATATATATATATATATATATATATATAAAACAATTGACTAACTCGGTGACTTGGTCATAACCTGACCACTAACTGACTTGTTATCTAAATTTTATCTTGAGTCAGCTCTGAATAACAGAAGAGCAAGTCACATCTTAGGTCACGAGTCGTCCTTAAGACCAGGTCTACTACTTGATATATAAAACTGGACCTCATGATTTGACGTGGCTATACCTAACTAGTAATGGTAATTAGTTGGGATAACCCAAGCCTTAATTATAATTAAACACCCCCACCTACTTATAAATCATAAAAAAATATAAAAAAATATTTTTTTATTTAGTTGACTATACACACCTGTGGACCAATGAGAACCCCATTACGGTCACCTATATGCACAAAAATACAGGAAAAAAAAGGGGGTTAACGTTGGACCAATGAGGTAATCAACATATTAATCCTCAATTATCTTTGGATTTTTTTCAAGGCGTGCTTACTGCTAGTGGTGGCAAGACTATCCGTCAAGTAGCTTGGATGTGTAATATTAGATGCAGGCAACTGGGCCGAATAGAAAGCAGTATAGTAATTCAATCCAATGAAATCAAATGATCCCTTTATTGACTCGGATTCCTCCTTCGTGAATTTGGGCAATCGTCTTCCGACAATAGACCTCATTGAGCGTGGATAATCGCCATAAACTACTGGATCCATGTACCTGCAAAGTCACAACAAAATATGATTCTGCAATTTGTTGTCATTTGAGTTAAATCAATAGAGAAATAAATAAATTCCAACACCTGCAACACATACCATCCATACAAGAAATCTAGAGATCGTTTTGCAGCATCTAGGTCTTGTATAGAAGCAGAATATGGCTCAAACCAATGCGATGCTACTGTGATCCCTATAATGCCCTTTTGAGTCTCCTGCAAGAACGAAACATTCGATAACTTATCGTGCTTGAGACCATTTAATTTTGTGAAGATTTTGTTTGATCTTTGGGGTTTATAATTCAAGTTTACCTTGAGGTTAGAGGATGAATACATTTCTTAGAGGGCCAAGAAGGAATATCATACCAATTTAAAGAGGAAAAAAAGCTAAACTTTAGGGACTAATATTGCATTTCTGAATTCTTTTGCGTAGGGGGGTGGCCCCATCAAAGCTACACTATATGCGGCCATGAGTGCACGTCATTAAGAGACAAAAATTCCATTTTCAATGCCTCTCAACACATGCCTACTTACACTGTTTTTTTTAACCCTTAAGTTATGATTTGCATCAAGAAATAAAAAAAAGGTTTCCCTTTAATGTCAAATATGCCTTTTAAGGCAATTATATGTATATAGTTGCGTGGGATTTTGAAAGTTATACCTGATATTTTGTCTTGTATAATTTTACAGCAGCAGCATGAGATTTAATCAGATTGTGTCCCACCAAATAGGGCTCTGTTGATGAATCTCCGGCGGTACAATTTAACTCTTGCCAAGCCGAACATCGATTTGGTGCATTTCCTTTGGCATAGCCACCTTGACTAAAAATATTTGGTTCATTTAATGTGATCCAATGCTTAACTCTATCTCCAAACTCTCTAAAACAAATATCTGCATAGTCCGCAAAGTCTTTCCTGTAATTATAGGTTTTGGTTAATCACAATATCATGGAGAAATAACTCAAATCTAATGAAGAAAACTAATCATGTTAGTACTTACACAATCTCAGGACTTAGGAAACTGCTATACCCATCATCTAAGGCTTGAGGAGTATCCCAGTGGAAGAGAGTTACAAAGGGTTTCAAGCCTGAAAATTATAGCAAGGATCAAAATGAATTCGCTTGTCCACATGGTATAATCAACTTAGATGATGGAAATAATTATTATAAGATTGAATCATAGCCATAATACCATTTGCTAGGAGCTCATTAATGAGGTTGTTGTAGTATTTGATTCCTTGCTTATTCACGCCCCCGCTTAGCTTCCCCTCTGAAAGTGTTTAGTGATTAAGAACAAAAGGTTCCATGTTAGAACACAACCATTTGAGTTTTAAAATTTGCTGCAAAAAATGATGGCAGTGACAGATGGATGGAATTGTTACGCAGATCTAATTAATTGAATCATCTTACTTGGCAATATTCTTGGCCATGAGATTGAAAATCTGTAGGAATCAAAGCCCAAGTCTTTCATGATCTTGACATCCTCCTGTGACATTCAATATATATTGGAAAATAGATAAATAAATAAAAACAGTACCCGTCATATATATCACTACAAAATGTTTATTTTTGACTGATTATGATTTTCAATGTTCCTAACAATTTCTTTCTTTCTTTTTCAAAGTTGTATCTGAGTTCTTATTACAGAGAAATATTATGGACATGGTTAAATGTGGAATATTAACCCGAGACTCATAATTCATACTAGAAAACCCTGTTTAATAATCTTCGTTTTCCTATCTCTTATCATGATTAATTACCTTGTAACGATGGTATTGATCAAGAGCCACATCTCCACTGCTATGATCGCTTATCTTATCTGCATTTCACCATGCACATCAATTAATATTTTTGCACCTATATATAAAAAACAAAATATTCACTCCCAATATCACAACTCAACGAGCTAGGGTTCGTCTAGATGTAGCCCTTAGACACATTTCGATGCGTATAGCATTTAACTCCCAAAGGATTTATTGAATCCCCAGGGCAAGGCACGCATGCATGATCAATCATAGAAAATGCTCTGTGTATCTAATGTTAAACTCATCGATAAGATAGAAGAACTACAGAACCACGTCCACCAGGGCTGAATAATGAAAAAGGTAGACAGAAAGGGACTTGTGCTAAGTTTTCATTTTGTGTGCGTGCGTGTGTAGCGGGGATCTATCAATTTTGCCATTGGTAGGGTAGCAAACCACTTGTTTTTTTTATATAGTATTACTTGTTAAAGAGTGATGGACGACGAATTATCTGATCAATTGCTGCAAAACAGTAGGGTTAATAATTAATGCACTGTAGGGTGCGATCATATCAACACCCATGCGTGCACCAGATCCAAAAGAATCAGTCAATCAGAATAAATAATGCATTACATATTAACGAAAATGAAGAAAGATAAGAAAGCATTACATAAGTTGATCTTAATGTTTATCCCACAAACAAAATTAAGGAAAAACTCTAAATAAAACATTATGACAAGAAAAAGAAACCTGGAAAATTATGTGTAAAGGAGTCCCAGATACTCGGTCCTTTGTCACCTTCAAAAGCTGCACCCTCGTACTGAGAAAATGTACAACATAATAGGGTTTAACGTCTGAATTTATTTATTTATTTTATTATAAAGGAGATATTAATTGAACGCAATAAAAAACAAAAAAAAAAACATAAATGCCGCATCATGATATCAAATATACATTTAAATATTTATATAAACAGTAACAACACAAGAAAAATACCAAGCTTAAGAAACACCCTGAATAGAATCAAAATTTTAGTCAGTCCAACAGGAAAAAAAGTTATGTCTTTTAAGGTAAAGTGGTGTGTTGGAAAAAAATCCCATGCATCATGAACAAAGTAAAATCACTAGATGATGGAAAACTAATTAAGACTTAACAATGACCTGGTAAGCTGCAGATGCAGACCCAAAAATGAAACCTGGAGGAAAACTATGACGATTAAGAGAAAGAATCTTATGGTTTGGTGTGGTAGCGGCTATAGCATTACTAGCCAACAAGCCAAGAATGAGAATGAATAACGCAGCCATGTTTGTTTTCTCTGTACGTAAACGAGAATGGGAACCGATAGCTAGGTGATGTGCTTACAAAGAGAGGCATGAGACCTTTATATAGAAATCGAGCATGACCATGGAAACTATGTGCTAACAACGAGTACTGCGCTTTCATCAAGTTTTTGTACGAGGTTTAATTGACTTCCATACATGTATATATGTTAGGGATACGCGTAAAGAATTTAAAATAAAACTATTATGAGAGTCTTATTTAAGAATTTAAGGTTTTGAATTTAGATAATTTTTTAATATAATAAAATAGCTTTAATTAATAAACGTTTATTAGTTCAAATCTTGTTATTTTTATTTTTTTATATATTAAATAATTAATATAAAATTATTTTAAAAATCTGATCAGTATCTAAGTATGTTTTGTTTTGTTGTGTGTTTTTTTTAATAAATAGCACTCTATTTAATTTATTATAGGACAAGTAGGAGAAGACATGCTTCTATCTTGATAATTTTTTATCCGTTTTACGGCGACAATTTATTTAGTTTTTTTTTTAAAGTAATTTTTTTATCAGAAATATTTGTTTTAAAAGTTCGGATAAAATATGTTGAATTCATAAGCACAACTGTTATGTATTTCCTTGATATATATAATTATTGATTTACTACTAAAAATTTATAAATTGTGGAATTATCAATGCTTACATGAATTTAAATTAGGAGAATAATTAATAAAGTAATGGGACTTGATAAAATTGATAATATATATGACTTAAATTAATGGACAAAGCTGGTCAATTCAAAACAAAGAGCGTCTAATTGGCCATTATATAACATGGAATTAGAAACTTTCTACTGATCTACGCCCTCTGTAATTGACATCGACTTCCTTATTGCGCTCTCTAATCACAAATAAACGAGTACTCTTGAGTTATTGGTTTTATGTGCGTTTTGGATGACTTCTTCTTCCATCCTAATCTTAGCTATCTGTTTTTTTTTTCCCCTTTATGTTTGATGTATAATTATACAGTGTTGGATATTGTTATAAAATATTTTATAAGTTTTTAATATATATATATATATATATGACACCTTGCAACTTGTCATGTTCCACGTACGTCTAGTGGGCATCACCAGTTGAACCGCATTTTATTGGAAAAGCTGAGTTGGCTATGGAAATTTGGAAGTTTGACATTTCTTGGGACGATAATTTCTCCCAGGAAAACGCCATCGAATATCATCTCAAATAAAGACTCTGCAATTGTCTTGATTTATTGCTTAATTTTCTGGTGGTTTTGGAGGGCTTCTGCTTGTTCAGTATCATACGGTTGAATTAATATATATATACCGATTCTCAAAATTAGAAGAAAAACAGGGATAATTAATTAATATATAAATTCTTAGTTAATTGTGTGCCACGATAAGTTGAATCTCTCAACTACTAATCCAATTTCTGGAGACCTTTTAATTACTACGCGGTCCATAATCATACCTTAATCTATAAGATAGGTAAGGCATGTCACGGAAATAATAAGTTATTGAATGTATATATATTTTTTATAAATTTCTTGGACACAGAAAAATAAAAATAAAAGTAATTAGCGTTGAGATGCGCTATTGCGGCCATTAATTTGGAAGAAAATTAACATATTAAAAAGTGTTAAAAATTTTGTAATTATTTGCCCCATTTTTTTATATGATTCTTTTGACCAAATCCTCCACCACCAAAGTGCTAATCTAGTTAAATAAATTCAGCAAGAATTTGAATGTTGAAGAGCTGGCAATTGGCAGTCCCTATCATGAAGAAATTTCATAAGAAGTTTCATATTTTATATTTTAAGTTGATTTAGAGAATTTTGATAGCTTTTTAATATAATTTTTGTTGAAAATATATTAAAATAGTATTTGTTTTTGTTTTTTAAAAATTATTTTTGACATCAACACATCAAAATAATCTAATAATATAAAAGAATATTTTTTTTTCAAATTCATTTTTTTTATGAAATGCCATTTGGAATATTCAATTACAATAATTAATCTGTAAAATTTCATAAGATTTTCATATTAAAAGGATATGTTCTTTGTTGAGGTTCTTGATATAAAATTTAACGGTGCTCAATAAATAATTATTAATATCATATTACTTACTCTTTAAAATTAAAAAAAAATAATGATGATAATAATGATGATAATAATAATAATAATAATATCTATATTTATTTTTTAAAATAAATTTCAAGAAACAATCAATAAAATATCATTACTTTCTTCTTATACACCATAAAATATAAAATTAATATTTTGTTGACAATACACACACAGACACAACACCTTGTCATGTTCCGCGTGGAGTGGGCATCATAATTTATTTTATATGGGTAATGGATAAGCTGAGCCGCATTTTATTGAAAAAGCTGAGTTGACAATTGAAATTTGGAAGTTTGACGGTGCTCGTCCTGTACAATCATTCCTTCCAAGACAGGGCATTCAAAACTCAAACGAGTAATTACTCTTAACGGCTGCTAGATTTGATGATTTTGCACCCCTTTTTTTTCATCCCTTGTTCTATTGATTTTTTTTTATACATATAAGAATGAAAATATAACAACACGGTGTTTACTTTCCAAATCAAAGGACGAGTAAATGACTTTCAGAATTTCAACCTTTCATGATGCTGGTATGAACTCTTAAAATTGAAAAATCATTTTGATGGATTTATTCTTGAAACAAAGTCTATTGACTTTGTTGTTGGGATTACAATAAGTAACTTAGTAATGTGATGGATTAATATAATGATGATATGTTCGATTAAAAAGTTCTTGATTAGAAGGTCCAAAGCAAGATAATAATCTAATGTATCTAGGTTTGGCAGAACGCAAATCATAGATGACATAGATCTGACTTTCTTTCACTCCTGATATTTTTATATTTAGCTATGTGTTGATTCTATGTACATGTGAGCTTGACGAGGTGTTAGATTCAATGTCGTTGGGTTTAGATATATGCTAAGCCCAAATGCATTATGTAAGTCTAGCAAGGAATAAGACCAAATATCCATGAGTTCAGCTATGCGCTGAGCCCAAATACATATCAATCTGGCAAGGTGTCAAACTCAACCTTTTTAGGTTCAGCTATATATTGACCTTGAGCATGTATGAGTCTAGCAAGATATTATACACAATTGTTATTATATGATTAAGGCAACAATACATCTAAGGAGGTGAATTAAAAGTTCCACTAATAATAACAAATATTGAAATTAATTCAATTAAACATAATTAACCAACAATATAATTAAATTATGTAAAGTAAAGAGATAGAAATTGCAAACTTAGTTTTTAACATAGTTTAGTAAGCCTACATTCACACCTCAAGCATCATAATTGGTCTTAATACAAGCCAAAGATTACAACATCCTTGATGAGTCCTCACTAAGTCCTTTTTCATCACGTGAAGAAATACTCTCTTTTATGATTTTTCACCTTGGTGATGTATCTCACCAACGACCAAGAGTTTTTCACTTAAACTCTTGAAAGTTTACAATTGTTTGAAATGTAACAATAGTCTCTCAAAGAGTGGATAATACAATTGAAAACTATGATCTTTATAACTCACTCAATAGCACTGAGAAAATATAAAAATATTTAAGTGAAATGAGTGTGAGAATTTATACTCTTATGTTAGAATATGAAGGTTCAATTTATCACAACCTTAGAGTATGTTAGGATTGATGATTTCTAGTTAATCTTGCTTTTAAAGTAGTCTTTATATATTGTATGTCCATAATTATCTTTTATTTTTTCAAGAATGGGAGCTATCTATAAGTTTACAAAGGAAACTAGCTGTTTCTAGCTATCAGTATCTCACTGATAGCTGAAATAATCAACCAGTTCAGATTAGTCAAGTCAATCAATCAATTGGTTCTTGTAAATTTACAAGTGCTTAAAAAAAAAATAAGGATATGCTGTTGTTTTGTATTCTTACAAAACTAAAAGATTATTTGGTTACATAAATTAGACAAGGATCAAATTTATTAAAGAAAAATTCTATCATACTGAAGTGGGTAATTACCATTAATATTTACAACATAAAAAAAAGAAAGACAAGTAAAAAAAGAAGAGAAAATCACATTAGATCCTAAAAATATTAATCTCCTCGTTGAATTATTTTTTTCTTGTTTTTTTCTTCTTCTTTTATCTATATGCTATAATTATTAATAAATACATCTTAAATGCCATATAATTTCTAATTTATTAAACATCATAATAAAGACCATCATGCTAGTTCAACATGTATATAAATTGACTAAACCATTAATAAATTGAATGTGCTAGGTCAATTCAGCAAGAGAAATAATTGAAAGCATTGACAGACTTCATTTTGGTAAGCTAAGGGTGGACTGACTAGGTTTGGTAAACTAATTGTGCAATATTCGTGTGCTTATTACACACTAACATTAGAGTCCAATATATATAAGATTTTCATACTATTTAATTACTGCATCAATTTTATTTTATTGGTTGAAATTCCATTATTTCCTCTAATTTATTTTTCAGTCAAATCAAATTAGAGATTCATCTTAACACTGTCATGTCCATGTAATTTTTAGTCAAATCAAATCAAATTATTTCCTCTGCATTTGTTTTATTTTTTTTACCACATTGTCCATGTAAAAGGTAAGCAATATAACGAATTAAAAAAGAACAAGTAAAAATCTTTTTAATGAAAAAAAAACTTATATTCCTAGTTTTGTAAATTACCGGTGCAATTCCATTCCACCCAAGAATTCTTAATACATTTTTAGTTGAGCACTGCGTTATAAAGCAAATATATATTAGAGGTTGGTATGTTTTAGATTATTGTAATGTGTTTTACAAGAGTCTAGTTTATGGACTGCCGCACTAGTGGCAAGACCTCTTTTTCTTCGTTTTTTTTTTTATATAAATAATCCAAGATCTAGTATTATTTTTTCGTATTTTCCAATTTATCTGATATTTTCTTTATTTTAAGATTTGATAGTGAAAATACAGAAATTTTGGATTTATTATGTAGACTAGATTAATTTAATGAACATGCTAAGTCAACAAATACTTTGACTAGATTATTAATGAATCGAGCAGGATAGTGAAAATACAGAAATTTTGGATTTATTATGTAGACGAGATTAATTTAATGAACATGGTAAGTCAACATATACTTTGACTAGATTATTAATGAATCGAATGTGCTCGGTCAATTAACTAACAGCATTATTGAAAGCATAAAATTTTTTGTGGAATTATTTCTGCAAATAAAGATGGGTTGGTTTTGACAATTATGGCTTGTATTGTTTTTTAGGGTTCATGTATTGGCGTGTGTCTTATCATGGACATAAAATGGTGTATTGCGCTTCACACTTCACATGTATATGCAAATGTTAATTAATTAAGCAAGGAGAAAATTAAGGACTATAATTTTTTTGGAAAATAAATTCTTAAGTATTCGAGGGAACAAAGCACATTTGTTGATAAAAAAAAAAAAAAAAGCAACTAATCTAATAGTTTCTAATACTAGAGAACTAATATTTATTAATTTAACACTAATAATATTTTAGCTGCTTTTTTTTTAGTGAACTTCTAGTTTACAAGTCCATGTTATGCTACGGATCTAATAAAAAAAAATTGAACATAAAAAAAATATAAAGGTCATAAAATTAAAATTATTTGGTATTATTATTAAATTTGATATAATATGTCAATTTTAAAACCTTCCAATTTGATTTTTTACCTAGCTGGAGTTTAAAATCAAATTGTGTGGAAGTTATTTTAATATGATCTAGCTAGTTGACTTGACTAATTCAAATGCAACTCGGTCAACCAATTAACAAAGTATAAGGATGAAGTTGAGATAAAAATGGTGAAATTGATAAAATAAAATAAAATCTTTCAACCTAACTTTTTGTTTAGACTAGGTTCAAAATTAAACCATATAGAAAATATTTTGAAGTGACCTGGTTAACTTGGTTGGTTAAAAAACAACTCAACTGACCAGTAAAAGATTATAAGAATGAAATTGAGAGAAAAATAATAAAATTGACAAGAAAAAACTCTTGACCCAACTTCTTTTTTAGCTTCTGTTTAAAATTAAATCGTGTGAAAGTTGTCTCGATATAATCTAATTAATTTAGTTAGTCCAAATACAACTCGAATGAGTGTTAAAAAAATTAAGAATGAGATTTTTTTTTAAAGGATGAAATTTATTTTAAAGATAATATAAATGGAAATTTTGAAGCATGGCACAAAGGAAGAAGCCATCAAAAACCCACATGTAAATGTGAACAATGCATATTTATAAGTCAAACGGTGTCAACAAGCCATTTTTACAAGTCAAGAGTTTCGACAACCCATACCGGAGTTTGACCTGTTTGTTCTTGATTTAATTTTTAGAGGGATTAAAATTAAAAATAGAAAAAAGCAGGGATTGATGTTTGATTAAGGGTTTGATTTATCAACATATGAAAGATTAGGGACCATAATTCTTGTTTCTTTGTTATAAAACCAACTCTCTTATTTAGCTAATCCTTTTAAATTTTGATTTCAAATTTTAAAGACAAGGATAAGTTTATTTCTTGAACTCTAAGCATTGTACAACTCTTCCATTATAAAAATAACACGCGGGGAGAAAATCTTTTGGCCACTGATTTTCTATATATATTTTATCATGAACCAGCCTACACAGTCATCCCTCTTCCTCACCACCACCCAAATTAACCTCACCACTGTCCGGCAATGAGAAACAATCATTGTTCGTCCCTCTTCCCATCGTTGACTAAAACCATCACCATCGTGTCATTATCTCTAACTAATAGCAAACACGCTTACCAGTCATAGCACAGCACCATAGGCCAGTGCGGCTCCACCAAATCACAACACTTTCATCAACCCACGACAGCCATTTTCCTCACCATCAACGACCGGAGTTTACCTCCTCTCCACCGTAGACCTGTCCTCTCTCACCATACCAGTTAAACAGTTTTTCTCAACCACCCATTGACAACCACCTGAAGCTCAGTCACCATTTTTCATAAATCAAGTCAAGCTTCTCTTCTACCCGCTCCAGCCTCTCACACCACCAAGACACATACCAAATCACAGTCCCACGTCCATAGCCATTAGCTACTGAATTACCAGGAACAACCAAAACCATAGTTCACATCAGCCCTCACACCATCTTTCACCACTCTAAAGATAGCTTTAACATTGTCAATGGGCAAATCACTAATTCCTTCTTTAATCTAAGATTGTGTTTAAAAATTAAAACAGATGGTACATAAGATGTTAATTAGTCCATATCTAATACACCAATATATACAAAAAAAAGTCAGATACCATACTCAGACGAACAAACAAATAAAGCTTTATCTATAAATCCCTAGTAGAGTTATTATTATGTCACACGGGTATGGTGTTGCAACAATTATCCTTCCGAATCTAGATCGCAACAATTATCCTTCCGAATCTAGATCGTCAGAAATAATTTGGATGGAAAGAATAGTGAATTCTTGTCCTATATTAGTAGGAAAAAAAAATGAGAGTCATCACCTAATATTTTAGTCACCATGAATGACCCTAATTGGTCTTAAAATCTAAATAAGGGAATTGATTGTTTAAAGGAAAGGCATTGACACTCCTACCATGCCCTACCTGAGATAAGTTGTATTATTTATTTATTTGATATAAACTAAAAAAATATTGTGTTTTCTAACTGCTGGTCTATATAGCGTTTAAGAAAAGTCTTTCTTGATAAAGAAGTCATTATTTTATCAGCTTAAGAACTTAACAATTAAAATGTCAATATAAAAAATAAAATGAACTATTTTTTTTATTTAATATCAGGAATATATCTTACGTATAAGTTTATAATCTTGTATATTAAAAGAAACAAAAAAAATTATTTTGGTATTTTTGAAATGTAGACTAAAATCTTTTGGGATTTTACAAACTTGTTGTAAAATCCAAGCAATATTTTTTTAAAACATGCAAAAATATTTTAAATGCTTTTTGAAAAAAAAACCAAATAATTTTAGATTTTTTTGGCCATATGAAAGCAAAAAAATATTTATTATTATTTTTTTAGGCTTTGTTTGATAAAAACTTATTTTTTCTTGTAATAAAACTACCCAAAATAAGTCAAATGGGTGTTTACCAAACACACTCTTAATCTCGAAAAAACTCTTAACAAAAATAGCAAACCAAACAGGGTACAATATCCTTTGACCCACATTTTTTTTACTTGGCCCGACCGAGTTGACCTGATCGGGTTGACCATAAATTTTTGGTTCACCAGAAACCAAACCAAAAATATTGGTTTGACCCGAAAACCACACAAAAGCAAAACCAAAGCCAAAAAAAAGATTAAAAAAAACACAAAAACTAAAAAATTCTTGAACAAAACAGATAAAAAAAAATAAAGAACACGAAGAATACTTGAAACCAAACCAAGCAACATGAGTTCTAAATCAAACCAGATTTGGTCACAACAAAGACACATACATGTAGGAAATCATACAATGATCAATAATCTAGCATCTAATCACTTCAATTATCACTAAAATATCATGCTTTTATCAAAATAGATTTCTGTTTTAAACCGAAACCCTAAGATTAAAAGCCATTGAAATCATGTTATTGATGCAAATAAACACTAGATTATTGGTTAATCATGCATAAGGAAGGGTTCTGGGCAAATAAATGAAACAAGACAATTCAAAATCATATAGATAAGACAATGTTCTAGGGAAAAAAACGAAGAACAAATGAAGAACATTCAACGTGAGCCCAACAATGTCACTCTCAAATCAGACCAGATATGGGCAAACCGAAGACATATACAGGTTGGAAATCATGTAAGGATTAATAATCTAGAATCCATTTATTTTAATTATCAATGGATCATTATAATTTAGTCAAATGAGTTTCGGTTTAAAGCCAAAACCCTAGGCTTAAAAACCGTTTAAACATGTTATTGATGTGAATATACATTAGATTATTGGTTAATTATGCATAAAAAAAAAGTGTATGAATAAAGAAATGGACCAAAATTGGTTCAAATCTAGGGGCTAAGAAAATATTCTTCTCAAGAACATGAAGATTATTACCTAAACCAAAAAAAAAAAAAACTCAGTCATGCCCAGAAATGGTAGCCACTACCAAGCCCATATATGGGAATTTTTAGCTTCTAAAACATGCTTTTTTTATCCTAAAAATTCACAATATCATACACAACAATATTTAAATAAAAAAACTAACAAAAACCATCAAAATCAAGCAAAAGGTACCAAATAAAAAAAATAAACTCAAAACAGATTATATGTGCATGCAACATGTTTTCAAATTGATTTTTTTGAATCCATTTTATAGATGAACAGACCTAGCCTAGGGTAAAACACCTTTGCTTTAACATTCATAGCTTAAGTTAAAAAAAAAAAACAACAACATTATATATGAAAAAAAAACTTAAACAACAACTTTAATGTATTAAAAACATAAAAAAACTTCAAAATTAATAAACACCATTAAATAAAAACACATCAACAAAAAGGTAAATACAACATTACTTGTTAAGCATTCAAACCTCTTTTCGATACTTATAAACATAAATATAAAACAAAAGTAAATAAAAAAAATCAAAAGCAGGCCACAAATAACCTACTTTTGGATTAGAAAAGTATACCTAAAACAACTACTCTCTCTTTGTTTTCTTTTGAAAAATTTTGCCTCTCATAAACTTATAAAACTAATAAATCTTTTTTTAGGCTCTTAAACCTCTACACTCGTGTTTTTTATTGATATTTCTCTTCTCTTTCCTTTTTTTTTTCTCCTTTTCTCTCTTTATCTTTTTTTTCTTTAAAGTTAGAGGGGTTTTTATAAGGTTTACTAGGGTTTTGAATTCATTTGTGACCTCTTAATCATGAAAGAAAGGTTATGAGCCCTCGATAAAAAACCATTGATGAGCCTTTGTGTGTGAACACATAAAAACTAAATTATTTTTTGCATGATGGTTGCACTACCAATGTTAACTGAGTTGCTCACTTTCGAGGCCTCGTTGGAGCAATTATGATGTTATCGTCACTCGAGATCACCTGAAGTTTGCAGAATGGGTGCACACTTTTTTATTTGGACCGGTCTTTATTCAATTTGGACTCTGGAGGTTTGTAACTCCACATTCATGCGTTTGAAATTGTTAACATGATTAACCCGAAATCTAAAAATTAAGTGATAGTTGATTAGGGACAAGATGTTATGAACTTCTATGGACAAATTGGGTTGTAAACGTCTAATTTTCATGTAAATATGGTTGTAGAGGGGATTTTCTTCTTCCATTTGCAAAAACAACTCATGTCATTTGGATGTCTAGAACTTCATAACGAGCTCTTGGAAGGTGTCGACCTAATCATCGTGAACTACCAAGAAAGAAAATGTACAGAGGCTGAACAACCTGTCATCTAAGATAAACCCTCAAAATAAGAGTTTTTAATTTGGGATTTGAAAAGGTTTCAATTTAGTCCTTGTTCTTCCAATTATGGCAAATGCACCTTTAATTGAAACAAACCTTTTTAATTTTATGCAATTTCACCCCTGCCAAACTCAATTATCAACCCCTAAGTTGGTCCCCTTTTCCATTTTGGTTATTGATTCTGAATTTATGTATTTTGACCCTCAATTGACTAACAAACTTCTATTTTCTTCGATTTGACCCCTGATTTGGTCAATTTCAATCCCTATATTCTCATGCCTTTTCCACTTTGATAATTGGTTTTGGATTTCTTCAATCAAGTCTCTAATTTCCCATCAAACTTTAATATTTATGCAATTAAGCCTCTGATTTGACCAAATTAACTCCTAAAAATTATAATTTGACCCCTAAACTTTAATTTCTTCTGATTAAATCCTAAATTAACTTTAAAAATAAATTTTTCTTGTAATTAAGCCCTTAATAAATTTAATTAAACCTTGAAAAATTCTAATTGAGTCCTTAAACATCTAATTTTAAAATTTCCTCCTTAAATTAAATTTTCTTTCCTAATAGAGCCTTCATAAATAAAAAATACACTGCTAAATTTTTTAATCTTGTATATTTGATCTTTCTCAATCAGTATTTAACAATTTCTTGGACATTCTAATATATTCTTCTTACTAATATATTTTTTTTTGTATTTTCTTTTTTTTATTTTTTTTCCTGATTTTTTGTTTATGTGAGGTCTCAAAATGGGTAACAAAACACCGTGGAGTAAAAAAAAATATATTGTGGATTGCTATAGTGTAATTATGTTTTTGCTTTAATTAGGGGCAAAATAGTCATTTCATGAAGTTCAATCGGTAGTAAACAATAAAAAAACTTAATTACCCTTAAAAAGGAAAAAAAATGAGCTTACATAAGAGTACCTTTTGATCTTTTTGTTTTTTCAAAATTGTAAAATGATGGTTTTACCTTAAAATCAAGCATTTAAAGGGGCTTAGTTATTTTTTCATTTTTTTTGAAAAGTTAAATGATGGATTTATCCTTAAAATTAAAAAAAAAAAAAAAAGTAATGTTGTTGTCACACTGGCATTTTCATCTTTTTTGTATGGTTTTTTTTATTATTATTGGTTTCAGCCAGGGACAATTTGGTAACTTAACAAATTCAAATATCATTAAAAAAAGCAATAGGTACATCTTTGCGCATGTCAGCCAGTGGATGTCGTACCTTTCTTTGGATTAGAGTGTGCTGTCGTGTCTTTTGTCTAAAAATGACCAACCATCATCGTGTCCAAAGCATCGTGTTTTTTTTTTTTTTTTTTCTCCCATGCTCTTTAGTTTTTCTTTTTTAAAAAAAAAAAATGTTAATTTCAATCGTTTTTTTCTCAGCCTCAGGTTAAAGCCCAAGCTTTTACTAAGAACTCGGTAAAATAGAGGTAAGGCCTTAAGCTAATCAATGGACTGAAATGGGCTAAAAGATCAATAACAAGTTTATTTAGAACGTCTTAAAATGTAGTATAAAAATATGATATTATAACTATTACTAAAAACAAAAAACACATAAAATAGTTATGAATTGTACATATTTTAAATTTAAAGTATCAATTTAATAATTTCCTAGATAAAAATACTTTGTCATGAAAAACCTACTCAAGGTCAAATTTTGAGGATCAAATTAAAACAGAAATTGCTTAAATTGCTTCTCCATGTGTACCATTATAAAGATGAATTTAATGAATGAGAAATATCAAACTTGAAAACAGAAATCTTTTTTCAAATCTAAGAAAACTATGAGATCCCCACTTGGAATTAATTTTTCAATTCAATCCTCTGTGTATTAGACTTAATCCAGATTGACTCAAAAAAAAATTTAGTTAATGGGATAATATATATTGTTTTAAACAAAATGACAATGTCTTTTTTTTTTTCTCCTGGTTGACAATGTCGTGTTTTAGATTAAATCTGATTGAGTTCATCGACTTGTTATAAGCCTAGATCAAATAGTTTTATTAAATCAATATCTTATATAATTCAATGAAAAACCTAATATAAACTTTAAATTTTTCAAATCAATTCACCATACTCATTTAATTTTATCAAAACTATAATTGAAGCAAGCACAATGAACTTGAATATTGATGGAGGGCTTATGACCACCGATACAAACATATTTGTTGGGATTTTTGTATTGTTTAAAAAATGTAATTTAACCTTATTTTGAATTAGATTTCGAGTTAAAATATATAAAAAAATTGATTAGTCGAAACCCAGTTAACCCAATAAGATTTTTAATAACCTCGATCTAAATTTTATCAAGTAATAAAAATAATTGACGTGTTAACCAGGATAGGATGTTGAAATGATAACAGAATCAACTAGATGCTTTTCCAATTCCGTCTCATGACATTGTAACAACTATGATTTTCAGTAATGTCAGTCAACGAATAGCTCCTGTTGATGTGATTTTGTACCATAGTGGTTTCAATTGATGTAATAAAAAGAAAGAAGAAAGGAGCAGGCAATCATGGTAGTTGCCCAACATAAAAAGTCTTGGGAGGGCAGCCCACCCACCTAAAGAATATCATGCATGGTGTTTCTTGCAGATTGCATGTGTACAGCTAGAAGAAAAGGGACAAACGATATCGAAGATCTAACATTCTCAGGGACTATAATGAAACATGAAATCCTCAAAGACAAGGACAAATTGCATTACGACTGCAGACAACCATGTTGGTTCAACAAACAAGAAATAAAGTAATGAATCACTCCACCACAAGAAATGTCCCGACACGAACCCTACAAGAGTCGGCGTGTGTTTATTTAAACACAGTTTGCCGCAAAAACACATCATTTCTTAATTACAGTTTGAAGTGCAATTGACCGCGTACACAAAGCAGTATGTTTTTCAAGGCAAAGGGCATCAAATCAAGGAGATTCTTAGTGAAGATCTCTCCTCTATGTTCTTCTCTGGCTTCATCTTCTGGACGTCACCCGAAAACTTCCGCAGAAGTCCAACATCATTCAATGCATTGTGCACTGGAAGGCCAGAATTCACTGAACATGAAGCAAAATTGTTTGTGCTTGCTCAATCATGCTGTTAACTATTCGAGATGCTTGTGTTCTTACTAAAGGCACTTGATAAGAGGTTCAAACTGATGCTTAGGGTTTTCAAGTGATCAATTCAAACTTCTCAGCTTCACTGTCAATAAGCTTATCACGCACAATTTCTAACCTTTTGTCTTTAACTAACACTCTTGAATAAAGTAATGCAAGATCATAAGAATCTTCAACTAAGGACAAACTAGAGCAAATTCTTAAACGTACAAGACAAAGACCAACACTCGCATCTACATCATCTCTTTTGCCGAGGCAAGGTAAATGAATTTATGAAATGTAACTCAGAAGCTCTAGACCTGGTAAGCGAACACAACTGCACTACTATTGATCAAGCATTTTGAAGGCAGAGAAAGAATTGAGAAATACATACGCAAAGCACGTGAGTCTACCATTCAAGTCCACAGCAAAAGGCAGATGTAAAACTCAGCTGTTTGCCACAACCCAATACACTACCCCGGTAATTGCAGTCCCCCAACTCCTACCAGCTGAATCAAAATGCCATGACAGGAAGAAAGACAATTTGAAACGTTTTTCCACATCACATGCATAGCTGCAAGGAACTAAGAATAGATGGCAAAAAATTTCTACGAACAGGCAGACTTCCTTGTCGACTTCCTTGTCGTTTCAACCGCTCAAAGGAGTTTGACAAGGAGCTGTGAGATTATAAGTGCAATGATGAAGATAAAATTATAGGAAATAATCACAACAGACATCTGGAAGGAATGAAGAGGGCATTTCAACGGGCCAAGCATGTCATGCAAATCATATGATAGAGGAACCCAGAGACGGTATGAAACATAATAGCATTATAAAAATTACAGGCAGTACAAAACTCCCAATTAAAGTGAAGAAATCGGCAAAAGGATAACCAAAATAATAAACCAAAAAATTCAAAATGAAACTAGAGATTTTACTAGGCCTCAATTCCTATATAATTTACTGGAAAGTCATCAAAAGAAGAGACCCACTGCAAAAGCCAACAATGGCTTCACTTACATTCGACACCTGCTTCAGCAGCACGACGAGGCTTGCTTTTCCGCCTACTTCCATTATGACGAAAACCATTAGACTTGGTTGAGTCATCAGTACTAGATCTGGTTCCAACACCATTTTCTTCCTTTACTGAATCTGGTTTCTCCTTTGCCTGTGAATATCGCTTCCTCTTCTTTCCATTTTCTGCTGCTGTTGGACTTTTTGAATCTTTGCTTGTGATGTCAGTTTTTCCTTTCTCTACGTCTTCATCTTCAATTTTTTCAACTTCCTCCTCGTCGATGTCATCTTTCAGCGGTTTTTGTGGCCTTCCCCTTCTCTTCTGTGCTGGAATTTTCTCTTCCTCGCCACTTCCAGTATCATCATGATTGCTAACAGTCAACTTCTTTCCTTTTCCTCTGCCTCTACCCATAATTCTATAACTCGACGAAAGAAAAACTCATACAGATGAAGAATATTTCTGTCAAATCAAAGAAACAAAGAGTTAAGCTTTTAATAAAGAAATTTCAATGACAAGCACACCCGTGGTTTCACTACAGTGAACCATCTGGGCGGAGTTCATGTATCATGCCAGCCAACCAGAAACATGCATTACAAAGCTTAAAGAGATTTCTATTCTATGATCAGTGGTGCTTCATAAAGTGAATAATTTCAAGACTAACCAGCCCAACTCCACGCTGACATTAACATAAAACCTTGCATCTGAATCCAGACATGTTTCAAAGATGACTTCACACTACCTTCCAAATACTTAAATAATAAATGCATTACATCATTTATAGGATTCCAAATGCTTACATGGTTTCACTTATCTTATATTCATAACTTAGTGCATGGCTCCCTTCCCTTTAATGACCTATTATACACGCATAATCGATTACACAAAGAGGCCAAATGCCATTTTCTCAGCTCGATAACCCCAAACAAGAACAGAACTACAGATACGAAGCTGAAGACTCATTTCATGTTAAGAACATAGTCTTTACCCCCTATTTGGTTGCAAATACAATACAAAGGACCAACACAATCACAAAGGTTTTTCCTATCAAATGTGTGCTTGAAAGTTAAAATACTCAACTTCTAAAAGATCTTCACTTTATCAGAATCAAGGGAGTAAAAATATAGTTTTCCATGCCCATTAACAATAAGTCATGTGACTTGCTCTTTTTTCATATATTTCCACTACAGCTAAATGCAGAATGAGGGAACATCCATTTCTATATCCTCATCAAAGCAAACAGAACCTGAGGTATTTTAGACAAAAGGATTGAAACAGATATCACATAGCTTCCAATAGCTAGAAACATAATAACATAAATAACAGTGAAAGTGAAATCAAGAAGAAAAGGCACATCTATATACCGATAACTCAAAATTAAGGGTCACTAATTTGATATCTTGAAAACTGATGAATCAAAGAGTCCAGACTCACAATACTTTCAAAAACCGCACAAAATCTCCTTAAACCAGTTCAAAGCAAGATCCATGAAAAGCATAAAAATCTCAACTTTCACAATAAATAGACATAGTAGAGCTAAATTAATCATCAAAAACAATCTCAAGTAGCTCCTCAAAAGGCACAAACATCAAAAGCTAAAAAACCAATACAAATACACAACAAAACATAAAAAATATCTCAAGAACAGAACGGCTAAATGAAACCAACCTGATATTGAGCAAACCTTATTTGCAACTTCAACAAGAAACCCATTACTTTGAATTTGTTAAAGAAAGCAAAAGGCACTCAAAAAGACCAAAACCCAGATAGGTCTTTCTCTTATAGTGACAAAAGCAAAGATTTTTAACACTAAACTATGATCTAAAGAAGAAACACTTGATGCCCAGATCAAGAAACATTGAGATTCCAAAATCTGAAAAAAGAAAAGTACCAAGTACAACTACAAAACATGACCGAAATGAAACACCAAGAGATGGAGGAAGAGACAGAGAGAAGAGTTGATAGATATACGTTGATTGGTTAGTCTATGTGTGTGACTCTCTGTATACTTTGCTGTGATGTAATCTGTGTGTGTGAGTAGGGAGGTGAGTGTAAGGAAAAATGAATTGGAAGGGTATTGTGGTAAATGTGGGTCCAGTGTTTACTATGTTAGTTAGTGGACATACTTTTATTAACTTCAAACTTCTTCTGTCTGATGTTTTATTCAAACTTCAAAAACAGGGAGCTCTTGTCTGCCTTGTTTCAAAACGTGAACAGGCGGGCAGGTCGATCCATCTTAGATTAGTTCAGATTAAAAAATTAGAAAAACATATTAGTTCATCCGGTTAAAATCTTGGGGTAGATTCTGTGTCATGAGTTCATCCGGTTAGACTAGGCTTATCTATGCTATATATCTTTCTTTTTTTTATGTTTGAAAGATTTAGAGATCACCCATAACACGAATTTTATCCTAAATTAATCTTTAAATTGAATTTTAAAATTATGCTTCTCTATGCTATATATCTCTTTTCATGTGTGTGTTGCCTTAAAATCCAAAACACCCCCACCAGATTCTTTTAATTTTCTCTGATTTGTCATACTAAAATAATTAAAAAAAGAAATCTTGGAGAAGTTGGTTTAAATGATAATGAAAATCACCTTTGTTGTTCGAGAGTTAACTTCATAAAAATATTTTAAGATTTGATCTCGACATTAATACTGTGGAATCTCTCAAAACATAATGTTTTTTTGGATACTATATATAATCAATTTATTGTATAAACACATTAGTAGTATCAAAAGAAATTTAAAAGAGAAAAAAATATGATATCCTCCCAAGAATTTGTGTGTGTATATCCATCAATAAAAATAAATCTAATAAAGTTTTAAACATTTCAATATCTGTATCTGAGAAAATTCTCCTAACTTTTTTTAAATAGCGTTTATTTACTGATAATTGTGACAATGAAAAGTGAAAACATGCCCTTTTTTAAATATTAAACTCTTTTTTGTCATTTGCTTAAAGATGAAGTCATAATTTGTCATAATTGTAAAGGCTTTTTGATAGATTAAGCAACTAAAAGGATTCCTATCCCCGATCTCTACATTCAAGCAACTTCAAATAACTCAGAATTCTATAAGCAATATCTCCTCTCTTTTTTTTTGTTATTTTCCATTAGGAAATTGATGATGAAAGGATTTAAGAAGCTTTTAGAGTTTTTATTTTGATTTGATGATGAAATGATTTAAGAGTTTTTTATTGATATTTAAGGTGTTAATTTTGACTAAAAACTAACTGACTAAGAAGTGGAATTATAGGTTCTAGAGGAATAGATTAATTGTTTAGGGAATTGCAGATTTAAAGACTGGCTAATTAAAATTATGGAAATTTTGATTAATTGGCTGACCGGTTGGCTAAACTGGCTGACCGATTGACTGGTTGTTGTTAGTCGATTGGTTGGTCTAAATCGGCCACCTAGTTGGCTTGTGGTAGTGATTGATCGAATTAGTCATTTTGGTCAATCAATTGACCCAACAGTAAGGGTTAATCGAATCTATTAAATTTGATCAGTTTGAGTTATATTCGAGATCGATCAAGTGAATTAGTTTGTCTTTAAAATTACATTTTGATCTCTAAGTTTAGAATTTTAATCTATTATATTATCTTGCTTTGAGTTGTTTTTTAATGTTTTCCATATTTGTAATAGATTTTGCTGATATTTCTTTTAGCGATCTTCAGTAGTCTCCAGTTCTATATCCGTTTATATTTTGTTTTTATTTTTCGGGTGAGTGAGATAATTTTTAATATACATGTAATATAATATGTTGATTAGATGACGAGTACAAATGGTTATTTCTTGAATATATATATATATATATATATATATATATATATATATATATATAAACATACGTGTATTCTGTATATCTAGCTAGTGAGAGAGACGCCAGCCTTTGACAACTTATCCTCCCACAATGATTACTTTCGGTCATAGTTTTGAAACCCGGCCTGGTGGGTCGACTCGGGACCCTGCCGCCCGGGGCTGAAACCGGGTCGAGTTTAAAAAAATAGGGAAAGGTAAAACCCGGTGTGACCCGACAGGTTGACCCGATGATTGGTTGACCCGCAAGACCTGGTAAAAAACCCGGTTACAACCCGTTGACTTTGTTTTTTTTTTTTTACTAAAACGACGTCATTTTGATTTTTTTTAAAAAAAGAAATTGACCCGAGCGACCTGGTCAAAACCCGGAACCTAAGTCTTGGACCGGGCCGAGTTTAAAAACTATGCTTTCGGTTGTCATCTAATCTCTGACATGTATTCCACTATTTTATGTTAACATGTTTAGTATGTAAATCTATATTAAAATATATATACGACTTGTAAACTATTAATATCTAAGATGTATATTAATTGTTATTCTCTCACTAAGTTAGTTGAACTCACCTCTTTATTTTAATATTATTTCAGGTTTTTAGCTTTGGTTAGTAAGTTGATCTTTGATTGAGAGTTCCTGCCACTTTATTTGTTGGTGTGTCTTGCTTTTTTCCATGAGACTTTTCTTATTTTTATGATTCAATGCTTTAAATGCTTTATGTTGTTTCTTTCTAGTTTAGATTTTTATTTTAAAGATTGATTTTTATTTAATGTAATAAATATTTTGGATTTTGAATTGTTTTATTGGTTTTGAGGAATATTTAACATAATATTAGAGCTTTATTGACCAAATAATTACGAGTTTGAATTTTACAACCTCATTCTAATTTATATAAATTCAGTTAAGGGTATGTTAAAAAATAATATAAATCATATTTTATATGTCATTTTAAAAATTTTATGACAGGGCAAGCTATTCTAGTTTATGCAATCCAAAGTTTATTGAATTTTTTGTTGAACCAAAAAATGTGTCGTGGTATGATGTGTTGGTGTCCTAATTTGGATGTGAATGTCCAACTCGAGAAGAACTTAATCCAGTCATGCAAGCTCATAAATATTATGATGGGAGGAATGAAAAATAAATTTATTTTTATTTAATAAATAAAATATATTTTGTGATTTAATTTCTGTTTTTTTTTAATATATTTTATAAGTGAATTTTTGTGTTTTAAAATATTAGATAGGCCAGAGAGACAGGGTTGGTTGAGCATGAAATTTCCCTAATATAACTACAAAACTATATATTTATCCTCTAGTTACAAGTCTATCCCAAGCAGGCACCTTTTGCTCCTCTCCTTTGATTTCTTCTTACTCTTTAATATATGCCAGGAAAAAATTAATAATTATGAAGTTGTATCTAGAGGATAGCTTAACAAATCAACAGCTTAAGAAAGATTTCTGGGTTCAATACCAAGAAAAAAGAAAAAAGAAAAACTAATCTGAGCCAGGAGAAGGAATTGTAAACAAGAAGTAAATTCTCTCTTGATCTTGAATGTAATTAATTAATCAAGAGGTGTCCAAACCCATATGAAATTTAATTAAGAATTAAACTCATCGATCACAAAGGGAATATTAATTTGTCAAATATGAGAGGTGTCTGAACCTATAGTATCTAGGAATAGCCACAAATTTTAGACGTGATTGGCAGACAAAAGTCTGCACCTAGCTTGACATTTTAAGCAAAGGATGACAGCCAAATTTGTCGAAAGATTGATAAAGAAAGTCTTAATCTTGACAGCTTGTTCACCATGTATACGGGTGCATGCATATTCTATTTCATAATAATTTCAAGACACTTCTAACCCAACCTTTTGACTTTCGTTTTAGCTAGTCCTGGCATTGGTGGATTGACTCGGGATAAAGTTTGGATTGTTCGTGGAGAATGTTGATTTTTTTTTTTTTTTTTAAGATAATCATAACATTTTGTTTTGATAAAAAGATTTTTTTAAAAAATTAATGGGTTAAGGATGGATTTTAAATAGATCAGGTATGTTCGTTCGACCAGATTATAAAATTAACTTGAGTTTTAGACTAAATCAACTTTTTTTTTTCCAACTTAAACTAATTTAAAACTACCAATTTTGAAATCAAACTTGTCAACTTTTACAAATATTAGCTAGTATCAAGAAGGAAAAGTTATTCTAACAAAGTTCAAGAGGAGAAAATGTGAAAAACAATATGATTTGAGAAATAATTTTGTTTAATTTTATGTTTAGTATTCTATCTCTTACTTTTTTCAATCAAGTGTATACCATATATGTTGAAAGCAATTAATTCATATAGAATTTGGTAGATGATTGAACGAAAAACAGAGAGTTGAATGCTCCAACAACAAGCATCAAGAATTGAAATGCTCCAACGAAAATAATAAATTTTGGGTACTTGATTGGTTACAAAGAGAAAGTTACAATACTTGTTTGAAGAAAATCAAGAAAGTTTATGATTAAAAGTTCATAAAAAAAATAGGTACCAAAAACACACTAAAATTCTAATTATAACACTATTGATATAATAAAAAAAATTCCACAAAATGAATCTAACAACATAAAAAAATCATCAATGATACCCTGATATTCTTTTTTTTTAATATTTTACCAATTCTTATTTTTTAAAAATGCTAATAAGTATAAATACCATAAATAAAAAGGGTGGAGTCTTTTCTTTTATCTTGTTCTTAAATAAAAAAAAATGAATTCACATTTTCCATTAAAAAACAATCCCCATAATTTATTTGTCATAAAAAAACGTTCCTTTTTTTTTCACTACAAAGGAAGAAAAAAAAAAAACCCTGTTCTATGATAAATTTTGGTAACATTTTATGCTTGTGGACCTCACTACTAAAACTAAATAATGCACATGCTATTAAATGGTCATGGAAAACCACTAATATATGGACCCCTAGGCCCTATCCTTTGAGCGCAACATTGATGAAACATGATCTCTCCATTCTAAAATTGACCACACATTTTCTTGCTTCTTTCCCGGCAACTCACAGCTCTGCTACTCTTTCGAGTTCTGTCAAATCACCTAAATATTTCACTAATAAAATCATGGGCATGATTACAAGATTAATACTGATGTAATGCTACAGTGTCGTCACAGGATTAATAGAACATATAAAGCGTGCAGATGTCTTACTGTTTTGATAACTGTGTATGCATAGTGCTTTTACTGTAGAAAATGACGGTGCGATGGAAAAATTGTTCTTGATCTTTGGGTTATTAACATAAACATGTTGAAGCTGTCTGTATATCCACATAAACAATGGATTGATAGAACATATAAATTATTAATGAATATTATAATAGAAGAAAAATTAGAATAAACATAAAATTTAATGTGGTTCAATAATGTATTTATATCCACATAAACAATGAGTTTTTATTTTTATTATATCAAAATATAATTATATGATAAGTATTCATAATAGATCCTAAATTATCCGAGTAATCCTGTCAATTCAAAGAATTCTACCGTTCAAGAAATATTAATAATTTTTCATAATATTCTTTTAAACAAAACAGAAAAAAATCCCCACAGCCACAAACTACGACACAATTAATTTTCTTGCAAATGATAAACATCAAAATAAATAAATAAATACTAAAAAACCCATGAATTTAAGCTAAATGTACTTTTAAAATATAATTTCGAACGGAGAAATTAATGTTACTTAAACCGAGTCTTGTATTCTAAATTCTGATAGAACTGCAAGTTAGTTTTGTACCTATTTTCTTGAGGAAATTTTACTGAGTTTTTGGATTGGGATAAAATTTGAGAGATTCAAAGTTACAGGCCCTACTCGTAAGGAAATTAATGAGCATAGCTTGTGCTCAAAGCAGCAAGCTTTCACCTAATGACTTGAACATATATTAGGTGAATGATGAAAAATCATCTTGAATGCTGATAAATGATGAAAAATCAGGAGGAATAGAGACTTGAACAGCTCCTTCTAGCATCTGCACAACTTTCTTCATTCCAGGTCTTAAAGATGGATCATCTTGAATGCACCAAATTGCAACCATCACAAACCTCTCCACCGTTTTCATGTCTTCTGTTGCCTCTTCATCTTCTTCTACTAAAAGGTCTAACTTTACTTCTTTAAGGCAATCACATGCCCAGTCTGCAAGAACTATCTGACCTTCTTTCTTATCAATATCAAAGTTCTTTCTACAGCATACTAGCTCCAGCAAAAGAATGCCAAAGCTGTAGGTATCTACTTTGGTTGTGACAGGCAGGTTCTTGAACCATTCAGGAGCTACATACCCTTTGGTCCCCCTGATTGCTGTAGTTGTTTTAGTTTGGTCGGTCTTCAACAGCTTGGCTAGTCCGAAATCAGAAATCCTTGCATTGAAAGATTTGTCGAGGAGGATATTTTGAGGCTTGATATCACAATGGATTATCTGAGAGCTGCATTCTTCGTGGAGGTAAAGGAGCCCTCTGGCTATATCGAAAGCAATTTGCGTTCTTCGCTACCAGTTAGGCCTTGAATCTCCAAAGAGAAAATTGGCCAAAGAGCCATTGCTCATGTACTCGTAGACCAGAAGGCGATGTTGCCCTTCGTTACAGAATCCAACAAGTTGAACCAAATTCTTGTGATTAGTTCTTCCAATAACTTTCACTTCTGTATTGAATTCTCTGTCGCCCTCTCCGGCCATCTGATCTAACTTCTTCACTGCAATGAGTGGTTTGTCTTCGTTCGCTAGTACCCCTTTGTAAACAGTTCCAAAGGCACCGCTACCAAGTTCTTCCTTGAATCCTCCTGTAGCTTTTTCGAGCTCACTGTAAGTGAAATTCTGCATATTCATGATGTCTGGCTTGACACGGTGTTGCGGTATCATTGTTTGTTGCTGTTGGTTCCATCGAGAAAAGAACACATAGATCCCTAGCAGTGAGAGAACAATTAGAAACATGGAGATACCTAAAAGCACGGAGCCTGTTGTGATCAAATTCGATCTATCACACTTCTTTGCACTTGAACCTGCAGTCGAGTTGCCTTTCCTTACTTTTATCAGGGCTTTTCCACCAACACTTGGATCTGTTACCCCATTCGAGAGAGGGACTCTCTTCATCCAACATTGTCCAGCAGTGTTAAAAATGGCAACAGCACAATAACAGTCACTTACACTAATCCTTATGATAGTTTCTGGTTCTTCTTTGCCTGTGTTTCTGTCACGATGCATTCTCATATAAACTAAATCCCAATCAATCCACGAACCAGACCAAGTTAATATATAACAATCCGTACGAGTCCCACCTGAGATGGGAGTACAATTCTAGTTTTCTTTATTCTAGATTTTGTTTTGAGAAAATTCCACTAAATCTTGGAGAGGAAAACCCTTTCAAAAGGTGGCTTGTTCCAAGAAATTATATATATATATATATATATATATATATATATATATATATATATATATTCTGGTTTTTTTTAGAAAATTCTATTAAATTACAGAGAAAAAAATAACTCGTAAAAAATGATTTATTATTCAATTTAAAAACAAGAATTATTAGTTAAGATTTTAAGTTTTTATTTATATTATTCTTTAAAAATATGATCTGATATCACAGGGTACGGATAATGTTTTCACTTCTAGGATTTAGGATTGTGCTACAAGTTTTTTTTATTGAAAATATCTAAAAAGAATAATTAAAATAAACCTTTAAAGATTGATTTTAATTCACTTTCTTGCTGAGAAATTGTATTTAACATCTTGAATTTTATACATGCGTTAATATATAACATCCTAAAAGAAAATCAAGAAAAAATATCAAATAATTATATACGGTTTGCCTTTATATTCATTTTAAATCTTTTATTTTACTTATTACTCGTGAACATGAAAAGAAAAAAATAATAATTGAAAGCATGCGTTTTAAGCCTTATTGCCCTGAAATGATAGGAACTACAGATTATTCAATACAAGGTAGATAGGTAACATTCATTGGCCTTACTTTCTGGATATATATATGTGTACAAAAAGGATTTAGATTGTGCTGATAAATGATGAAGGATCAGGAGGAACAGAGACTTGAACACCTCCTTCTAACATCTGCACAACTTTCTTCATTCCAGGTCTTAAAGATGGATCCTCCTGAATGCACCAAATTGCAACCATCACAAACCTCTCTACCCTTTTCATGTCTTCCATTGCCTCTCCATCTTCTTCTACTAAAAGGTTCAACTTTCCTTCTTTAAGGCAATCACATGCCCAGTCTGCAAGAACTATCTGATGTTCTTGCATTGCATTAATCTCAAAGTTCTTTCTGCAGCAAACTAGCTCCAGCAAGAGAATGCCAAAGCTGTAGGTATCTACTTTGGTTGTGACAGGCAGGTTCTTGAACCATTCAGGAGCTACATACCCTTTGGTCCCCCTGATTGCTGTCGTTGTTTTGGTTTGGTCCGTCTTCAACAGCTTGGCTAGTCCGAAATCAGAAATCCTGGCGTTAAGAGATTCGTCGAGCAGGATATTTTGAGGCTTGATATCACAATGGATTATCTGGGAGCTGCATTCTTCATGGAGGTAAAGGAGCCCTCTGGCTACACCGAAAGCAATTTGCATTCTTCGGTGCCAACTAGGCCTTGAATATCCAAATATGTAGTTGGACAAGGAGCCACTGCTCATGTACTCGTAGACCAGAAGGCGATTTTGCCCTTCGTTACAGAATCCAACAAGTTGAACCAGATTCTTGTGATTTGTTCTTCCAATAACTTTCACTTCTGTATTGAATTCTGTGTCGCCCTCCCCGGCCATCTTTTCTAATTTCTTTACTGCGATGAGCGGTTTGTCTTCGTCGGCTAGTGCCCCTCTGTAAACAATTCCAAAAGCACCCCTACCAACTTCTTCCTTGAATCCTCCTGTAGCTGTTTCCAGCTCATTGTAAGTAAAATTCTGCAGATTCATTTCTGGCATGACATGGAGTTGCGGCCGTACCACCTTTTGTTTTTGGTGGTTCCATCGAGTAAAGAACACGTAGATTCCTAGCAGAGAGAGAACAATTAGAAAGATGGAGCTACCTAAAAGCACCGATCCTGTTGTGATCAAAGTTGATCGATCACTCTTCTTTGCACTTGAACCTGCAGTCCAGTTGCCTTTCCTTACTTTCATCAGGGCTTTATCACCAATACTTGGATCTGTTACCCCATTCGAGAGAGGGCCTGTCTTCTTCCAACAGTGTCCACTGTTATAAGTGGCAACAGCACAATAGCAGTCACTCAAGCAAGCTTGTCTGCACCAATCCTCGTCCACTGAAAGAAAATCATCATAATCAGTATACGGAAAGTTTGTGTTAAGCATATCCCTGATCATAAAGTTATCTATTTCTTGCGATGGATGGTCACAATCCTGTGAAATAAAGTCTTTCTTGCATCCCTTCCTCTCATCATTTGGATCAAAGAAAGTGTAACCAGGAGGACACTTGCATGTCGGTCTTTGGTCATCTCCTAATATGCAGTAACTGTTGAAACCGCAAGCTCCACTGCCTACTGGTCCCCTAATTACCACGCAGATATTTAAGGGTATGAAGTTTGGCAAAGTCGTCCAGGCCATAGGCCACCTTGTGCTACTGGAAGCAGTCTTTGGATAAGCATATTGCCTAAAAACTCCATCATAGTCTGTGGTAGCCCTCAAGTAGAAATCTTGCATTGATACTGAATTAGAGAATACCGAATTAAGCATAGTGCCATTTTGGGCTGCGAGGTACATATAGCCGGACTGGTTAAAGACCACCCTATAACCGCTTCCAATAGAATCCTGGGTAGACCAATAAGCATAATTTACTGTAGTTGTTGGATAACGTGTTGTGTACAATAAGAGATTCCCGTCATTTTGTAGAAATAACATGAATCTTCCATGTGAATAATTCTTTTCCAGGTAGGGAGCAATTAGTTGAGCACCTAAATTCAGATTTTGTGTGGGCAACAGTGTGTCTGTTGGTTCATCAAAACTCTGCCACAAATTGGCACCAGCTTGGCTTGCTACCACGAAGTTTCCCGTGTCAAGCATGGCTGCATAGGCGGCTCCACTTCCACCAAAAACTGGACTCCATATTCGTCTGCCTGATTGATCATTTAGAACCAACTCACCATCTGCCGTAAGTTGTACTCTTGATCCCCCCTGAACTAGATCATTTCTATTAGCTGACCAGACTATGGTTCTTTCGGGTATTTTGTTGAACCATATGGCAAGTAGGTAGCCAGCATCACCAACTTGCTGGAATCCAAAAGCAAATTCCCCAGATGGTGAAGTCCAAGGAAGGTTATCACTTGCAGCAGTGAGAGATAAGCCCAAAGATATGTTGCTGTGAGCCTGACCATTGCTAGAAAATGGCAGCAGCAGAAGAAGAAGGAAGAAAAAACAATATGGTAGTTGAAAATCCATGATGTGAAGATACTGTTTTTTAAGACATTGCATGATTTAGGGCACAAGCCCTCTTCTCTATTTATGCTGGGTATTGCCGTTGGAATAAAATACGAGTCTCCAACTGTCAAATGAATAAATTAATGAAGTAAAAGTAAAGCATTAGAAAATTGTAAGTCTGATCAATTGTCAAGTTTTCCAATATTAACGTGAAGAAAGGGGTGTTCAAAGAAGAGAAATTATTAGCAATAAGTCTTAGAGCGATTACTGATGCCATTGGAATAAACGGTGTGGCTTGTTTCAATGGTCACCATTACTAATGGAACTAATTAGGAGTTTCCCTTTTCTTCTGACCACTTCAACTATAAAGGATTCACTGTTTCTCTTGATTTAGGATTGCGTGTGTTATAAATTTTCTTCATTGAAAATCTCTAAAATCCTGGTCTTTCTGAGAAAATCCAACTAGAACTTGGAGAATAAAATGCAAAAATTAAGTGTTTTCACACTCAATATCGTTAAATAACTGGTTCCTAAAAAGTTATATATTCTGGTCTTTTTTTTGACGAAATTCTAATAAATCTAGGACAAAAAAAAAAAACTTGAGAAAAATAAACTTATTTTATAATAACAGTTGTTAAAGAATAAATTCAATTCAAAAGCTGAAGTAAATTAAAAAAAAATTAAATAATAATTTAGCTAATAAAATTTTAATGTCATGTCAAATAACTAGTTTAATAAAAAAAAATGTAAGACATTGATGATAATTTAAAATATAATTTATATTATTGTATAAAAAATATTACTAATGAAATTAAGCAGAAGCTTCTTTTTTTTTTTTACCACTTCAATTTCACAGTTTTAGCTGCTTGGATCTAAAATTCTGCTACAACTTTTTTTTTTTATATAAAAAATATCTAAAATCCTAATAACAAGTTATATAAAAAAATATTACTAATGAAATTAATCAGAAGCTTTTTTTTTTTACCACTCCAATTTCACAATTTTAGCTGCTTGGATCTAAAATCCTGCTGCAACTTCTTTTTTATATAAAAAATCTCTAAAATCCTAATAACAAGTTATATAAAAAAATATTACTAATGAATTAATCAGAAGGTTTTTTTTTTACCACTCTAATTACACAGTTTTAGCTGCTTGGATCTAAGATTCTGCTCCAACTTTATATATATATATATATATATATATATATATATATATATATATATATATATATATAAATCTCTAAATCCTAATAACAAGTTATATAAAAAATATTACTAATGAAATTAACCAGAAGCTTTCTTTTTTTTTTACCACTCCAATTACACAGTTTTAGCTGTTTGGATCTAAAATTCTGCTGCAACTTCTCTTTTATATATATATATATATAAAATCTCTAAAATCCTAATAAGAAGTACTAATGAAATTAATCAGAAGCTGAGTATTACAGTTGGAAGAAATATTGAGTCTCCACCTATCCGCGTATCAAATGAAGATGGCAATCATGACTTTGTTTATGTGATTTTGATTTTTCCCTCCTCATAAAGAGATTTCAACTAATTTCGAATCTTTTTCATGCATGAGAATAAACTAATGTTAAAACCTTCTGTGTATTGAGATTTGAGATTCTGATAGTAATTATTTTTTGAAGTATTTTTATTTAAAAATATATTAAAATCATTTTTAATTTATTTTTTAAAAATTAATTTTAATCTTAAAAAATTACAATAATTTGAAAAAATTAAAAAATATTAATTTTAAATAATAAAAAATAAAAAAATTTCAATTTTTTCAAAAACATTTTTAAAACACAAAAATAAATAGAATCCTTGTCAAAGAGTTTCTTTTTATCTTTATAAATTTTTCTTTTTGGTAAATAAATTTTAACTAACATCAAATTTTTTCAGTTATTAAACGGTCAATGCATTTATATGCCAACCCAAAACCAAACTTTGGTTAGTTTTTAAAATAAACTAATTAAAATTAACTTAGTCGGATTTAATCAATTTAATAAAAAAGCCCGTGACCGGATTGACAATATAAAAACCTTGTTTAATTTTTAAAAATTAAAATAATATTATTTTAATTTTTTTAGAAAATAATAAAATAATATTTTTATAAATTGGCTCGAGTTATATCGTTAAATCCCGGTCGGTAAACTATATATATATATATATATATATATATATATATATATATATATATATATATATATAAAACTGAAATAAATTATCATTTGACTGGAGGAAAAAACATAGCAGCTTCCTGTTTACTTCCTCAGAAAAAACTTATCGCAGCATTAATGAGTCAAACATTAGGTGGTTGTAATTTTCAATGGTCAACTATTCCAATATATATTAACGGGAAGAAAGGACTGTGTGATAGACCCATGCAAAAAAGACATGTTATTAGCTGTACGCCTTGGAGCAATAGATAATGTCATTGAAATTAATCAGAAACTTCCTTCTTTTGACCACTTCAATTATAAAAGTTTTCTTTCTTGAAAATCTCTAAAATCCTAACAATTTATATATATTCTAGATTTTGAGAAAATTCCACTAAATCTTGGAGAGGAAAACCCTTTCAAAAGGTGGCTTGTTCCAAGAAATTTTATATATATATATATATATATATATATATATATATATATATTCTGGTTTTTTTTAGAAAATTCTATTAAATTACAGAGAAAAAATAACTCATAAAAAATGATTTATTATTCAATTTAAAAACAAGAATTATTAGTTAAGATTTTAAATTTTTATTTATATTATTCTTTAAAAATATTAGATGATATCACAGGGTACGTATAATGTTTTCACTTCTAGGATTTAGGATTGTGCTACAAGTTTTTTTTATTGAAAATATCTGAAAAGAATAATTAAAATAAACCTTTAAAGATTAATTTTAATTCACTTTCTTGCTGAGAAATTGTATTTAACATCTTGAATTTTATACATGCGTTAATATATAACATCCTAAAAGAAAATCAAGAAAAAATATCTAATAATTATGTACGGTTTGCCTTTATATTCATTTTAAATCTTTTATTTTACTTATTACTCGTGAACATGAAAAGAAAAAATAATAATTGAAAGCATGCGTTTTAAGCCTTATTGTACAAGATCTAACACATGATAGGAACTACAGATTATTCAATGCAAGGTAGATAGGTAACATTCATTGGCCTTAGTTTCTGGATATATATGTGTGTGTGTGTGTGTGTGTGTGTGTGTACAAAAAGATTTAGATTGTGCTGATAAATGATGAAGGATCAGGAGGAACAGAGACTTGAACACCTCCTTCTAACATCTGCACAACTTTCTTCATTCCAGGTCTTAAAGATGGATCCTCCTGAATGCACCAAATTGCAACCATCACAAACCTCTCTACCCTTTTCATGTCTTCCATTGCCTCTCCATCTTCTTCTACTAAAAGGTTCAACTTTCCTTCTTTAAGGCAATCACATGCCCAGTCTGCAAGAACTATCTGATGTTCTTGCATTGCATTAATCTCAAAGTTCTTTCTGCAGCAAACTAGCTCCAGCAAGAGAATGCCAAAGCTGTAGGTATCTACTTTGGTTGTGACAGGCAGGTTCTTGAACCATTCAGGAGCTACATACCCTTTGGTCCCCCTGATTGCTGTCGTTGTTTTGGTTTGGTCCGTCTTCAACAGCTTGGCTAGTCCGAAATCTGATATCCTGGCGTTAAGAGATTCGTCGAGCAGGATATTTTGAGGCTTGATATCACAATGGATTATCTGGGAGCTGCATTCTTCATGGAGGTAAAGGAGCCCTCTGGCTACACCGAAAGCAAATTGCATTCTTCGGTTCCAACCAGGCCTTGAATATCCAAATATGTAGTTTGACAAGGAGCCACCGCTCATGTACTCGTAGACCAGAAGGCGATTTTCCCCTTCGTTACAGAATCCAACAAGTTGAACCAGATTCTTGTGATTTGTTCTGCCAATAACTTTCACTTCGGTTTTGAATTCTGTGTCGCCCTCCCCGGCCATCTTTTCTAATTTCTTTACTGCGATGAGCGGTTTGTCTTCGTTGGCTAGTGCCCCTCTGTAAACAATTCCAAAAGCACCCCTACCAACTTCTTCCTTGAATCCTCCTGTAGCTGTTTCCAGCTCATTGTAAGTAAAATTCTGCAGATTCATTTCTGGCATGACATGGAGTTGCGGTACCACCTTTTGTTTTTGTTGGTTCCATCGAGTAAAGAACACGTAGATTCCTAGCAGAGAGAGAACAATTAGAAAGATGGAGCTACCTAAAAGCACCGATCCTGTTGTGATCAAAGTTGATCGATCACTCTTCTTTGCACTTGAACCTGCAGTCCAGTTGCCTTTCCTTACTTTCATCAGGGATTTAAGACCAATACTTGGATCTGTTACCCCATTCGAGAGAGGGCCTCTCTTCTTCCAACATTCTCCGCTGTTATAAGTGGCAACAGCACAATAGCAGTCACTCAAGCAAGCTTGTCTGCACCAATCCTCGTCCACTGAAGTAAAATATTCATAATCAGTATATGGAAAGTTTGTGTTAAGCATATCCCTGATCATAAAGTTATCTATTTCTTGCGATGGATGGTCACAATCCTGTGAAATAAAGTTTTTCTTGCATCCCTTCCTCTCATCATTTGGATCAAAGAATGTATAACCAGGAGGACACTTGCATGTCGGTCTTTGGTCATCTCCTAATATGCAGTAACTGTTGAAACCGCAAGCTCCACTGCCTACTGGTCCCCTAATTACAACGCAGATATTTGAGGGTATGAAGTTTGGCAAAGTCGTCCAGGCCATAGGCCACCTTGTGCTACTGGAAGCAGTCTTTGGATAAGCATATTGCCTAAAAACTCCATCATAGTCTATGGGCACAGGTCCTCTTCTCTATTTATGCTGAGTATTGTCGTTGGAGGAAAATATGGGTCTCCAGCTAATTGATAAAGAGATTGTATTTATGTGATTGTATTTTTCCCTTGTGATAAATTCAAATCTTTTTTCATGCATGAGAATAAACTAATGCTAAAAACCTTCCAGTTATTAAACGGTCAATGCATTTATCTGCATTAAACTAGTTAGATTTCAAATTAAATATCTGAATTGACTTTCTTTATGTGATTGTATTTTTCCCTTGTGATAAAGAGATTTCAACTAATTTCGAATCATTTTTTCATGCATGAGAATAAACTAATGCTAAAAACCTTCTGCGTATCAAATGAAGATGGCAAAGACTTTCTTTCTGTCTTTATGATTTTTTCTTTTTGGTAAATAAATTTTAACTAATATCCAATTTTTACAGTAACCAGCCAACTGGTGAGCACAGTAACCAGCCAACTCTGCATTTGCTGCAGAACGTGATTTATTCACGTTCTGCATGCAAATGCAGGCGAGGTTAACAACAAGGAAGAGGGAGACGCAGTTACCTGGAGCGGTGGCGACGCTGGCGACTGCTGGTGGCAGGGGTGGTGGTGTAAGCGGCGACTGTTTTCTTTCCTTCTCTCCTGTCTCCTCTGTTTCTCTCCTCAGCCCCTCCTCTGTTTTTTTCCGTTATCTTCTCTTTCTCCCCTCTGTCTCTCCTCTTCTTTCTCCTTTTCTGTCCCCCCCCCTCCCCCCCTCTGTTTCTCCTCCTGTCTTCTCTTTCCCTCTCTCTGTTCTGTTCCTCTTCTCCTCTGTGCAGTGACCCCCAGTCTCTGTTCTTCTCTTCCGCACGTATGCTTTCGCTTTCTCTCCTTTGTCTCTCAAAAAATCCCACGTCCGGTTTCCCTTACCCCTCTTCTTTCTCTCTATCTCTCCTCCTCGGTCTCTTCCTCTTCTCTCCCCTTCTCTTCCTTTTTCTTCTGTTTTCACCGAGCTTCTTTGATCTCAAAAACAAACTCCCCCTCTCTGTTTTCTGTTCGTCTGTAAACCTCCCGTCTTCTTTCTCAAATCGTTCCTCCTTTCTCTATTTTTTTTCTTCTTCTTCTCTCTCTGTTCTGTTCGGTTTTCCCCTCTCTCTCTCACATTCGTCCCTCCCTTCTCTTCGTCTCTCTTCCTCTATTTATAAGCGGGAAGAGAGAGAGAGGCCACCTTGCCCTGTCTCGTTAGGGTGCAGGGCAGGGTGGCGTGAGAAAGAAATGCAAAAATGACCTGTTTCATCCTCTATATCGTTAAATAACCGGTTCCTAAGAAGTTATATAATTCTAGTTCTTTTGACGAAATTCTAATAATTCTCGGAGAAAGAAAGGACTCGTGAATATATAATGATTTATTTCATGGTAAATTCAATTCAACAACATAAGCAAATTAGAAAATATTTAAAATAATAATTTAACTAATAAGATTTTAATGTCATATTAAATAACTAGTTTAACCAAAGAATTTAAGATATAATTTATGTTGTTAATTATATAATAAATATTACTAATGAAATTAATCAGAAGTTTTTTTTTTTTTTACCACTCCAATTACACAGTTTTAAGTTTAACTGCTTGGATTTAAGATTATGCTGCAACTTCTTCTTCTTTTTTTTTTTTATTAAAAATCTTTAAAATCCTAACAAGTTTTATAAAAAATTTACCGTTTTAACTAGTATTCAATCCGTAAACCGATTCCTCTATTTTTTTAAAAAAAACAAGATATCATCACGACCTGATTTCCGGAGCCATGACCGGCACATAGACAAGGTTCCCCTCCAAGGTTCCATACCTATGCGAACCCAAACTTATATACAAACTTATCCATTAAATAAGTCAATCAGAGTTCAATGCAACAGTAACAACAAAACTAACTTTATAATATAATTTAATTGACTTAATACAAGAGTTAATATAATTTCATAGTTTTGGAACACTAACTAGACATAAAAAAATATACAAATTACAACAAAAAAAGTAGGTTCTGAAGGTCCAACAAAAGTGACCTGCTATCAAGCTATAAACCTGAAAAGGATAAATAATAAGAGGGTAAGTTCAACAACTTAGTGAGTAGATAACGTTCAATACACACACACACACGAGGTAATACCACAATGAGAAATATATATACAAGTACAGCCTTAGATTCTTATAGAAAGGTTTCTCAAATAGGTCATAACAAGAAGATCATATGGTAAAACTCGTCAGAGAATCAAAATGCAATGAGCATAAGGCTCCGTACTGTGGGATGATCAGTTCACACAGGTTGGTGACTTCCCCGACCAACTAGGGTTCAGATACGATGTGCACAAAGACTAACACTACCCTGTTAGCATGAGTATTTTGGCTAGTATACCATAGGTTCATAATCATAATCATAATCAAATAGACATATTCATATTTCAAAGCTCAACTCATGATATCAATCAAATGAGGAGCTATCAATTCAGAAGTCAATTCAAAATATATACTGATTCATTTCAAGAATTCATATTCAACAATTAATCATGCTTTATCATAACAAAGATAATAATCGACATATATATTATCAAGAAGTATGATCCAATTCATATTAACAAATCAAATATTTATAATATTTCTCATGCATATGAAAAATTATCCACTCACCTGACTCGAAAGCAAACAGAAGTCAAAAGCAGACACTAAAGAAAATCCTACTGACGTCCCGCCAATAGAATATCAGGAATATCTGAATATAAAGAAGACATATTGAAGAATGACAGAAAAGAACATATAACCTATTTAATACATTTATCTAAGGGTATATTCCATAACACTATATGTTTTTAGACTAAACTAGTTATTTTCCCAAAAACCCAAAAATCAATGGTTTTCTCGTAATCTAATCCATAATAAAACAAATAATAAGACTTGATAATAATTCACTAAATAACCCTCAATTATTCTCAAATAGGTCAGCTTAATATTTATTCAAACAACCAAGTAAGTTATTTTTTTTAAAAATATATTTTTATATTTTTTAGAATTTATAAAACATATATTTTCTTCGCATTTTAGACCGGTAACTTAAAGTTTGAAAAAATCTGATTTTTTTTTGCTATGCATTGCGTTAAAGAAATTTAACATATTCATCATGTTGTGAAAGAACATGTAGCAATTATTAATGAATATTGTAACAGAAGAGAAACTATAATGAACATAAAATTTAACATGGTTCAACAATGTATCTATATATTCACATGAATGGTGAGTTTTTATTTTTATCATATCAAAATATAATTATATAATAAGAATTTATAATAGATCCTAAACTATCCGAGTAATCCTAGCAATTTAAAGAATTCTAATAGTTCAAGAAATATTAATAATGTTTCATAATATTCTTTTAAACCAAACAGAAAAAATCCCCGCAGCCACAAATAACAAAACACAATTAATTTTCTTGCAAATGATAAACATCCTAAGATATTACTATAACATTTTGAGATTCATGCTGCAGTGTATTAGAGTATAATCAAATATTTTGGCTAAATTCCTGTGTTGATATATACACGAATAACAATGATTTTTTTGTTGTCAATACTGAAGATGCTTGGAACAATATTTTTCAGTCCATATTTCTCTTTCAATCTTTCCTTTTTCCCCAGGTTTTTTGTCTAAAATAATTCGTCACCAACAAATTAATCGTGTTAAATTTCTTAAAGCCTACTTGATCATGACTTGAAAAAAACAACTATATATTTTTTTTCTTTTTGTACCTCATAGAACATTGAGTGAAAGTTAATTACTTTAGGTTTACGAAGGAGTACAATTTTTTTTTATATATTTCATATATATATTTATAAATAGTGGAGTATCTAATCTATGAATCTCTTTAAATTACTGTATCTAATCTTTCATGATTTTGGTAAGTAAATGGAGAATTGCATTTACTGTTGTGAATATTAATTGCATGTTTGATATTATGGTATAGATTGTTTTTTTAAAATATTTTTTATTTAAAATATATATTAAAATAATTTATTTTAGATTTTTTTTACTTTTCATATTAGCACATCAAAATAAATAAATAAATACTAAAAAACCCATGAATTTAAGCTAAATGTACTTTTAAAATATAATTTCGAACGCAAAAATTAATGTTACTTAAACCGAGTCTTGTATTCTAAATTCTGATAGAACTGCAAGTTAGTTTTGTACCTATTTTCTTGAGGAAATTTTACTGAGTTTTTGGATTGGGATAAAATTTGAGAGATTCAAGGTTACAGGCCCAACTCGTAAGGAAATTATTGAGCATAGCTTGTGCTCAAAGCCTCAAAGCAGCAAGCTTTCACCTAATGACTTGAACATATATATGATTCTAAGAAGTTGAATACAAGTGAGAAAAGAAATAGAAGATGCTTGGTCTTAACTTGACCTGCCGAGTTAAGTTAATAAAATTGACTTTTATATATATTCAAACTAAATTTTAACAAAATTGACCTGCCGAGTTAAGTTAATAACCACGAACAAACTTTTTAATGAAACTCGAGCCAAGCTGGTCTGTAAACTTGAAATTCTTTTTTTCTCGTCCTTCTTAATTAGGACTAGCTACATTGTGATAAATAACTTAAGAAACAAACATACTATTTACACGGGCCAAGTCTATGAGTGTTACACCGTTTAAGATTGAAGTACTGGTTAGTAATTAGTTTATTAAGCACATATTTTGAATAATAATTCTTTGATTCTAGCTACTCGTTACTCTTGAATATGGAAAAGGAAAAAAAAAAAAGGATGCAAGTATTTCAAGCCTTGCACATGATGTTTTTCTTTCCAAACAGATAGAGACTCAGTCCCCACGATCAATCTGTTACTCAATTGGACAAGTTGAAGAAATCATTATTTGACGTGAAATTTAGAATACGAACCCAGAAGATGATCTAGACAAGTCTGAAATGATAGGAACTACAGATTATTCAATACATGGTAGATAAGTTACATTCATTAGCTTTAGTTTCTGGATATATATACGTGTACAAAAAGGATTTAGATTATGCTGATAAATGATGAAAAATCAGGAGGAATAGAGACTTGAACAGCTCCTTCTAGCATCTGCACAACTTTCTTCATTCCAGGTCTTACAGATGGATCATCTTGAATGCTCCAAATTGCAACCATCACAAACCTCTCCACCGTTTTCATGTCTTCTGTTGCCTCTTCATCTTCTTCTACTAAAAGGTCTAACTTTCCTTCTTTAAGGCAATCACATGCCCAGTCTGCAAGAACTATCTGACCTTCTTTCTTATCAATATCAAAGTTCTTTCTACAGCATACTAGCTCCAGCAAAAGAATGCCAAAGCTGTAGGTATCTACTTTGGTTGTGACAGGCAGGTTCTTGAACCATTCAGGAGCTACATACCCTTTGGTACCCCTGATTGCTGTAGTTGTTTTAGTTTGGTCTGTCTTCAACAGCTTGGCTAGTCCGAAATCAGAAATCCTTGCATTAAAAGATTTGTCGAGGAGGATATTTTGAGGCTTGATATCACAATGGATTATCTGGGAGCTGCATTCTTCGTGGAGGTAAAGGAGCCCTCTGGCTATATCGAAAGCAATTTGCATTCTTCGGTACCATTTAGGCCTTGAATCTCCAAAGAGAAAATTGGCCAAAGAGCCATTGCTCATGTATTCGTAGACCAGAAGGCGATGTTGCCCTTCGTTACAGAATCCAACAAGTTGAACCAAATTCTTGTGATTTGTTCTTCCAATAACTTTCACTTCTGTATTGAATTCTTTGTCGCCCTCTCCGGCCATCTTATCTAACTTCTTCACTGCAATGAGTGGTTTGTCTTCGTTCGCTAGTACCCCTTTGTAAACAGTTCCAAAGGCACCGCTACCAAGTTCTTCCTTGAATCCTCCTGTAGCTCTTTCGAGCTCACTGTAAGTGAAATTCTGCATATTCATATCTGGCATGAGACGGTGTTGCGGTGTCATTTTTTGTTGCTGTCGGTTCCATCGAGAAAAGAACACATAGATCCCTAGCAGTGAGAGAACAATTAGAAAGATGGAGCTACCTAAAAGCACCGAGCCTGTTGTGATCAAATTCGATCTATCACACTTCTTTGCACTTGAACCTGCAGTCGAGTTGCCTGTCCTTACTTTTATCAGGGCTTTTCCACCAACACTTGGATCTGTTACCCCATTGGAGAGAGGGACTCTCTTCATCCAACATTGTCCAGCAGTGTTAAAAATGGCAACAGCACAATAACAGTCACTTAAGCAAGCCTGTCTGCACCAATCCTCGTCCACTGAACCAAACATTTCATAATCATTAAATGGCCAGTTTGTGTTAGGCATTTCCTTGATCTCAAAGCTATCTATTTCTTGCGATGGATGGTCACAATCCTGTGAAATAAAGTCTTTCTTGCATCCCTTCCTCTCATCATTTGGATCAAAGAAAGTGTAACCAGGAGGACACTTGCAACTTGGTCTTTGGTCTTCTCCTAATCTGCAATAGCTGTTGAAACCGCAAGCTCCACCGCCTTGTTGTCCCGCAATTCTCAAGCAGATATTTGATGGTATGGAGTTTGACAAAGTCGTCCAGGCCATAGCCCTGCTTCTGCTACTGGAATCAGTCTTTGGATAAACATATTGGCTAAGAACTCCATCATAGTCCAGGGTTGCCCTCAAGTAGAGATCTTGCGTTGATACTGAATTAGAGAATACAGGATTAAGTACAGTACCATTTCTAGCTACAAGGTACATATGGCCAGACTGGTTAAAGATCACCTGATAACCGCTACCTATAGAATCCTGGGTTGACCAATAAGCAAAATTTACTGTAGTTAATGGATAACGTGTTGTGTACAGGACGAGATTCCCGTCTTCTTGTAGAATGAACTTGTATCTTCCTTCTGAATAATTCTTTTCCAGGTAGGGAGCAATTAGTTGAGCACCTGAATTCAGATTTTGTGTGGGCAACAGTGTATCTGTTGGTTCATCAAAACTCTGCCACAAATTGGCACCAGCTTGGCTTGCTAGCACGAAGTTTCCCGTGTCAAGCATGGCTGCATAGGCGGCTCCACTTCCACCCGATTGTGGACGAATCCATATTTGTCTGCCTGATTGATCATTTAGAACCAACTCACCATCTTCCGTAAGTTGTACTCTTGATCCCCCCTGAACCAGATCATTTCTATTAGCTGACCAGACTATGGTTCTTTCGGGTATTTTGTGGAACCATATGGCAAGTAGGTAGCCAGCATCACCAACTTGTTGGAATCCAAAAGCAAATTCCCCAGATGGTGAAGTCCAAGAAAGGTTATCACTTGCAGCAGTGAGAGATAAGCCCAAAGATATGTTGCTGTGAGCCTGACCATTGCTAGAAAATGGCAGCAGCAGAAGAAGAAGGAAGAAAAAACAATATGGTAGTTGGAAATCCATGATGTGAAGATACTGTTTTTTAAGACATTGCATGATTTAGGGCACAAGCCCTCTTCTCTATTTATGCTGGGTATTGCCGTTGGAATAAAATATGAGTCTCCAACAATCCGCGTGTGAAATGAAGATGGCAATCATGACTTTCTTTATGTGATTGTGATTTTTCCCTTCCCATAAAGAGATTTCAACTAATTTCGAATCTTTTTAATGCATGAGAATAAACTATGTTAAAAACCTTCCGCGTATCAAATGATTTTAGCATATTTGATCATATTTGTGATTGTTACAGTGATTATGTTAGTAAGTATATTTTATTTTAAAATATATTAAAATAATATTATTTTATTTTAAAAAAATTAATTTTGATCTCAGAATATTAAAATATATAAAAACACTAAAAAAATATTAATTTTAAATAAAAAAATAAAAAAAATTAAATTTAAAAAAATATTTTTAAAACACAAAAACAAACTCTATACTTATCAAAAACTTTCTTTTTATCTTTATAAATTTTTATTTTTGGTAAATAAATTTTAACTAACATCAAATTTTTCCAGTTATTAAACAGTCAATGCATTTATCTGCCAAATCAAAACCAAACTTTGTTTAGTTTTTAAAATAAACTAATTAAAATTTACTTAATTGGATTTAATCAACTTAATAAAAAAGCCCGGGAGCGGATCTACAATATAAAAACCTTGTTTAATTTTAAAAAAAATTAAAATAATATCATTTAAATTTTTTTTTAAATAACAAAATAATATTTTTATGAATTGGCTCGAATTATATCGTTAAATCCCGGTCGGTAAACTGTATATATATATATATATATATATATATATATATATATATATATATATATATATATAAACTGAAATAAATTATCATTTGACTGGAGGAAAAAACATAGCAGCTTCCTGTTTACTTCCTCAGAAAAAGCTTATCGGAGCATTAATGAGTCAAACATTAGGTAGTTGTAATTTTCAATGGTCAACTATTCCAATATATATTAACGTGAAGAAAGGACTGTGTGATAGACCCATGCAAAAAAGACATGTTATTAGCTGTACGCCTTAGACCAATAGATAATGCCATTGAAATTAATCAGAAGCTTCCTTCTTTTGACCACTTCAATTATAAAAGTAAATCTCTAAAATCCTAACAATTTATATGTATTCTAGATTTTGTTTTGAGAAAATTCCACTAAATCTTGGAGAGGAAAACCCTTTCAAAAGGTGGCTTGTTCGAAGAAATTATATATATATATTCTGGTTTTTTTTTTTTTGAGAAAATTCTATTAAATTAAGAAGAAAAAAATAACTCGTAAAAAGTGATTTATTATTCAATTTAAAAACAAGAATTATTAGTTAAGATTTTAAATTTTTATTTATATTATTCTTTAAAAATATTAGATGATATCACAAGATATAATGTTTTCACTTCTAGGATTTAGGATTGTGCTACAAGTTTTTTTTATTGAAAATATCTAAAAAGAATAATTAAAATAAACCTTTAAAGATTGATTTTCACTTTCTTGCTGAGAAATTGTATTTAACATCTTGAATTTTATACATGCGTTAATATATAACATCCTAAAAGAAAATCGAGAAAAAATATCTAATAATTATATAAGGTTTGCCTTTATATTCATTTTAAATCTTTTATTTTACTTATTACTCGTGAACATGAAAAGAAAAAATAATAATTGAAAGCATGCGTTTTAAGCCTTATTGCCCTGAAATGATAGGAACTACAGATTATTCAATGCAAGGTAGATAGGTAACATTCATTGGCCTTAGTTTCTGGATATATATGTGTACAAAAAGATTTAGATTGTGCTGATAAATGATGAAGGATCAGGAGGAACAGAGACTTGAACACTTCCTTCTAACATCTGCACAACTTTCTTCATTCCAGGTCTTAAAGATGGATCTTCCTGAATGCACCAAATTGCAACCATCACAAACCTCTCTACCCTTTTCATGTCTTCCGTTGCCTCTTCATCTTCTTCTACTAAAAGGTTCAACTTTCCTTCTTTAAGGCAATCACATGCCCAGTCTGCAAGAACTATCAGATGTTCTTGCATTGCATTAATCTCAAAGTTCTTTATGCAACAAACTAGCTCCAGCAAGAGAATGCCAAAGCTGCAGGTAACCTTGGTTGTAACAGCCAAGTTCTTGAACTATTCAAGAACTACATACCCTTTGGATAGTAATGCGAGATGCATTCTTCATGGAAGGAGCCCCCTGCTAGAAGAAAATTAATGTGGTAGCTTATATGGATAAATACTAAATTGCAAGGCTATTTAACAAGAAGAAATTTTTAGAGGAAAGTATGTTTTATTAAGTGTTTTTCTTTTCTGTTCTTGTCTTATATTTATAATTAAAAGCCTATTTATAAATATAAAATTTTAGACAAATAAGAAATTAAACTAAATAAAAAATAATTTAATATAATAAAAAAATAATTTTTTTGACTTAATTAGTCAAATAATTTTCAACCGGTAAATTAGTTCCTCTATTTCAACTAGTCGATTAATTCCTTTATTTAAAAAAAAAACCAAAAATTTAATTTATTTTCAACATTCTCTATTAAACTTGATTTTTGATAACTCGTAGCATATCTCTAAGCTTAGCAAAAACATCATGTTTGAGTGACTTTGTTAGAATATTTGTGACTTGGTCTTAAATCTTAATATATTTGACTTAAACTTCTTTTAATTATTTTTCAACTTTTAATTACCTTATACTTATAATTACAAGCCTATTTATAAATATAAAATCCTAGACAAATAAAAAATTAAACTAAACAAAATATAATTTAATATAATAAGAAAAAGTAATTTTTTTGACTTATTTAGTCAAACAATTTTCAACCGGTAGATTAGTTCTTCTGTTTCAACTAGTCGATTGGTTTTTTTATTTTAAAAAAACCAAAAAATTTAGTTTATTTTCAACATCCTCTATTAAACTTGATTTTTGATAACTCCTAGCATATCTCTAAACTTGACAAAGATATCATGTTTGAGTGACTTTGTCAGAATATTTGTGACTTGGTCTTAGATCTTGATATATTTGACTTAAACTTCTTTTAATTATCTTTAAACTTTTAATTTCATACAATTCCATCCCTGTCAAACTCAATAATCAACCCCAGAATTTAGCACCTTTTCTAATTAGGTTATTGATTGTTGATTTATGTAAATTAACCCTCAATTGACCATCAATTAAACTTTTAATTGTCTTTAATTTGACCCTTGATTCTGTTGATTTAAGTCCCATACCTTTTACGATTTGGTCTTTGGTTTTGTGTTTCTTTAATCAAGTCCCTAATTGCCTAACAAACTTTAATATCTATGCAATTAAGCCCTTGATTTGACCAAATTATCTTTTTAAAATTGCAATTCAACCCCATGACTTCAATTCTTTCCAATTAAAACCCAAATTGAATTCAAAAACCAACATTCCTCATAATTAAACTTTCAATAAATTTAATTAAACCCTAAAAAAATACCAATTGAGTTATTAAACATTCAATTTTAAATGTTTCTTCTCAAATTGAATTTCTCTTGTTAATAAGGCATTTATCAATCAAAATTGAACTATTAATTTTTCAACTTTGGGCATTTTGATCTTCCTCAACTAGTTTTTGAAAATTTTCTAGATATTTTTCATGCTCTTCTTATTGATATGTATTTTATTTTTTCGAAGTTTTTTAATTTTTTAGTATGTGGTCCCAAAAATAGATAACAATAATGTTGATTTGACAAGTTAATTTAGGTTGACTTGAGTCGATTCAATATATTTTTGTTTTAATATTTCTTAAAAAATATAATCTTGAAAATTTTTTAATCAAACGATGTTTTTAATAATTGTTAATTTTAAGTTAACCAAGTTATATTAGGTTAACTCATATATAATTTAAATTATTTTTATCAAAAAACATGTTAGATACATCTGCATATTTTTCTTTATATATAAAAAATTGAGCCAATAATTTAGTTAACATCTCGTTGAGTAATTTGTAAAGTGAATTAAAAGTGATCATTGTTCGAATGCTGCCTCCTATATATTGATTTTGAATTAGAGCATTTATATCTAAATTTGTAAATTCAGAAAAAGGAATCGTTTTTTTAATGATTGAATTCTAAATAGTAGCTTAAGGAGCAAACTCATTTATCATTTAAACTAAACCTTCAAAATAATATATTATTATTTAAAATTAAATTAAGTGGAATAATAAATTATAAAACCCTTTTGCTTAATGCTAATATATAAATATAAGATTTTACTCGTTACTCTTTAATATGGAAAAAAAGAAAAGAAAATAAATAAGCGCATGAAACTTTGACGTGCACGGTACAATTAACACACGAATCAATCCAATTTGAAAGTCACATTGCCATCGACTACGTGTCATACATAAACAAGACAACAAATGCACGACTAGTCTTTTATATTGGTCTAAAATTGTCTTTTACGCCAAAATGAACCTTTTCTTCCTATCATTATTATAATGGACTGGTCCACTTTTGTCTGCAATTACTAAATTTCTCAAGATGTTAAACAAACCATTCACATACAAAATATTAAGCCCGAACTCGCACATGACCCACAGACTAGATATGTTAATTTAGATTTTTTAAATTAATTTAAAATAATATTATTTTAATTTATTTTAATAAAAGTTAAAACAATATTTTAAAAATAGAAAAAAAATTAAGGTTGTGAATTGATCAGGATTGAGTTAATCTAATAACTACAAACAAAGTTTTTTATGAAAATCAAGCTCAATTAATATGATCTTAATCAGGACTACATTATGATAAATAACTTGGGAAACAAACATGCCATTTACACGGGCCAAGTCTATAAGAGCTAGACCATTTAAGATTGAAGTACTGGTTAGTAATTATTTATTAAGCACATATTTTGAATAATAATTCTTTGATTCTACTCGTTACTCTTGAGCATGGAAAAGGAAAATAAAAAAAAAAAGGATTCAAGTATTTGAAGCCTTGTTGTGCATGTTGTAACACATGATGTTTTTCTTTCCGAACTGATAAAGACTCAGTCCTTGTAATCAATCTGTTACTCAATTGGACAAGTTGAAGAAATCATCATTTGACTCGAAATTTAGAGTATCAACCCAGAAGATGATCTAGACATGTCTGAAATGACAGCAACTACAGATTATTCAATACATGGTAGATAGGTTACATTCATTGGCCTTAGTTTCTGGATATATATATATGTATATGTGTGTGTGTGTGTGTGTGTCCAAAAAGGATTTAGATTGTGCTGATAAATGATGAAGGATCAGGAGGAATAGAGACTTGAACAGCTCCTTCTAGCATCTGCACAACTTTCTTCATTCCAGGTCTTAAAGATGGATCCTCATGAATGCACCAAATTGCAACCATCACAAACCTCTCTACCCTTTTCATGTCTTCAGTTGCCTCTTCATCTTCTTCTACTAAAAGGTTCAACTTTCCTTCTTTAAGGCAATCACATGCCCAGTCTGCAAGAACTATCTGATGTTCTTGCATCGCATTAATCTCAAAGTTCTTTCTGCAGCAAACTAGCTCCAGCAAGAGAATGCCAAAGCTGTAGGTATCTACTTTGGTTGTCACTGGCAGGTTCTTGAACCATTCAGGAGCTACATACCCTTTGGTCCCCCTGATTGCTGTAGTTGTTTTAGTTTGGTCCGTCTTCAACAGCTTGGCTATTCCGAAATCAGAAATCCTGGCGTTAAGAGATTCGTCGAGGAGGATATTTTGAGGCTTGATATCACAATGGATTGTCTGGGAGCTGCATTCTTCATGGAGGTAAAGGAGCCCTCTGGCTATATCGAAAGCAATTTGCATTCTTCGATACCAGTTAGGCCTTGAATCTCCAAAGAGAAAATTGGCCAAAGAGCCATTGCTCATGTATTCGTAGACCAGAAGGCGATGTTGCCCTTCGTTACAGAATCCAACAAGTTGAACCAAATTCTTGTGACTTGTTCTACCAATAACTTTCACTTCAGTATCGAATTCTTTGTCGCCCTCTCCGGCCATCTTATCTAACTTCTTCACTGCAATGAGTGGTTTGTCTTCGTTCGCTAGAACCCCTTTGTAAACAGTTCCAAAGGCACCTCTACCAAGTTCTTCCTTGAATCCTCCTGTAGCTCTTTCGAGCTCACTGTAAGTGAAATTCTGCATATTCATGTCTGGCTTGACCCGGTGTTGCGGTATCATTTTTTGTTTTTGTCGGTTCCATCGAGAAAAGAATACATAGATCCCTAGCAGTGAGAGAACAATTAGAAAGATGGAGCTACCTAAAAGCACCGAGCCTGTTCTGATCAAATTCGATCGATCACACTTCTTTGCACTTGAACCTGCAGTCGAGTTGCCTTTCCTTACTTTTATCAGGGCTTTTCCACCAACACTTGGATCAATTACCCCATTCGAGAGAGGGACTCTCTTCATCCAACATTGTCCAGCAGTGTTAAAAATGGCAACAGCACAATAACAGTCACTTAAGCAAGCCTGTCTGCACCAATCCTCGTCCACTGAACCAAACATTTCATAATCATTAAATGGCCAGTTTGTGTTAGGCATTTCATTGATCTCAAAGCTATCTTTTTCTTGCGATGGATGGTCACAATCCTGTGAAATAAAGTTTTTCTTGCATCCCTTCCTCTCATCATTTGGATCAAAGAAAGTGTAACCAGGAGGACACTTGCAACTTGGTCTTTGGTCATCTCCTAATCTGCAATAGCTGTTGAAACCGCAAGCTCCACCGCCTTCTTGTCCCGTAATTCTCAAGCAGATATTTGATGGTATGGAGTTTGACAAAGTCGTCCAGGCCATAGCCCTGTTTCTGCTACTGGAAGCAGTCTTTGGATAAGCATATTGCCTAAGAACTCCATCATAGTCTATGGTAGCCCTCAAGTAGAAATTTTGCATTGATACTGAATTAGAGAATACCGAATTCAGCATAGTGCCATTTTGGGCTACGAGGTACATATAGCCAGACTGGTTAAAGACCACCCTATAACCGCTTCCAATAGAATCCTGGGTAGACCAATAAGCAAAATTTGAGGTAGTTAATGGATAGTGTGTGGTGTACAGGATGAGATTCCCGTCAGCTTGTAGAATGAACTTGTATCTTCCTTCTGAATAATTCTTATTTTCCAGGTAGGGAGCAATAAGTTGAGCACCTGAATTCAGATTTTGTGTGGGCAACAGTGTATCTGTTGGTTCATCAAAACTCTGCCACAAATTGGCACCAGCTTGGCTTGCTACCACGAAGTTTCCCGAGTCAAGCATGGCTGCATAGGCGGTTCCACTTCCCCCCGATTGTGGACGGATCCATATTTGTCTGCCTGATTGATCATTTAGAATCAACTCACCATCTGCCGTAAGTTGTACTCTTGATCCACCCTGAACTAGATCATTTCTATTAGCAGACCAGACCATGGTTCTTTCAGGTATTTTGTTGAACCATATGGCAAGTAAGTAGCCAGCATCACCAACTTGCTGGAAACCAAAAGAAAAATCCCCAGATGGTGAAGTCCAAGAAAGGTTATCACTTCCAGCAGTGAGAGATGACCCCAAAGATATGTTTCTGTAAGTCTGACCATTGGTGGAGAATGGCAGAAGCAGAAGAAGAAAGAAGAAAAAACAATATGGTAGTTGAAAATCCATGATGTGAAGATACTATAGACATTGCATGATTTAGGGCACAGGTCCTCTTCTCTATTTATGCTGAGTATTACAGTTGGAAGAAATATTGAGTCTCCAACTATCCGCGTACGTATCAAATGAATAAATTAATGAAGTAAAAGTAAAGCATTAGAAAATTGTAAATCTGATCAATTGTCAAGTTTTCCAATATTAACGTGAAGAAAGGGGTGTTCAAAGAAGAGAAATTATTAGCAATAAGTCTTAGAGCGATTACTAATGCCATTGGAATATTAAACGGAGTGGCTTGTTTCAATGGTCACCATTACTAATGGAACTAATCAGGAGTTTCCCTTTTCTTCTGACCACTTCAACTATAAAGGATTCACTGTTTCTCTTGATTTAGGATTGCGTGTGCTATAAATTTTCTTCATTGAAAATCTCTAAAATCCTGGTCTTTCTGAGAAAATCCAACTAGAACTTGGAGAAAGAAATGCAAAAATTAAGTGTTTTCATACTCAATATCGTTAAATAACCGGTTCCTAAAAAGTTATACATTCTAAGTCCTTTTGAAGAAATTCTTAATTATAAATCTGAAGAAACAAAAGGACTCGAGAAAAATAACTTATTTGATCATGATAACAGTTGTTAAAGAATAAATTAAATTCAATTTAAAAGCTAAAGCAAATTAGCACAAAATTAAAATAATAATTTAACTAATAAGATTCCATAACTAGTTTAATCAAAAAATTTAAGATATTGATGATAATTTAAGATATAATTTATATTATTGTATAATAAATATTACTAATGAAATTAATAAGAAGGTTTTTTTTTTTAAACCACTCCAATTACACAGTTTTAACTGCTTGGATTTAAGATTATTCTACAATTTTTTTTAATTAAAAATCCCTAAAATCCTAATAACAAGTTATATATAAAAAACTCAAATTTATTCATGTTGATTTTGATTTTTCATATTTATATTTTCCTCTCATAAAATAAAACACTTCAAAGATTCAAGAAAGGTGAGGTATTTGATGAAAAGGATGACATTAATTTGGTTCATTTATAAACTACAGTTGTGAAGTTCGAGATCTTTAAAATATAAGGGTACAAAAAGAAAATTGTTTCATTTACAGGGGCAAATGATAAAGTTTACCCTTTTGCTAATTTGCCACCGAATCGTGCATGAACACAAACAACGAGGACAAAGCAACGACATGTCTTCATGTTGTTCTAGAGACTTTGGACTAGCTACGGATGATAACGAGTACATATGAATCGAGTTTTTGTTATATTCATTTCTGATTAATTATTATTAATCAAGTTAAAGATTTATATATGAATCGAGAAATTCAGTGCTGGTGAATTATAATTCCTTCTTTAACACGTTGAAATAGGAAAATCCATGTAAAAAAGGAATTCATGCACTTATTCCCTTCTTCTCTTTCTTTCTTTAACCCGTTATTTTCTTTAGCTGAGCTGAGAGAGTGAGAAAGAAAGAAAAAATCTAAGGGCTGCCGACTTTACATGATTTTGTTTGTTTTCATGTTTAAAAATTATTTTTAGTATTTTTAGATTTTAGTTTTGTATTGTTTTAATGTGCTACTATAAAAAACAAGGGTAAGGGCACCTTTTCTTTTGATTTATTAAAACCCCGTTTGTTTACAAGAAAGTAGTTTCTTTTTGGAAAGTGAATTTTAGGAAATTGAATTATTTTTTTATGTTTGATAGTGTAATGAAAAATAAGTTGAAAAACACTTTCCAGTGTTTGGTTATGTCATGAAAAATGAGCTGGAAAATAACTTATTAATGTTTTATTTTTTTCAAGTTTATTAAAATAATAAGAAACAAATCTTACAAATTAAAAGGTTGAATGAGAATGAAATTGAAAAAAAATATAATTTCATAAATTATCTCAAATAAAATAAATAATAATCAAAATAATAGAGATCAAATCTAAAAAATAAAAAAAATTGAAAGATGAAGAAATTAAAATAATAATAATAATTAACATTTCATAAATTAATATAAAAATTCAATTTTAATGGATGAAATTGAAAAACAAATATTCAAAACAAAATATATGTAGCAATCAAAAGTTTGAGGACCAAATTTGATATAATTAACAAATAATATGACATTTCTAAATTTTTCACAACTTCCGGAAAGTGTTTTCCGCCCAAAATAAAAGGAAAACATTTTCCTGGAAACCAAGCGAAATTTTCCTTTGATTGGAAAGTGTTTTCCGTTGACTGGAAAGTGTTTTCCGTTGACCAACTTTCCTGATGACAAACAAACACAGAAAAGTTTGGAAAGTGGTTTTCCGGAAACCACTTTCCGGGAAACAAACACAGCCTAAAATAGTGCAGGCCGCGAGTTAAAATCGTCTCTAGCAGGTACGTGAGCTGCATGACTTGCGTGTTTGGAAGGTTGTAATTATTTTTTTAAATGTTTTTTATTTAAAAAATATATTAAAATAATATTTTTTTATTATTTTTAAAAAATTATTTTTAATATCGATTGCATCAAAATAATCTAAAAACATAAAAAAATATTAATTTAAAGTAAAGAAAAAAATAAAATAAAAATTCAAATTTTTTAAAAAACATTTTCAAAACACAAAAACAAATAAATTTTTATTTTTTCCCTTTATTTTTTCTTAGTATATTTATTTATTTATCCAACCAAAACTTTCTCTTGAAGATCACGTGAATGAAGCCTGCCCTGTTTCACAACGCTTTCACATAGGAAACATTTGTCAAGACAGTACTGTCGTTTCTTCTCCTCAGCTTAGAGCATTGTAGTCGTCATCAATGAGAATGTTCTGCGGCTTTATATCACAGTGAATGATTTGGATGCTCCAAGTTTTTTCTTAATGCAAATATCTAAAAAGGATGATTAAAATAAACCTTTTAAGATTGATTTTCACTTTCTTGCTAGAAATTATATTTAATATCCTGAACTTTATCTATGCGTTAATATTTAAAATCCTAAAAAAAAATAAAGAAAAAATATCTAATTATATACGAGTTTACCTTTATATTCATTTCAAATCTTTTATTTTACTTATTACTGGTGAACATGGAAAAGAAAAAATAATAATTGGAAGCATGCGTTTTAAGCCTTATTTTACAAGGTCTAACACATGATGCCTGAAATGATTGGAACTACAGATTATTCAATACAAGGAACTACAGATTATTCAATGCAAGGTAGATAGGTAACATTCATTGGCCTTAGTTTCTGGATATATATATATGTGTACAAAAAGATTTAGATTGTGCTGATAAATGATGAAGGATCAGGAGGAACAGAGACTTGAACACTTCCTTCTAACATCTGCACAACTTTCTTCATTCCAGGTCTTAAAGATGGATCTTCCTGAATGCACCAAATTGCAACCATCACAAACCTCTCTACCCTTTTCATGTCTTCCATTGCCTCTTCATCTTCTTCTACTAAAAGGTTCAACTTTCCTTCTTTAAGGCAATCACATGCCCAGTCTGCAAGAACTATCTGATGTTCTTGCATTGCATTAATCTCAAAGTTCTTTCTGCAGCAAACTAGCTCCAGCAAGAGAATGCCAAAGCTGTAGATATCTACTTTGGTTGTGACAGGCAGGTTCTTGAACCATTCAGGAGCTACATACCCTTTCGCCCCCCTGATTCCTGTCGTTGTTTTGGTTTGGTCCGTCTTCAACAGCTTGGCTAGTCCGAAATCTGAAATCCTGCCGTTAAGAGATTCGTCGAGGAGGATATTTTGAGGCTTGATATCACAATGGATTATCTGGGAGCTGCATTCTTCATGGAGGTAAAGTAGCCCTCTGGCTTCACCGAAAGCAATTTGCATTCTTCGGTGCCAACTAGGCCTTGAATATCCAAATATGTAGTTTGACAAGGAGCCACTGCTCATGTACTCGTAGACCAGAAGGCGATTTTGCCCTTCGTTACAGAATCCAACAAGTTGAACCAGATTCTTGTGATTTGTTCTGCCAATAACTTTCACTTCTGTATTGAATTCTGTGTCGCCCTCCCCGGCCATCTTTTCTAATTTCTTTACTGCGATGAGCGGTTTGTCTTCGTTGGCTAGTGCCCCTCTGTAAACAATTCCAAAAGCACCCCTACCGAGTTCTTCCTTGAATCCTCCTGTAGCTGTTTCCAGCTCATTGTAAGTAAAATTCTGCAGATTCATTTCTGGCATGACATGGAGTTGCGGTACCATCTGTTGTTTTTGTTGGTTCCATCGAGTAAAGAACACGTAGATTCCTAGCAGAGAAAGAACAATTAGAAAGATGGAGCTACCTAAAAGCACCGATCCTGTTGTGATCAAAATTGATCGATCACTCTTCTTTGCACTTGAACCTGCAGTCCGGTTGCCTTTCCTTACTTTCATCAGGGCTTTATCACCAATACTTGGATCTGTTACCCCATTCGAGAGAGGGCCTCTCTTCTTCCAACAGTGTCCACTGTTATAAGTGGCAACAGCACAATAGCAGTCACTCAAGCAAGCTTGTCTGCACCAATCCTCGTCCACTGAAAAAAAATCTTCATAATCAGTAAATGGAAAGTTTGTGTTAAGCATATCCCTGATCATAAAGTTATCTATTTCTTGCGATGGATGGTCACAATCCTGTGAAATAAAGTTTTTCTTGCATCCCTTCCTCTCATCATTTGGATCAAAGAAAGTGTAACCAGGAGGACACTTGCATCTTGGTCTTTGGTCATCTCCTAATATGCAATAGCTGTTGAAACCGCAAGCTCCACTGCCTACTGGTCCCCTAATTACCACGCAGATATTTGAGGGTATGAAGTTTGGCAAAGTCATCCAGGCCATAGCCCACCTTGTGCTACTGGAAGCAGTCTTTGGATAAGCATATTGCCTAAAAACTCCATCATAGTCCAGGGTTGCCCTCAAGTAGAAATCTTGCATTGATACTGAATTAGAGAATACCGAATTAAGCGTATTGCCATTTTGGTCTGCGAGGTACATATAGCCAGACTGGTTAAAGATCACCCTATAACCGCTTCCAGTAGAACTTTGGGTAGACCAATAAGCAACATTTGAGGTAGTTGTTGGATAACGTGTTGTGTACAGTACGAGATTGCTGTCAGCTTGTAGAATGAACTTGAATCTTCCATCTGAATAATTCTTTTCCAGGTAGGGAGCAATTAGTTGAGCACCTAAATTCAGATTTTGTGTGGGCAACAGTGTGTCTGTTGGTTCATCAAAACTCTGCCACAAATTGGCACCAGCTTGGCTTGCTAGCACGAAGTTTCCCGTGTCAAGCATGGCTGCATAGGCGGCTCCACTTCCACCAAAAACTGGACTCCATATTGTTCTGCCTGATTGATCATTTAGAGCCAACTCACCATCTCTGGTAAGTTGTACTCTTGATCCCCCCTGAACTAGATCATTTCTATTAGCTGACCAGACTATGGTTCTTTCGGGTATTTTGTTGAACCATATGGCAAGTGGGTAGCCAGCATCACCAACTTGTTGGAATCCAAAAGCAAATTCCCCAGATGGTGAAGTCCAAGGAAGGTTATCACTTGCAGCAGTGAGAAATAAGCTCGAAGATATGTTGCTGTGAGCCTGACCATTGCTAGAAAATGGCAGCAGCAGAAGAACAAGGAAGAAAAAACAATATGGTAGTTGAAAATCCATGATGTGAAGATACTGTATTTGAAGACCTTGCATGATTTAGGGCACAGGTCCTCTTCTCTATTTATGCTGAGTATTGTCGTTGGAGGAAAATATGGGTCTCCAACTAATTGATAAAGAGATTGTATTTATGTGATTGTATTTTTCCCTTGTGATAAATTCGAATCTTTTTTTCATGCATGAGAATAAACTAATGCTAAAAACCTTCCAGTTATTAAACGGTCAATGCATTTATCAAATGAATATGGCAAAGACTTTCTTTATGTGGTTAATTGTGATAAAGAGATTTCAACTAATTTCGAATCATTTTTTCATGCATGAGAATAAACTAATGCTAAAAACCTTCTGCGTATCAAATGAAGATGGCAAAGACTTTCTTTCTGTCTTTATGATTTTTTCTTTTTGGTAAATAAATTTAAACTAATATCCAATTTTTCCGGTTATTAAACGGTCAATGTATTTATCTGCCAACCCAAAACCAAACCCCGGTCGATTTCATTATATAAAAATCTTGTTTAATTTTTTAAAAAATAAAAAAATAATATATATATATTTTTAAATAACAAAATGATACTTTTATAAATTAACTTGAGTTAACTCCCGGTCGTTATACTATAAAAAAAACTAAAATAAATTATCAATATTTGACTGGAGGACAAAACATAGCAGCTTCCTGCTTACTTCCTCAGAAAATGCTTATCGCAATGACTCAAACATTAGGTGACTCTTCCAATATATATTAACGCGAAGAAAGGACTGTGTGATAAACCCATGCAAAAAAGACTTGTTATTAGCTGTACGTCTTAGAGCAATAGCTAGATAATTAGGTCATTGACAATCTATTCACTATCTAACCTTCAATTGTCTTTAATTTGATCCTTGATTTTATCGATTTAAGTCCTTGAAGTCTCATGTCTTTTATAGTTTGGTTTTTGATTTTGAATTTCTTCAATCAAGTCTTTAATTGCCTATTAAACTTTAATATTTATACAATTAAACCTCTGATTTGATCAAATCATCTTTTTAAAATTGCAATTCAACCCCAAGACTTCAATTCTTTCCAATCAAAGCCCAAATTGAATTCAAAAACCAACATTCCTAGCAATTAAACCCTTAATAAATTCAATTAAACCCTAAAAAAAATACCAATTGAGTTATTAAACATCTAATTTTTAATTTTTCTTTCCAAATTGCATTTTTCTTGTTAATAAGACCTTCATCAATCAAAATTGAACTGTTAATTTTTTAAATTTGGGTATTTTGGTCCTTCTCAACTAGTTTTTGGAAATTTTCTAGACAATTTTCATGTTTTTCTTACTGATATATATTTTATTTTTCCAATGTTTTTTAATTTCTTAGTATGGGGTCCCAAAATGGGTACCAATAATATTGATTTGACAAGTTAACCCAAGTTGATCTAAGTCGATCCGATATGTTTTTGTCTTAATATTTCTTTAAAAAATCCTCTTGGGATTTTTTTTATCAAAATTTTTTTTAACGATCATTCATCTCAAGTTAATCAAGTTATATCAGGTCAACCCACATATAATTTAAATTATTTTTACTAGAAAATATGTTAGAAACATCTGCATATTTTCCTTTATATATATAAAAAATCTAGTATGTAGCGTAGTGTGAGCTATTAACATCAATTTGTTGTTGAGTAATATGTAAAGTGAATTAAAAGTGATCATTCTTGGAATGAATTCCTCCTATGTATTGAGTTTGAATTAGAGCATTTATATCTGAATTTGTAAATTCAGAAAAAGAAATCGTATTTTTAAGGATTCAATTCTAAATAGTAGCTTAAGAACAAACTCATTTATCATTCAAACTAAACCTTTCAAAAAAAAAATTTATTTAAAATTAAATTAAGTGGAATAATAAATTATAAAACCCTTTTGCTTAATGCTAATATATAAATATAAGATTTTACTCGTTACTCTTTAATATGGAAAAAAGAAAAGAAAATAAATAAGCGCATGAAACTTTGACGTGCACGGTACAATTAACACACGAATCAATCCAATTTGAAAGTCACATTGCCATCGACTACGTGTCATACATAAACAAGACAACAAATGCACGACTAGTCTTTTATATTGGTCTAAAATTGTCTTTTACGCCAAAATGAACCTTTTCTTCCTATCATTATTATAATGGACTGGTCCACTTTTGTCTGCAATTACTAAATTTCTCAAGATGTTAAACAAACCATTCACATACAAAATATTAAGCCCGAACTCGCACATGACCCACAGACTAGATATGTTAATTTAGATTTTTTAAATTAATTTAAAATAATATTATTTTAATTTATTTTAATAAAAGTTAAAACGATATTTTAAAAACAGAAAAAAATTAAAGTTGTGAATTTATCAGGCTGAGTTAATCTAATAACTACAAACAAAGTTTTTTATGAAAATCAAGCCAAGCTCAATTAATATGATCTTAATTAGGACTACATTATGATAAATAACTTGGGAAACAAACATGCTATTTACACGGGCCAAGTCTATAAAAGCTAGACCGTTTAAGATTGAAGTACTGGTTAGTAATTATTTATTAAGCACATATTTTGAATAATGATTCTTTGATTCTACTCGTTACTCTTGAGCATGGAAAAGGAAAATAAAAAAAGATGCAAGTATTTGAAGCCTTGTTGTGCATGTTGTAACACATGATGTTTTTCTTTCCAAGCTGATAAAGACTCAATCAATCTGTTACTCAATTGGACAGGTTGAAGAAATCATCATTTGACTTGAAATTTAGAGTATCAACCCAGAAGATGATCTAGACATGTCTGAAATGACAGCAACTACAGATTATTCAATGCATGGTAGATAGGTTACATTCATTGGTCTTAGTAACTGGATATATACATGTGTACAAAAAGGATTTAGATTGCGCTGATAAATGATGAAGGATTAGGAGGAATAGAGACTTGAACAGCTCCTTCTAGCATCAGCACAACTTTCTTCATTTCAGGTCTTAAAGATGGATCCTCTTGAAGGCACCAAATTGCAACAATCACAAACCTCTCTACCGTTTTCATGTCTTCTGCTGCCTCTTCATCATCTTCAACTAAAAGGTCTAACTTTCCTTCTTTAAGGCAATCCCATGCCCAGTCTGCAAGAACTATCTGACCTTCTTTCTTATCAATATCAAAGTTCTTTCTGCAACAAACTAGCTCCAGCAAAAGAATGCCAAGGCTGTAGGTATCGACTTTGGTTGTGACAGGCAGGTTCTTGAACCATTCAGGAGCTACATACCCTTTGGTCCCCCTGATTGCTGTAGTTGTTTTAGTTTGGTCTGTCTTCAGCAGCTTGGCTATTCCGAAATCAGAAATCCTTGCATTAAAAGATTTGTCGAGGAGGATATTTTGAGGTTTGATATCACAATGGATTATCTGGGAGCTGCATTCTTCATGGAGGTAAAGGAGCCCTCTGGCTATATCGAAAGCAATTTGCATTCTTCGGTACCAGTTAGGCCTTGAATCTCCAAAGAGAAAATTGGCCAAAGAGCCATTGCTCATGTATTCGTAGACCAGAAGGCGATGTTGCCCTTCGTTACAGAATCCAATAAGTTGAACCAAATTCTTGTGATTTGTTCTTCCAATAACTTTCACTTCTGTATTGAATTCTCTGTCGCCCTCTCCGGCCATCTGATCTAACTTCTTCACTGCAATGAGTGGTTTGTCTTCGTTCGCTAGTACCCCTTTGTAAACAGTTCCAAAGGCACCTCTACCAAGTTCTTCCGTGAATCCTCCTGTAGCTCTTTCGAGCTCATTGTAAGTGAAATTCTGCATATTCATGTCTGGCATGAGACGGTGTTGCGGTATCATTTTTTGTTGCTGTCGGTTCCATCGAGAAAAGAACACATAGATCCCTAGCAGTGAGAGAACAATTAGAAAGATGGAGCTACCTAAAAGCACCGAGCCTGTTGTGATCAAATTCGATCTATCACACTTCTTTGCACTTGAACCTGCAGTCGAGTTGCCTTTCCTTACTTTTATCAGGGCTTTTCCACCAACACTTGGATCTGTTACCCCATTCGAGAGAGGGACTCTCTTCATCCAACATTGTCCAGCAGTGTTAAAAATGGCAACAGCACAATAACAGTCACTTAAGCAAGCCTGTCTGCACCAATCCTCGTCCACTGAACCAAACATTTCATAATCATTAAACGGCCAGTTTGTGTTAGGCATTTCCTTGATCTCAAAGCTATCTATTTCTTGCGATGGATGGTCACAATCCTGTGAAATAAAATCTTTCTTGCATCCCTTCCTCTCATCATTTGGATCAAAGAAAGTGTAACCAGGAAGACACTTGCAACTTGGTCTTTGGTCATCTGCTAATCTGCAATAGCTGTTGAAACCGCAAGCTCCACCGCCTTCTTGTCCCGTAATTCTCAAGCAGATATTTGATGGTATGGAGTTTGACAAAGTCGTCCAGGCCATAGCCCTGCTTCTGCTACTGGAAGCAGTCTTTGGATAAACATATTGCCTAAGAACTCCATCATAGTCCAGGGTTGCCCTCAAGTAGAGATCTTGCATTGATACTGAATTAGAGAATACAGGATTAAGTACAGTACCATTTCTAGCTACAAGGTACATAAAGCCAGACTGGTTAAAGATCACCTGATAACCGCTACCAATAGAACTTTGGGTTGACCAATAAGCAAAATTCGAGGTAGTTAACGGATAGTGTGTGGTGTACAAGATGAGATTCCCATCAGCTTGTAGAATGAACTTGTATCTTCCTTCTGAATAATTCTTTTCCAGGTAGGGAGCAATAAGTTGAGCACCCGAATTCAGATTTTGTGAGGGCAACAAGGTATCTGTTGGTTCATCAAAACTCTGCCACAAATTAGCATCAGCTTGGCTTGCTAGCACGAAGTTTCCTGTGTCAAGCATGGCTGCATAGGCGGCTCCACTTCCACCAAAAACTGGACTCCATATTGTTCTGCCTGATTGATCATTTAGAACCAACTCACCATCTCTGGTAAGTTGTACTCTTGATCCCCCCTGAACTAGATCATTTCTGTTAGCTGACCAGACTATGGTTCTTTCGGGTATTTTGTTGAACCATATGGCAAGTAGGTAGCCAGCATCACCAACTTGTTGGAATCCAAAAGCAAATTCCCCAGATGGTGAAGTCCAAGGAAGGTTATCACTTGCAGCAGTGAGAAATAAGCCCGAAGATATGTTGCTGTGAGCCTGACCATTGCCAGAACATGGCAGCAGCAGAAGAACAAGGAAGAAAAAACAATATGGTAGTTGAAAATCCATGATGTGAAGATACTGTATTTGAAGACCTTGCATGATTTAGGGCACAGGTCCTCTTCTCTATTTATGCTCGAGTTATTGGTATTGCCTTCGGAAGAAAATATGATTCTCCAACTATCCGCGTGGTTATATTTAAAATTATAGTAGCTGTTATTATATAAATTATTTTTTGTTTAAAAGTATATTAAAATTATATTTTTTTATTTAAAATAATAAATTATTTTTAATATTAGTGCATTAAAGTAATTTAAAAATACTAAAAACAATTATTTAAAAAAAATTATATTTTTATAAAAACAGGTTGGATTGCATTTCCAAACAGGCATGACAAAGACTTTCTTTATGTTATTATGATTTTTACCTTGTGATAAAGAGGTTTCAACTAATTTCGAATCTTTTTTTCATGCATTGAGAATAAACTAATGTTAAAAACCTTCCGCCTATGGCAAAGACTTTCTTTTTTTTCTTTATGATTTTTTTTTTTGGTAAATAAATTTTAACTAATATCGAATTTTTCCGGTTATTAAACGGTCAATGCATTTATCTCCCAACCCAAAACTAAACTCTTGTTAGTTTTTAAAATAAACTAATTAAAATTAACTTGGTGGGATTTAATCAACTTAGTAAAAAAACCCGCGATCCAATTGAAAATATATATAAAAACCTTGTTTAATTTAAAAAAAAATAAAATAATATTATTTTAACTTTTTTACAAAATAACAAAATAATATTTTTATAAATTGACTTGTATTATATCACTAAATCCCGGTTGGTAAAAATATATCAAGATTAATTGTGGTAGCGGTTGCTGTTTAAAGTGTTTTTCACTTAAATATATATCATGATTATGTTTTTTTTTTATTTTTAAAAAATTATTTTTGATATCAGCGCATTAAAACGATACAAAACACTAAAATATATTAATTTTAAAAATAAAATTTAATTTTTTTTAAAATAGGGGTTGGACGAGTTTCCAAAAGAGCATGGCAAAGACTTGCTTTATGTTATTGTGATTTTTTCCCTTGTGATAAAGAGGTTTCAACTAATTTCGAATTTTTTTTTCATGCATGAGAATAAACTAATGTTAAAAACCTTCAGCCTATGGAAAAGACTTTCCTTTTGTCTTTATGATTTTTTCTTTTTGGTAAATAAATTTTAACTATATCCAATTTTTCTGGTTATTAAACGGTCAATGCATTTATCTGCCAACCCAAAACCATGGTTAGTTTTTAAAATAAACTAATTAAAATTAACTTGGTTGGATTTAATCAACTTAATAAAAAAGCCTGCGATATTTTTATAAATTGGCTCGTGTTATATTACTAAATCCCGGTCGGGTAAAATATATCAAGATTAATTGTGATAGCGGTTGCTGTTTAAAGTGTTTTCACTTAAAAATATATCAAGATTACATTTTTCTTATTTTTTAAAAATTATTTTTGATATCAGTGTATTAAAACACTAAAAAATATTAATTTTAAAAATAAAATTTAACTTTTTAAAAAATACAGGTTGAACACCTTTCCAAAAGAGCATGGCAAAGACTTGCTTTATGTTATTGTGATTTTTTACCTTGTGATAAAGAGGTTTCAACTAATTTCGAATCTTTTTTTCATGCATTGAGAATAAACTAATGTTAAAAACCTTCCGCCTATGGCAAAGACTTTCTTGTTGTCTTTATGATTTTTTCTTTTTGATAAATAAATTTTAACTAATATCGAATTTTTCCGGTCAATGCATTTATTTGCCAACCCAAAACTAAACTCTGGTTAGTTTTTAAAATAAACTAATTAAAATTAACTTGGTCGGATTTAATCAACTTAATAAAAAAGCCCCGTGACTCAATCTTGTTTAATTTTAAAAAATTAAAATAATATTTTTTTAATTTTTTTTAAATAACAAAATAATATTTTTATGAATTGGCTCAAGTTATATCGTTAAATCCCGGTCGGTAAACTATATATAAAAAAACTGAAATAAATTATCATTTGATTGGAGGAAAAAACATAGCAGCTTCCTGTTTACTTCCTCAGAAAAAGCTTATCCCAGCATTAATGAGTCAAATATTAGGTGATTGTAATTTTTAATGGTCAACTTTTCTAATTTTAACGTCATCTAGATTAACTCGGGTTTATCTATGAAATTTAAGATTCAATCTTTTAATCAAGTTTTTAATCGGGTTAATAATATCTAGGAAAAAAGGACTATGTGATAGACCCATGCAAAAACAAACATGTTATTAGTGCAATAGATAACGTCCATTGAAATTAATTAGAGCAATAGATAATGTCCATTGAAATTAATCAGAAGCTTCCTTCTTTTGACCACTTCAATTATAAAAGTTAATCTTTATTGAAAGTTAATCTCTAAAATCCTAATAATTTAATTATATATATATTCTGGTCTTCTTTGAGAAAATTCTACTAAATCTCAGAGAAAAAAATAACTTGTAAAAAGTGACTTATTGTTCAATTTAAAAACAAGAATTATCAGTTAAGATTTCAAATTTTTATTTATATCACGATTCTTTAAAAATATTATATGATATCACAGGATATAATGTTTTCGCTTCTAGAATTTAGGATTGTGCTACAAGTTTTTTTTATTATTAAAAATATATAAAAAGAATAATTAAAATAAACTTTAAAGATTGATTTTCATTTTCTTACTGAGAAATTGTATTTAACATCCTGAATTTTATACATGCGTTAATATATAACATCCTAAAAGAAAATTCAGAAAAAAATCTAATAATTATATACGATTTGCCTTTATATTCATTTTAAATCTTTTATTTTACTTATTACTCGTGAACATGAAAAGAAAAAATAATAATTGAAAGCATGCGTTTTAAGCCTTATTGTACAAGATCTAACACATGATAGGAACTACAGATTATTCAATGCAAGGTAGATAGGTAACATTCATTGGCCTTAGTTTCTGGATATATATGTGTGTGTGTGTGTGTGTGTGTGTACAAAAAGATTTAGATTGTGCTGATAAATGATGAAGGATCAGGAGGAACAGAGACTTGAACACCTCCTTCTAACATCTGCACAACTTTCTTCATTCCAGGTCTTAAAGATGGTTCCTCCTGAATGCACCAAATTGCAACCATCACAAACCTCTCTACCCTTTTCATGTCTTCCATTGCCTCTTCATCTTCTTCTACTAAAAGGTTCAACTTTCCTTCTTTAAGGCAATCACATGCCCAGTCTGCAAGAACTATCTGATGTTCTTGCATTGCATTAATCTCAAAGTTCTTTCTGCAGCAAACTAGCTCCAGCAAGAGAATGCCAAAGCTGTAGATATCTACTTTGGTTGTGACAGGCAGGTTCTTGAACCATTCAGGAGCTACATACCCTTTCGTCCCCCTGATTGCTGTCGTTGTTTTGGTTTGGTCCGTCTTCAACAGCTTGGCTAGTCCGAAATCTGAAATCCTGCCGTTAAGAGATTCGTCGAGGAGGATATTTTGAGGCTTGATATCACAATGGATTATCTGGGAGCTGCATTCTTCATGGAGGTAAAGTAGCCCTCTGGCTACACCGAAAGCAATTTGCATTCTTCGGTGCCAACTAGGCCTTGAATATCCAAATATGTAGTTTGACAAGGAGCCACTGCTCATGTACTCGTAGACCAGAAGGCGATTTTGCCCTTCGTTACAGAATCCAACAAGTTGAACCAGATTCTTGTGATTTGTTCTGCCAATAACTTTCACTTCGGTTTTGAATTCTGTGTCGCCCTCCCCGGCCATCTTTTCTAATTTCTTTACTGCAATGAGCGGTTTGTCTTCGTTGGCTAGTACCCCTCTGTAAACAATTCCAAAAGCACCCCTACCAAGTTCTTCCTTGAATCCTCCTGTAGCTGTTTCCAGCTCCTTGTAAGTAAAATTCTGCAGATTCATTTCTGGCATGACATTGAGTTGCGGTACCACCTCTTGTTTTTGTTGGTTCCATCGAGTAAAGAACACGTAGATTCCTAGCAGAGAGAGAACAATTAGAAAGATGGAGCTACCTAAAAGCACCGATCCTGTTGTGATCAAAGTTGATCGATCATGACTCTTCTTTGCACTTGAACCTGCAGTCCAGTTGCCTTTCCTTACTTTCATCAGGGATTTATAACCAATACTTGGATCAGTTACCCCATTCGAGAGAGGGCCTCTCTTCTTCCAACATTCTCCGCTGTTATAAGTGGCAACAGCACAATAGCAGTCACTCAAGCAAGCTTGTCTGCACCAATCCTCGTCCACTGAAATAAAATATTCATAATCAGTATATGGAAAGTTTGTGTTAAGCATATCCCTGATCATAAAGTTATCTATTTCTTGCGATGGATGGTCACAATCCTGTGAAATAAAGTTTTTCTTGCATCCCTTCCTCTCATCATTTGGATCAAAGAAAGTGTAACCAGGAGGACACTTGCATCTTGGTCTTTGGTCATCTCCTAATATGCAATAGCTGTTGAAACCGCAAGCTCCACTGCCTACTGGTCCCCTAATTACCACGCAGATATTTGAGGGTATGAAGTTTGGCAAAGTCATCCAGGCCATAGCCCACCTTGTGCTACTGGAAGCAGTCTTTGGATAAGCATATTGCCTAAAAACTCCATCATAGTCCAGGGTTGCCCTCAAGTAGAAATCTTGCATTGATACTGAATTAGAGAATACCGAATTAAGCGTACTGCCATTTTGGTCTGCGAGGTACATATAGCCAGACTGGTTAAAGATCACCCTATAACCGCTTCCAATAGAACTTTGGGTAGACCAATAAGCAACATTTGAGGTAGTTGTTGGATAACTTGTTGTGGACAAGATGAGATTCCCATCAGTTTGTAGACTAAACTTGAATCTTCCATGTGAATAATTCTTTTCCAGGTAGGGAGCAATTAGTTGAGCACCTAAATTCAGATTTTGTGTGGGCAATAGTGTGTCTGTTGGTTCATCAAAACTCTGCCACAAATTGGCACCAGCTTGGCTTGCTAGCACGAAGTTTCCTGTGTCAAGCATGGCTGCATAGGCGGCTCCACTTCCACCAAAAACTGGACTCCATATTGTTCTGCCTGATTGATCATTTAGAACCAACTCACCATCTCTGGTAAGTTGTACTCTTGATCCCCCCTGAACTAGATCATTTCTGTTAGCTGACCAGACTATGGTTCTTTCGGGTATTTTGTTGAACCATATGGCAAGTAGGTAGCCAGCATCACCAACTTGTTGGAATCCAAAAGCAAATTCCCCAGATGGTGAAGTCCAAGGAAGGTTATCACTTGCAGCAGTGAGAAATAAGCCCGAAGATATGTTGCTGTGAGCCTGACCATTGCCAGAAAATGGCAGCAGCAGAAGAACAAGGAAGAAAAAACAATATGGTAGTTGAAAATCCATGATGTGAAGATACTGTATTTGAAGACCTTGCATGATTTAGGGCACAGGTCCTCTTCTCTATTTATGCTCGAGTTATTGGTATTGCCTTCGGAAGAAAATATGATTCTCCAATTATCCGCGAATGAAATGAAGATGGCAAAGACGTTCTTTGTGTGATTGTGATAATTTTTCCGTTGTGGCAAAGAGATTTCAACTAACTTCGAATCTTTTTTTCAGGCATGAGAATAAACTAATGTTAAAAACCCGGCAGGCCTAGTAGTTTAAAACTTGTTGACTAGATCTGATTGGGATTAAATTTTAAATTAATTTGGAATTAAGTTTACTTGATTGCCTTACCAGGTTAAGTTGTGGCTAGTAAACACCTTGTATAAATTTATTTTTTTTCCAACGATATTCATTTGAACTTATATAAAAAAAATTAAAATAATATCATAGTTTGATTGGATCAATCTATCAACCTATGACCCGGATCAAATTTAATAACTTTACAATATACACTATTTTTAAAAGACATTGAATCTAATTGTATAAGTTATAAATGAATAAATTAATGAACTAATTAGTAGGTGATCCAATTGTAAGAGTTTAGGACCAAGAAGTTTGTTCTCTCAGTGGTCTCAGGTTGGAGTCTTGTGGTTGTTAATATTGATGGCCACTGAAGGCTTATATAATCGTTAATTTCAGGGCTCATGGGATTAATCGAGGTATACGCAAGCTGACTTAAACACCGACATTAATAAAAAAAATTGAATAAATTAATGGGAGCATGAAATAATTAAACGGCGTGGCTTGTTTCAATGGTCACAATTACTAATGGAATCAATCAGGAGTTTCCCTGTTCTTTCAACCACTTCATCTATAAAGGCTTCACTGTTTCTCTTGATTTAGGATTGCATGCGCTTCAAATTTTCTTCATTGAAAATCTTTAAAATCCTGGTCTTTCTGAGAAAATCCAACTAGAACTTGGAGAAAGAAATGCAAAAATGACCGTGAATAACCAGTTCCTAAGAAGTTATATAATATTCTAGTCCTTTTGACGAAATTCTAATAATTCTCGGAGAAAGAAACGACTCGTGAATATATAATGACTTATTTCATGGTAAATTCAATTCAACAACATAAGCAAATTAGAAAATATTTAAAATAATAATTTAATTAATAAGATTTTAATGTCATATCAAATAACTAGTTTTTTTAAGATATAATTTATATTGATAATTATATAATAAATATTACAAATAAAATTAATCAGAAGCTTCCTTTTTTTTTTAACCATTCCAATTACATAATTTTAACTGCTTCGATCTAAGATGATGCTGCAAGTTCTTCTGTTAAGGCTTGTGCTTTTCTTGTCTCATTTTTTATATTTTAAAAACCATTTAAGGTCAGAAACTTAAATCATTAGGTTGTATTAAGAATGATTTCAACTCCTGGCCGCTAAATGATTTGATGAGATTTACTCTCATAATATATTATTAATTTTTCTTGCATTATAACTGATTTACGATGATTAAATTTTGGAAATTTTTTGACAGTAAAGGCAATTACTCGTGCTACGAACGGTATGAAAAGATTGTGACCTTGATACATACAACATCAGTGATTCAAAATTGAGAAATCATATCTACATTGCCACCCACAGAGGCAAAATAGACCAGCAATGGGACCTGCTTGATAGAACTTGGAATTTGTCAAGCTTACTTTTCATGCAGCAGAAGCAGGTCAGCATTAAATGCACAGTAGTGATTAGAATAGTAAGAGAAGGCGGAATGCACTTGAGATGGCTAAAGCACTATTTTAAAATTTGATTTGACTTGGAACAGGCCAGGTTTCAACAAAAATAAAAAATAAATTAATTGACCCGGTATGATCGCATAAAACTAGGCATTTCTGATCTTGCCGTGTTACAAGGAGCTAGCCTCTTATTATAAATCTATGGCTATAGAACTTTCTATCAAAATCTGAATAGCGTCTATGAAAAGTATAGCGTGTTGATACGCAGAAATATTGAATCATTTTACCTTTAAGTATACGGAGTCCAAGCTACTGGAAAAACTATTGCAGTAATTTTGGAAACTTAATTGTCCGAGTAGGACGTAAGACTGGTTTTTTGTTCATCTCTTACTTTGATCCATACAGTGGTGTTTGATTCAACGGAGAGCACCTTATATTCTGCCAAGTTCGAGGATCACCAGACCAGCCTAGAATGAGTTCATACGTCAAGAAAGTGACCTCCCCTTACAACTGCAAGAAAAAATAAATTCTTTGTAAAAATAAATTCTGCAGAATCTAAAGATTAATGGCCACTTAGGCATGCTACTTTCCTGTCTTTCTATGCTGAACAATGCTGAAAACAGCAGCAACAGCATCCAGCTTAAAAGTCAGTGCTTGCTTCACATGGTCTGCAGTAACTAATTGTTGGACATATTCATTACCAAGTTTCTTTAAAGTGAATTAACCTCCTACAATGAACTTAATAGCAAGAATTAGAGCCCAGTAATTGCTTCTTCACAACAATATGTATCCAACCTGCTGCGAAATATCTTATAACCAGCCTCAAGCACACCACAACGTTGCCTTTGCTCTTTTTTTGTAAGTCTGATGAATAATTAAGGAAGGTACTTATGGCATGTATGAAGAATATGATCTTATAGAATGCAAGAGAATGACACACCAGATTTATATGATCTTGCAAGGAGAAGTGTAAAGCAAAACTATAACAGCTATTACTATCAAACCACAGTTCTTGGAAACTAGGACATGCATCGAATACAGCGTTACTTATGTACAGAGCAGCCTTTTGTAGTAGCAGGCAAAACAGAAATGACAAGCACTAATAATCTTAAAGTGAAGAACTTATGGTGGACAAGACACTGGTGAAGAAGCCAATAATCAAGAAAAGGTTACTAGTGAAAGATAATAGGGCTGGCAACGCTACAAAGCTGATTTAACTTGCTGCGTCAAGAAGGCATGGACATGGTGGAACAGGCACTTCAACTACTCCTTCAAGCATCTGTGTAACTTTCCTCATGGTAGGTCGGAGAGATGGATCTTCCTGAATACACCAGAAAGCAATCAACAGAAACCTCTCTAGCTTTTCTATGTCATCTAAGGCTCCGGTATCAGATCCAACGAGGGCATCCAATGTCCCTTCACGATAACAGTCATATGCCCAGTCTGTTAAAATTGCCTGTTCTTCTATGGTTGCTTTGCTCTCCACATTTCTTCTGCAACAAATGATCTCTAGCAGAAGTACACCATAGCTATACACATCCACCTTCACAGTGACGGGAAAGTTCCTGAACCATTCAGGTGCAACATACCCTTTTGTCCCTCTGATGGCAGTATGGGTTTGGCTCTGATCCAGCAACAAGAGCTTTGCCAAACCAAAGTCAGATATCCTTGCGTTGTAATATTCATCCAGAAGTATATTCTGGGGCTTGATATCACAATGGATAATCTGATTGCTGCACTCTTCATGCAAGTACAAAAGTCCTCTTGCAACTCCAAAGGCAATTTGGATTCTTTTCTTCCAACCAGGTTTTGCATCTTGAAAAATAAAACTTGATAGACTTCCATTGCTCATGAACTCATACACCAACAACCGCTGATCTCCTTCTTCGCAGAATCCCAGCAACCGAACCAGATTCTTGTGATGGGTCTGGCCGATCACATTTACTTCCGTCTTGAATTCCCTCACACTATCTTCCGCCACATTATTTAGCTTCTTCACAGCCACAACAATGCTGGACCCTATATGCACTACCCCTCTGTAAACAACTCCAAATGCTCCTCTTCCCAACTCTTCCTTGAACCCCTCTGTTGCTTCTGCAAGCTCTTGGTACGTAAAACACCGCAAATTTGTCTCGACAGCACCGTCTTTCTGAGGAATTCTCTTTGTTCTCCTGCGGTAGATGAAAAAAAACCCCATACAAATTGCACAAACCAACAAAAAGTTCACAAACACAGAGCAGCCCAAAAACACAGATCCCAACAGGATCAAACCGTCTCTGTCTTCTTTGTTTTTAGGGGAATAAGGACTTCGTGGATTGACATTACTTCTCCTAACTTTGAGAAGAGCCTTCCCATCAAGATTAGTGTGTACTCTTCCATTCGAGAGTGGTAGCTTCTTCTTCCAACACATATCACCAGATCTGAAAATAGCGACAGCACACATACAATCATTCAAGCAAGACTGTCTGCACTTTTCTTCAGTGAAAGGCTGCAAGAGAGCGTAGTCAGATGTTGGCCAATCTGTATTTGTAAGTTCTTCAAAATCGTACAAATCTTCCACGGGAGCCACCTCATCTTCTTCACAGCTTTGTGTGTAGTTTGGTCTGCAACTTCCATACTGATCATTTGGATCGAGTAACGAGTATCCTCCAGGGCATTCGCAGATTGGTCTTCCATCTGAATTCAGCCTGCAGACGCTGTTGAACCCACAGGTTCCACTGCCAGCACTAACAAAACTTGCTTGGCAAATATTATCTGGTTGAGACCAAATTGGTGTCCACCTTTCATTGCCTGTAGATGCTTTTGGGTGATAATACTGGGTGAAAACTCCGTCAAAGTTAAGAGTTGCTCTGTGATAGAAGTCGCCAGTGGAGGCAGTTACTCTCCGTGTTAGAGAGAATATTTGGTCATTCTCCCTCAATATATACAGGTATCCTGACTCATTAAAGACCACTTGATAGCCAGGACTCGATGACTCCAACTCACCATCGGTATCACTTTTATAATAAGGTTCATTAGTATAATCACTAGGCAGGTTTATTGTTGCTAGCACAAGATTCCCGTCATCTCTAAGTTTAAGCTGGAACCTTCCCTTAGAAAAGTTGGTTTCTGATTGGCGAGAAGAAAGGGTCATCCCCCTGTCCAAGACCTGTGAAGGCAGTAAAGTGTCAGCAGGATTCTTGAAACTCTCCCACAGCTTAACAGAAACACGATCTCGAAGCACGAAGTTGCCTGTGTCAGTCATGGCACCGTAGGCAACAACACCAATGATTGTCTCGGATCTCCACAACTCTCTGCCTTGAGGGTCAGTAAGTGAAATCCCGCGATTGGCAGTCAGCACTGCCTTGGACCCTGTTGGTGCAGGTTCATCTCCATTTGCATACCAGACTATGGTTTTGTCTGGTATTTTATCGTACCATATGGCAAGCAAGAAGAGATCTGTGTTGCCATAAAGTTGATAAAAGCCAAAGGCAAAGTCACCAGAAGGTGAAAGCCATGAGGTGTTTTCAGAAGTAGAAAGGGAATCACCCACAGTTATATTACCACCAATTTGAGCAACAGCAAAAGGAGGTAGCATAATGAGCAAGGAAAAGGAAAGGTGAAGGATAGGAAAGGCCATTGCAAAAGATGATGACTCCAAACTATGAGGCAAACTAAGTTAAGGCACGGTCATTAAATAACCTATGGGAAAGAGAAGGGTGGAGCCTGAAGCCAAACACAAGTCTTCTTTGCCTTTTCTTGGCAATGGTATTTTCTCTGAATTTTCATGAATTACAGCCTAGAGTATCCTCATGGTATACCATAGCAAGACTTTCAACCCTACACAAATGGTAGAAGTTACCCTGTCAATCTACTTGGTTATAATCCTTATATTCTCTCAAGAGTTGGGTCTGAGTCGCGGATTTCTCTGTCCATTTTGAATCAAGACAAATGTTGATATAGAAGACTTTTATCAAAGTGGTTACCAGATATTCCAACTATGTACCGTCTTGGAAAATCTTTCCCGGAATTTAATCCAGGTTGAGGTTCATTTTGTGAAAATATCTTCATGCAAACAACAGTAAAAACAAGACACTGATGAAGTGACAACGGAGAGAAATGAAAATTGGTTACTGTTGGAAAACTGATATATAAAAAACAAATTATTGTTGATGAACTAAGAAAAAAAACAAAGAACAAACAATAAAGAACAAAGTCTGTATAATTAAAAGAACAAGGAGCAGAAAATATCTCAATTGGTTACAGCCATCCCAAAATATTTTATTTATAGAAGGAAACAAACATTATAGAATTATGAAAAACTAAAAAACCATACTAGCTATGATCTCCTTTATCTAAGGAGTTTGTATAACAAGCTAGTCTAATCCTAATCTAGATAAGTTTAAACAAATGAATTGAAAAAAACATCCTAATCTAAATAATGCTATCAACTAACAGATAGATAGCAATGCAGTAGATTACTACTAAATAATCATGTTCCAGCTTTGGTACCAGACTTCAACACTCCTCCTTGGTTTCAAAGCTACACATTCCAATTCTTCCCCTCAGATCTTCAAACTTGTTTCCTGTTTCTAGTTCAACTACTGCTTTGAATTTAACAAACTCAGCAAACACATCAGATTTTGATTTCAGAAAATAAACCCAGCAGAATCTACCATTCAATGATTCATTATGCATCGGCCCACACACATCTGTGTGTACTAGATGGAGTTTTGACAGTGCTCTGAATGCATTGTCAGGAAAAACAACTCTAGTTTGTTTTCCTAACTGACAGACTTCACAAATACTCTTTTGTTCCTGTATATCTGGTAAACCATGAGTCATCTGCAGGTCAGCTATTCTCTTTAAAGTTGCATAATTGAAGTGCACCAACCGTTTGTGCCAAAGAACAGATTCATTGTTCTCACAAGTATTAGCACTCAAACATACTTCTCTCCAATCAACATTAAAACTCTTGTTCATCATTTTTGCAGAAAGCAGTAGCACTCCATTTTTATCTTTAATATCACATACTCCATCATTAAAGAATATTGAGTAACCAGATTCAATTAATTGTCCCACACTAACTAGATTCTGATTGATCTTAGGTACATAAAGAACATTTTTAAGAGTTTTTGTACCTGACAATGTTTCTACTTCAATTGCTCCTTTTCCTTCAACCTTCACATAGTCTCTGTCATAACCCAATTCTAAGTTATTCCCCACAAATTCACTTTTTTTCAAAATAAAAATAAAAAAATAAAAATAAAAAATAAAAGGCTGGCAACGTGGAGAAAGCAGGCCGGGAAATCAAGCTGCAATTTTTGGAGGAAATTCAAGGCCTAATTGTACCCTATTATGCCAAAAAATGGAGACAAAATGCAAATTCAAGGTTAAATTAAATGATTATTGGACGAATTTGCATAAAAATTAAGTCCAATGACATAATTAAATTTTTAATAGGCCAATTTGATTTAATCATGGGCCAAATTAAATTTTAATTATGTTTAAGAATTAATTTGGGTCCACTTGAAGGATTTAATTAAGTGCAAGGACTTAATTATACTTTAAATGGGTCAAATTAATCTTATTTGAGGGCTTAATTGGTGAAAAATTAAGTTTGGGAGCTTAATTTGAACTTAATTGAAAAGATCAGAATTTTAAAAGACCCAATTTAATTTTTACCAAGTGAATTGATTGAAATTAGGGGCCAAACACAAAAATTAAGGGACCAATTTTGAAGCCCGAAAAATATTTTGCCTATAAATAGCATCAACAACTTCAGCTAAAGGGGGGGCAATTTTGACAAAAAAATAAAAGAGAAGAGAAATCCTAAACCTATCTCTTTCACACCCAACCGCCGCCGCCCACCAGAGAATTTTTTCTTCTCTGCACACAACCCCCCGGTGGCTTTAATTTTTCCTCTCCGCTCTCGGCCAGCACCCTCTCTTTGCCAAAGACAAATCGAACCGACCCCCATTTTGGCTCCGGCCATCTTCCCTTTGGTTACTCTCACTCTCACTCTCGGCCAAACAAACCGGCTCCCTTTACACACAGACTTTCTTCTCCTCTCCTTCGGCCAAAAACATAACCAGCCGATTCTCCTCATCTCCCCTTTTCCAGCCATGGCCTCATCTCCGCCGACCAAAGGACGGCAGAGTCATCCCCATCTCCTCCGACCCACGGCCTCCTTCAACCAGCATGTCTTTCTTTCTACAGCCGCCGTGGACACCGGCCAACGACAATCCTTCCTTCAGCGGTGGCAGCGGCAGCAGCAACCCACTGCCGGGTCTCTCTCAACCGACCCCCTCACTTCCCTCCAGGTCAACGGACAGACCAATCTCCATCAACGTCGGCTCCACAAGGTCACATAGCAGCAGACACCGCCCGGCCCTCCACCATGGACTAAAGCGGCTGCAGCCGCCCCGACCTAACACCAAACAGAGGAGAAGAAGGTGAAACCCATAACAGCTGACCCGAGGCAGATCTAAAAAGGGGAGAACCAGCACTGTTTGTGTTGTTGGTTTGCTTTGCAGGTGACTGGGAGATGCACCGCCGAGACGGACGGGAAGAGAAGAAGGAGACGATTCCGATCTACCAGCTTGCTGGTCTTCACCGGCGGGGGCGCGTGAGTCCACGCGCCGCTTGGCTCGACGACACCAAGGGTCATGGCAAAGACCGTCCCGAGGATTCCTTTGTGTTTTTTTTGTAACTTCCAGATGATGTGTATATTTAGATATTATTGTATTTAATTTATTTTTGAATTTTTGTTATTTGTTTTACATGTAAAAAAGGTGATGTAAAAAAAAAGAAAAAAGAAAAAAAGAGAAAAAAAAAAGAAAAAATATAGTAAAAAAAATGTATGTGTGTGTTTGTATTTGTTTTATGAATCTTTTTTTTATGATGAGATTGCAAGGAATAAAGAAGGATTTAACATTTTGATTGGCTCACGGACTAGAATTACAAACTTGTAAGGAAGTTGTATTTCTAATATCCGATGAAGAAAAAATTTTAAAACTTCTTTAACACATCACAGCCACGAAGCAGCTTATCTCAGGTAGGGTGCGTTAGGGGTGCTAATACATTCCCTAACCACAATTAGTCCCTTACCCGCGAATCTCTAACAAGACCAGTACACCTGGGTTTCCTAGTAACCCTCAATTAAATACTTGGTGGCGACTCCTAACAAAATCAATCAAACAATAACAGAGAAAAATCGCCAGGGCCAGGCCGACGCCACACGAATTTTCCGACGTGCGACAGTCTCCATTGCCAATTTTGACTCTAGATAGATAGCTTTTATCCAAATCTTTGAATAAGCTCATATCTGCAGTCATGTGATTAGTGCAGCCACTATCAATAAGCCATGATGAGTCATTTGCCTTGGTTGTGTTACACATCTCCTGTATTGTAGCCATGAATAAAAGATCTTCCTCAACTTCTGAACTCTCGGCTACTTGAGCTTGTTTTACAGTTTCTGCTTTGTATTTGCAAAATCTTTGGATGTGACCAAATTGCTTGCTGTTTCGGCATTGTGCATTCTTGAGCCAACACCAGGCTTCAAGATGATTTATTTGCTGACAGAATTTACAAGCAGGAAAATGTTCTTTCTTCTATTTCCCTTCAGTGAAGATGTTGTTGTTGTTCTGTTGCTAGTTATTAGATTGCCAACCTCTCCTTTTTTCTCTTTTTTCTTCTTGATTGTTTCTGTAAAAATTCTTAGCCCGACTCTTCTCCTTGTAAACTGCAACAAGAGCTCCTTCACTTGTTCCTTCTTGTCTATAAGCTTGTCTTTGCTCCACAACTTGCAATGCATTTACCAGTTCTTGTAGACTCATTTCTGAGAAATCTGTAGAATCTTCTAAAGAGCAAATTTTATGTTCAAATTTCTCTGGTAGACTTACCATAACTTTCTCTAAGTTTTGAAATTTAAGAAGAGAAATCTTTGATGGTATCGGTTTCTCTCATCTTCAGACCTTCAAACTGCCTTCTGAGATTTAAAACTTGCATCTTCCTTGACTTCTCATCACCATGAAATTCTGTTTTTAATTTATCCCACGTTTCTTTGGCAGATTTACAAGACATAATCCTTGTGAAGATTTCTTCAGTCACAGCATTATAAAGACAGGTAAGATTTTTGAATCACTTTGTCTTTTCTTCCTTGAAAAATTTCATTTGTGCAATCGTAGGATTGTTTTCTAGTGGAGTAGGTTGCCTATCACTCTTCACTATCTCCCACAAGTCAAAAGCTTTGAGATATGTTTCCATTTTTATAGCCCACATACCATAATTCTGCCCTGTGAACACTAGTGTTTTTGCTGGAAAATTTGCAGAATCCATTGCTTAAAAAAAGACTCACTTAATCTCTCGTGTTTCACTCACAAACCCTTCAAAGCAGAAAGCTTTGATTTAACCTTACTATTCTCTCGTGTTTTCACTCACAAACCCTTCAAAGATCAGAGGAGCTTTGATACCAATTGTTGGAAAACTGATATATAAAGAATAAATTATTGTTGATGAACTAAGAAAAAGAACAAAGAACAAAGTCTTTACAGTTGAAAGAACAAGGAGCAGAAAATATCCCAATTGGTTACTGCCATCCCAAAATGTTTTATTTATAGAAGGAAACAAACATTATAGAATTATGAAAAACTAAAAAAACATATCAGCTATTATCTCCTTTATCTAAGGAGTTTGTATAACAAGCTAATCTAATCCTAATCTAGATAAGCTTAAACAAATGAATTGAAAGAAACATCTTAATCTAGATAATGCTATTGTCATAACTCGAATTCCGGGTCCATGACCGGCAACACAGGAGCGGTGTCGGAAAGACACCCTACCTACGCTAAGCCTCAAAACGGACATATCAAAAGAACAATTTATTCAAAAATACACAACATTTCATAATCTTCAGAAATATTTATATTATTCAAAACTGATGAAACCAAAAGATAGTTTAAAACTCCTCATCAGTAATTAAAACAAAAACAATAATCTGTAATACTCATTACATTGTCAAAATCCAAACTTAATTCAAACAAGGTGATAGTGGAGCGTCTAAGACATCGAATCAAAACTAAAATGAAAGCCTCGCAAAACAAGCAAGGCATACCGACCAAAACTGAAGAAGCAGGAACACTCTACAAGTCCAACTGCTATCAGAAACTAAGAACCTGAAATAATATTAAGAATGAGGGGTGAGTTCAACCAACTCAGTGAGGGAATAATATTTAATATACATTTTAGATATTTATAATATTAATAGTTTGCAAGATGATTTATCTTGATATATATATATATATATATATATATATATATATATATATATATATATATATATATATATACACTAAACATATTATCATAACATAGTGGAATACATGTTAGAGATCAGATGACACCCGAAGGTGACCAGATGACACCCGAAGGTGACCACTGTGGGATGATCAGTCGCTACAGGCTGATGCCTCTCTCACAAGCTAGGTATATAGAATATTATATGCACATAAGCTAACTACTCTTCGTTAGCATGGAGTTACTGACAAGTCCCATATCAAGGCATAATAGATATTCACATAATCATCAAAGAAATGTATATCATATCAAATAGAATTTAGTTTGACAGATTGCGAATGCAAATTGAAAAATAAATGAGTACTCGGAAAATAAAGCAACATATATAAGTATTCAAGAAATTAACTAGTACTCATTGTATAATCAACATACATATTTATTTATAATATATGCATATTAAAGATTATCCCACTCACCCGGAAGAATATAGTATTAAAAGGAATATTAGATGAAAGACCCGAAAAACCTATTGAGGATCGTTAGGAGAACCTATAATAAATATATGAAATATACTCAAAAGCAACTCAAAACAACAAAAATAAAAGATTCCAATGCATAAAAGAAAACCAGGCTTAGTCTCCTAGGTTTAGGGACTAAAACGATAATTATCCAAAACAGGGACCAAAACGTAATTTTACCAAAACTGGACCAAACTATAAATACATAACCATACTGAAATTTCACCCATAAACCATCCTTAATTCTGTCTAGAACGAACTAGGGACCGAACTGTAATTTTTATAAAGTTTAGGGACTAAATGTAAATTCCTAAAATTGAGGGACCAAACTGAAAATATTCCAAATCAATTATCAAACTGAGATTCATCATCCTAAACCTCATAATAACACTGTCCAGAATCTGAAAATATATTTAGGGGTCAAATTGTAATTTTTCCAAAGGTTAGGGACTAAACTGAAATTTTCATAAATCAAGGACCAAAATAAAATTTTGTCATCTTCAACCTCTAGACCATTCTGTCCAGATTTTACAGCAAGGTAAAATTGAATTTCTTAACCCATAAAAATTAATTTAAACAAATCAACTCATAAATTCTTATTTTCAACAACATGCTAATTAATCACCTAACATTAAACCCTTAATAATCATAAATCAATCTTAACAATATAAACTTTCAATCCTTATAAACCCTAATCTCTTCTTTAATCATTCCATAAACAAACTATAATCGAAAGTAATATGAAAGAGAACCACCTACTTGCTACTTCCACCTTTCTTGAACCAAAAACTCAAGATCAAAAACTAAACTCTTTGGTTTGAGGAGTGGAGGGTCACGACGGCTACAGGAATTAGAAGAGAGGAAAGAAATTCTCTTGCAACTTTTCCTTAAATACCTAGGTTAACTTAGGTTGGGTTTGGGCTGACTTGGGTTTAGATTTATGCCAAAAGTTTGGGTCTTACAGCTATCAACTAACAAATAGATAGCAATGCAATAGATTACTACTAAGTAATCTTGTTCCAGCTTTGGTACCAGACTTCAACAGTTACAACTTGTGCATCATCATTTCTGAATTGGAAAATTATTTTACGTTGGATATGATAGAAAATGAGAAGACTAAATTTCTAATGCCTGTGACAGTGAAAACTTAACATTTTAGTGCCAAATAATTGATACAAGTGATGATGATGGGTTTTACAGTTTATAGTGCATTATGTAGCTATCAGCTGTGCCTATCCTGATAGAACCGCCCATCCAATAGATTCATGAGAATATCTAGTCCTACATTCCCCCCTCTGCATCAAATATCTATAGCTAATGTAAAAAGCTTTATCCAACTTGGCATGGAAGAGAGCACAGGTTTTTACAGGTCAATCACTAAGCATTTCCTAGAGAAGAAAGCCTCAAAACAAACAAAGCATCTCTTGACCAAGACTTTTGTTTTTTTGTCTGCCTTTTGTAGTAGCAGACAAAACAGAAATGACAAGCACTAATCATCATACAGTGAATAACTTATGGTGGACAAGACACCAGTGAAAAAGCCAATAATCAAGAAAGGGTTTCTAGTGAAAGATAGTAGGGCTGGCAACGCTACAAAGCTGATTTAACTTGCTGCGTAAAGAGGGCATGGACATGGTCGAACAGGAACTTCAACTACTCCTTCAAGCATCTGTGTAACTTTCCTCATGGTGGGTCGGAGAGATGGATCTTCCTGAATACACCAGAAAGCAATCTTCAGAAACCTCTCTAGCTTTTCAATGTCATCTAAGGCTCCGGTATCAGATCCAACGAGAGCATCCAATGTCCCTTCACGATAACAGTCATATGCCCAGTCTGTTAAAATTGCCTGTTCTTCTATAGTTGCTTTGCTCTCCTTCTGCAATAAATGATCTCTAGCAGAAGTACACCATAGCTATACACATCCACCTTCACAGTGACGGGAAAGTTCCTGAACCATTCAGGTGCAACATACCCTTTTGTCCCTCTGATGGCAGTATGGGTTTGGCTCTGATCCAGCAACAAGAGCTTTGCCAAACCAAAGTCAGATATCCTTGCGTTGTAATATTCATCCAGAAGTATATTCTGGGGCTTGATATCACAATGGATAATCTGATTGCTGCACTCTTCATGCAAGTACAAAAGTCCTCTTGCAACTCCAAAGGCAATTTGGATTCTTTTCTTCCAACCAGGTTTTGCATCTTGAAAAATAAAACTCGATAGACTTCCATTGCTCATGAACTCATACACCAACAACCGCTGATCTCCTTCTTCGCAGAATCCCAGCAACCGAACCAGGTTCTTGTGATGGGTCTGGCCGATCACATTTACTTCCGTCTTGAATTCCCTCACACTATCTTCCGCCATATTATTTAGCTTCTTCACAGCCACAACAATACTAGATCCTATACGCACTACCCCTCTGTAAACAACTCCAAATGCTCCTCTTCCCAACTCTTCCTTGAACCCCTCTGTTGCTTCTGCAAGCTCTTGGTAAGTAAAACACTGCAAATTTGTTTCGACAGCACCGTCTTTCTGAGGAATTCTCTTTGTTCTCCTGCGGTAGATGAAAAAAAAACCCATACAAATTGCACAAACCAACAAAAAGTTCACAAACACAGAGCAGCCTAAAAACACCGATCCCACCAGGATCAAACCGTCTCTGTCTTTTTTGTTGTTAGGGAAATAAGGACTTCGAGGATTGACATTACTTCTCCTAACTTTGAGAAGGGCCTTCTGTTACAAGCTGAAGAAGGAGCATAAGATACTGGCGGGCTTTAATTCAAAAGAAAGCTACTGTGCTCATTTACCTTAAACGCACCGTTTTATTATGTCTTTAAACACACCGTTTATTGTTATTAAAACTCATCGTTTAGATGAGTCAATACTCACCGTTTTAATAAGGCTTCCTATTCTATTACAAGAGGAAGTATATAACGTGTGTCTGTTGCATGAGAGATATACAAGAAAAACAATGAGAAATGAATGATTCCTTTGAATTAAGGAACACTCCTATTACACCCCCTCTTGTTCACCATCTCTCCCCTCAACCATGGTCAAGTAGTAAAACACAGTTCGGTCATCCCACAACCCATCACTGCACACAGACCTCCCTGCTGCAGAATCACATAATCATAGGGTCCATAAGTGTTACACACGTAACAACTGGTATTAGAGCCAACAATCCTCGGATTTCCACCATGCCACTAGAGACGAGAGCAACAGACCTTAAGCGCATTGAGGACTCCATTGCAGCTGTATTTCAGGACCACAACCAGAAGTATGAGTTATTAGTTGACATGTTTAAGGGACAAACTCTGAAGTTAGATTAGACCATCGAGAATCAAGGGGGCCAGATGAATGATATGAGGAATATGATGGGCGCTATGGCACAACAACTAGAGTTCACTCTGCAAAAGATCTCCCAAGCTCCAGGCAGCTCAAGTCTCAACAGAGACAAACAGCCTATGTATCCTGACAGAGTCGTAACTAGAAGAAAAGAGCAGAGAGAGGATAGATTCACAACCTACAAGGTACACAAACCCAAACATTTTTTTCCAATGTTCAATGGGGAGGATGTACACAAGTGGCTATTCAAATGTACACAGTATTTTGAAATTGAAGAAGTAGCAGATTTTGAAAAATTACAAATAGCTTCCTATTACTTGGATGGAGTTGCCTTATACTGGCATCAAAATTTCTTAAGAAGTTTGGAAGGTCGGGAAACTTCTTGGGAAGATTATGTTGAAGCTATTTGTTACAGGTTTGGGGGTAGACAGGATCCTTTGGAGGAGTTGATGGAATTAAGGCAACATGGAAATCTAGAAGAATGTATCCAAGATTTTGATATATTGTGGAACAAGGCTGAGATCAATGAGAAACAGGCCTTGGTGATATTCTTAAGGGGTATGGAACTAGAAATAAAGAACACTGTTAAAATGTTTGAACCCAAAACCCTTAAACACGCTTACAATTTAGCTAGACTACAAGCTAACACCCTCTCTTACCGAAAATCTCCCAGTTATGCTCGAAAACCAACTGTCTTGTGCACTAATCCTGCTGCCAACACTCCTTCCACCTTTCCACAACATACAAACAGGAATCCTGTAAAATTTCATGCAAATTCATCTAAACCACACTCAGTTCAATAGACTCCAAACCCTACCAACAATATACACTCAAATTCCAGCAAACCTACCAAATTCATCAGGAACTAGGAGTTTGAGGACCGAAGGTTGAAGGGACTGTGTTTCTGGTGTGATGAAAAGTTTGTGCCAGGGCATAGATGGCGCAACAAAAGAGTGTATTCTCTCAGTGTAGTGGAGGAGGAAGAGGAATTCCAAGAAGAGGAGGTGGAAGCAAAAGCAGTTCTCAGCCAAGAGGTCACACCTCACATTTCTTTGGATGCCTTGGAAGGAGCTGTTGGTCTCAATACAATGAAAGTTAATGGAAAAATGGACAAAATGATCGTGTGCATCTTGATTGATTTTGGCAGCACTCATAATTTCTTAAACACTGCAGTAGTAAGGAAGCTGCAGTATCAGTTGACCCCTATCAAACCGATGACTGTGCAGGCGGCTAATGGAGATCAAATGGTCTGTAAATCCATATGTAAGGGCCTTAGATGGAAAATGCAGGGCATAAGTTTCCAGGTGGATGTTTTTATCATTAATCTCAGCAATTGTGAAATGGTCTTAGGCATCCAATGGCTCTCCTTGTTGGGCGACATACTCTACAATTACAAACATCTATGGATGTCCTTTGACTGGCAAGGACAACGGATCTTATTGAAGGGCGAGAATCCACCCAAGTTTCAAAGTATTGAATTGAAACAATTAAGTGCTCTGGTCCAGAATGGCCAACCAGTGGAAGATTACTTAATCTATAGTCTACAGTTCATGGAAGTAGAAGGGGGTTCCAAGGGCCTCAATCCACGCTTTGGCGCTTCTACCCTCACTGCAGAGTCTCCTCGCATCCTATCAAGATGTGTTCCAGGAACCTACAGGATTGCCACCCTAGAGGGATCATGACCACCAGATTCCACTTAAGGCAGGAAGTGAAGCAGTGAATCTCAGGCCTTACAGATATTTGGGGTTGCAAAAAGATAGTGTAGAGAGAATGGTGGCTGAAATGTTGGATACTGGGATCATTAGGACTAGCAACAGTCCGTTCGCGTCTCCAGTTATTTTGGTGAAGAAAAAAGATTCAACATGGCGGTTATGTGTGGACTATCGTGCTTTGAATCAACTCACTATCAAGGACAAATATCCCATTCTCATGATTGAGGAATTGCTAGAAGAGTTAGTCGGGGCTACTATATTTTCCAAAATCTATCTTAAATCTGGTTATCATCAGATTCGTATGGCAGCAGGAGAAGAATACAAGACTGCATTTCGCACCCACAGTGGCCACTATGAATTTTTGGTTATGCCCTTTGGATTAACCAATGCCCCAGCCACTTTTCAAAGCCTCATGAATGAAGTCTTCAGGGCACATGTGCAAAAATTCATTCTAGTATTTTTTGATGACATCCTGGTGTATAGTCCGACTTTGGGCGACCACTATCAGCACCTTGAGATAGTTCTGAAGCTATTACGCGCCCATCAGCTGGTGGCCAGAGCTACCAAATGCTTTTTTGGTCATTCACAGGTGGAATACTTGGGTTATGTCATTACTGAACATGGTGTGGCAACCGATCCTCTCAAGATACAAGCAATTGTTGATTGGCCAATTCCTATGAATTTGAAACAGCTGAGGGGATTTTTGGGATTAACTGGTTATTATCGCAGGTTTGTTAAGGGTTATGGCAGCATCAGTAAACCATTAACCTTACTGCTCAGGAAGGACACTAAGGGGTGGACTGAGGAAGCTACCCACGTATTTAATCACTTGAAGGTCTTGATGGCTAGTGCTCCTATCTTGGCGCTTCCCGATTTCACCAAGGCATTTGTTGTGGAGACAGACGCTTCTTCAACAGGTATAGGGGCCATTTTGTTACAGGAAGGCCACCCCATTTCATTTATAAGCAAATCCTTAGGGGCAAAACATCAAACTCTCTCAGTCTATGAGCGGGAAATGATGGCTATCTTATATGCGGTTACTAAGCGGAAGCATTATTTATGGGGAAGGCACTTCCTTATTCGCACTGACCACATCAGCCTCAAATATTTGCTACACCAAAAATTGACTACACCAGCTCAACATCTATGGGTGGTTAAGCTCCTAGGATACAACTATGACATTGAATACAAACAAGGAAGAGAAAATGTGCCTGCAGATGCATTATCCAGAATTCCCAGCCATGAACTATTTGCTCTGACTACTTCCACGATATTTACCAGCTTGATGGAAGAGATTAGAAGTTCTTATCATAATGATCCCATGATTCAGACTATTATCAAGAACTTGCAAGGTTCTGCGGACTCCCACCCATACTATGCTTGGGTTCATGACCATTTGAACAGGAAAGGCAAGGTGGTTGTGGGTCATAATATGGCTTTGCGCAGTCAGATCATTTCCTTATTTCAGAATTCAGCCGTGGGAGGCCATTCTGGTATGACAGTGACCTCTAAGACTGTGGGCAGCTTATTCTATTGGAAAGGGCAACAGAAACACATCAGGCAGCATGTGCGTGAGTGTATCGTGTGCCAGAGAAACAAGCATGAGAATGTGGCAAGTCCTGGCCTTCTACAACCCCTGTCTATTCCTATTGCCCCATTCATTGATATCAGCATGGACTTCGTGGAAGGCCTACCTAAATCCGAGGGAAAGGATGTCATCATGGTCACGTGGATCGATTCAGCAAATATGCTCACTGTGTGGCACTCAGCCACCCCTATGCAGCACCTACAATTGCTAGAGCATTCATGGACAACATCTACAAACTCTATGGCACACCGACCTCTATTACCAGTGACAGAGACCCAGTGTTTCTTAGCAGGTTCTGGAAAGAGTTATTCAACAATCAAGGAGTCAACCTCCACCATTCTACTGCGTATCACCCACAAACGGATGGCCAGACCGAAGTGGTGAACAAATGCATTGAACATTATCTAAGGTGCATGACAAGGGATTCTCCTACTCGGTGGGCAAAATGGTTGCCTTTGGCCGAATGGTGGTATAACACCAACTACCATTCAGCAACTAAGATGACTCCCTACGAAGTGCTATATGGTTTCCCTCCTCCCATTCATATCCCCTATTTTCCCAATGACTCAGCTGTGGCTTCAATGGACGAGTATTTAAACACTAAAGAGGAGGTAATTAAACGAGCTAAGGCACATTTACAACTCGCACAACACAGGATGACTATGATAGCAAACAGGAAAAGAAGTGATCGCAGTTTTGCAATTGATGATCATGTTTACCTCAAATTGCAACCATACAGGCAACAATCCACATCATACAGATCTTCTCAAAAATTAGTAGCTAAATGTTATGGGCCATACCAGGTGATTGAGAAATTGGGTGTGGTGGCTTATAAGCTGGCACTTCCATCATCGTCCACGATTCACCCTATGTTCCACGTATCTCAACTTAAGAAACATGTGGGTAATCATGTGGTGCAGAGCTCTCCTCCGATTACTCATCAAAGTCCCACCTTGCAACCTCTTGTGATTTTGGATCGACGAATGACTCGGCACAACAATCAGGCAGCTACGCAAGTTCTTATTCATTGGGCAGGCTTATCAGCTGTAGATGCGACATGGGAGTTTACCACTGATTTGCAGCTCCGATTTCCAATGTTCAACCTTGAGGACAAGGTTGGTTTCGAGGGGGAGCAATTGTTACAAGTTGAAGAAGGAGCATAAGATACTGGCGGGCTTTAATTCAAAAGAAAGCTACTGTGCTCATTTACCTTAAACGCACCATTTTATTATGTCTTTAAACGCACCGTTTGTTGTTATTAAAACTCATCGTTTAGATGAGTCAATACTCACCATTTCAGTAAGGCTTCCTATTCTGTTACAAGAGGAAGTATATAACGTTTGTCTGTTGCATGAGAGATATACAAGATAAACAATGAGAAATGAATGATTCCCTTGAATTAAGGAACACTCCTATTACACCCCCTCTTGTTCATCATCTCTCCCCTCAACCATGGTCAAGCAGTAAAACACAGTTCGGTCATCCCACAACCCATCACTGCACACAGACCTCCCTCCCTGCTGCAGAATCACATAATCATAGGGTCCATAAGTGTTACACACGTAACACCTTCCCATTAAGATTGGGGTCTACTCTTCCATTCGAGAGTGGTAGCTTCTTCTTCCAACACATATCACCAGATCTGAAAATAGCGACAGCACACATACAATCATTCAAGCAAGACTGTCTGCACTTTTCTTCAGTGAAAGGCTGCAAGAGAGCGTAGTCAGATGTTGGCCAATCTGTATTTGTAAGTTCTTCAAAATCGTACAAATCTTCCACGGGAGCCACCTCATCTTCTTCACAGCTTTGTGTGTAGTTTGGTCAGTAACTTCCATACTGATCATTTGTATCGAGTAACGAGTATCCTCCAGGGCATTCGCAGATTGGTCTTCCATCTGAATTCAGCCTGCAGACGCTGTTGAACCCACAGGTTCCACTGCCAGCACTAACAAAACTTGCTTGGCAAATATTATCTGGTTGAGACCAAATTGGTGTCCACCGTTTATTGCCTGTAGATGCTTTTGGGTGATAATGCTGGGTGAAAACTCCGTCAAAGTTGAAAGTTGCTCTGTGATAGAAGTCGCCAGTGGAGGCAGTTACTCTCCGTGTTAGAGAGAATATTTGGTCATTCTCCCTCAATATATACAGGTATCCTGACTCATTGAAGACCACTTGATAGCTAGGACTCGATGAGTCCAACTCACCATTGGTATCACTTTTATAATAAGGTTCATTAGTATGATCACTAGGCAGGTTTATTGTTGCTAGCACAAGATTCTCGTCGTCTCTAAGTTTAAGCTGGAACCTTCCCTTAGAAAAGTTGGTTTCTGATTGGCGAGAAGAAAGGGCCATCCCCCTGTCCAAGACCTGTGAAGGCAGTAAAGTGTCAGCAGGATTCTTGAAACTCTCCCACAGCTTAACAGAAACACGATCTCGAAGCACGAAGTTGCCTGTGTCAGTCATGGCACCGTAGGCAACAACACCAATGATTGTCTCGGATCTCCACAACTCTCTGCCTTGAGGGTCAGTAAGTGAAATCCCGCGATTGGCAGTCAGCACTGCCTTGGACCCTGTTGGTGCAGGTTCATCTCCATTTTGTTGGAAAAACTGACATATAAAGAACAGATTATTGTTGATGAACTAAGAACAAAGAACAAAGAACAAAGAACAAAGTCTAAAGTCTTTCTGATTGACGAAACAAGGAGCAGAAAATGTCTCTGTTGGTTACTGCCATCCCCAGTGTTTTATTTATAGAAGGAAACAAACATTACAGAAAAATGAAACACTAAAGAAACATACCAGCTATGTTCTCCTTTATCAAAGGAGTTGTATAACAAGCTAGTCTAATCCTAGATAAGCTTAAACAAATGAATTGAAAGAAACATCCTAATCTAGATAATGCTATCAGCTAACAGATAGATAGCTATCAGCTAATAGATAGATAGCAATGCAGTAGATTACTACAAAGTAATCCTGTTCCAGCTTTGGTACCAAACTTCAACACTCCTCCTTGGTTCCAAAGCTAAACATTCCAATTCTTCCCCTCAGATCTTCAAACCTGTTTCCTGTTTCTAGTTCAACTGCTGCTTTCAATTTAACAAACTCAGCAAACGTATAAGATTTTGATTTCAAAAAGTAAATCCAACAGAATCTACTATAATCATCAACAAATAAAAGACAATACTTTGAACCATTCAATGATTCATTATGCATCGGCCCACACACATCTGTGTGTACAAGCTGGAGTTTTGACAATGCTTTGAATGCATTGTCAGGAAAAACAACTCTAGTTTGTTTTCCTAACTGATAGGCTTCACAAATACTCTTTTGTTCCTGTATATCTGGTAAACCATGAGTCATCTGCAGGTCAGCTATTCTCTTTAAAGTTGCATAATTGAAGTGCACCAACCGTTTGTGCCAAAGAACAGATTCATTGTCTTCACAAGTGTTAGCACTCAAACATACTTCTTTCCAATCAACATTAAAACTTCTGTTCATCATTTTAGCAGAAAGCAGTAGCACTCCATTTTTATCTTTAATATCACATACTCCATCATTAAAGAATATTGAGTAACCAGATTCAATTAATTGTCCCACACTAACTAGATTCTGATTGATCTTAGGCACATAAAGAACATTTTTAAGAGTTTTTGTACCTGACAAAGCTTCTACTTCAATTGCTCCTTTTCCTTCAACCTTCACATAGTCTCCATTCCCAATTCTAACTCTAGATAGATAGCTTTTATCCAAATATTTGAATAAGCTCGGATCTGCGATCATGTGATTAGTGCAACCACTATCAATAAGCCATGATGAGTCATTTGCCTTGGCTGTGTTACACATCTCCTGTATTGTAGCCATGAATAAAAAATCTTCCTCCACTTTTGAACTCTCGGCTACTTGAGCTTGTTTTTCCGGTTACTGCTTTATTTTTGCGAATCTTTGAATGTGACCAAATTGCTTGCGATTTGGCATTGTGCATTTTGAGCCAACACCAGGCTTCAAGATGATTTGTTTTTTGATAGAATTTACAAGCAGGAAAATGTTCTTTCTTCTCTTTCCCTTCAGTGAAGATGTTGTTGTTGTTCTGTTGCCAGTTATTAGATTGCCAGCCTCTCCCTTTTTCTCTTTTTTCTTCTTGATTGTTTCTATAAAAATTCTTAGCCCGACTCTTCTCCTTGTAAACTGCAACAAGAGCTCCTTCACTTGTTCCTTCTTGTCTATAAGCTTGTCTTTGCTCCACAGCTTGCAATGCATTTACCAGTTCTTGTAGACTCATTTCTGAGAAATCTTTAGAATCTTCTAAAGAGTAAATTTTATGTTCAAATTTCTCTGGTAGACTTACTAGAACTTTCTCTACTATTCTTGAATCTGGAAAATCTTCTCCTAAAAGTCTCACTTGATTCACAAGTTTTGAAATTTGAGAAGAGAAGTCTTTGATGGTATCGGTTTCTCTCATCTTCAGACCTTCAAACTGCCTTCTGAGATTTAAAACTTGCATCTTTCTTGACTTCTCATCACCATGAAATTCCGCTTTTAATTTATCCCATGTTTCTTTGGCAGATTTACAAGCCATAATCCTTGTGAAGATTTCTTCACTCACAAAGATATGAAGACGAAAGAGCTTTGAATCGCTTTGCCTTTTCTTCATTGAAAAATTTCATCTGTGCAATCGTAGGATTGTTTCCTAGTGGAGTGGGTTGCCTATCACTCTCCACTATCTCCCACAAGTCAAAAGCTTTGAGATATGTTTCCATTTTTACAGCCCACACACCATAATTCCGCCTCGTGAACACCGGTGTTTTTTTGGAAAATTTACAGAATCCATTGCTTAAAAAAACTCACTTAATCTCTCGTGTTTCACTCACAAACCCTTCAAAGATCAGAGGAGCTCTGATACCAATTGTTGGAAAAACTGACATATAAAGAACAGATTATTGTTGATGAACTAAGAACAAAGAACAAAGAACAAAGAACAAAGAACAAAGTCTAAAGTCTTTACAGTTGACAGAACAAGGAGCAGAAAATGTCTCTGTTGGTTACTGCCATCCCCAGTGTTTTATTTATAGAAGGAAACAAACATTACAGAAAAATAAAACACTAAAGAAACATACCAGCTATGTTCTCCTTTATCAAAGGAGTTGTATAACAAGCTAGTCTAATCCTAGATAAGCTTAAACAAATGAATTGAAAGAAACATCCTAATCTAGATAATGCTATCAGCTAACAGATAGATAGCTATCAGCTAATAGATAGATAGCAATGCAGTAGATTACTACAAAGTAATCCTGTTCCAGCTTTGGTACCAAACTTCAACACATTTGCATACCAGACTATGGTTTTGTCTGGTATTTTATCGTACCATATGGCAAGCAAGAAGAGATCTGTGTTGCCATAAAGTTGATAAAAGCCAAAGGCAAAGTCACCAGAAGGTGAAAGCCATGAGGTGTTTTCAGAAGTAGAAAGGGAAGCACCCACAGTTATATTACCACCAGTTTGAGCAACAGCAAAAGGAAGTAGCATAATGAGCAAGGAAAAGGAAAGGTGAAGGATAGGAAAGGCCATTGCAAAAGATGATGATGACTCCAAACTATGAGGCAAACTAAATTAAGGCACGGTCATTAAATAACCTATGGGAAAGAGAAGGGTGGAGCCTGAGGCCAAACACAAGTCTTCCCGGGCCTTTTCTGGACAACGGTTTTTTCTCTGAATTTTCAAGAATTACAGGCTTGGACATTACTTATGGCATACCATGGCAAGACTTTCAATCATACATAAATGGAAGTGGTTACCTGCCAATTTACTTAATTAGAATCCTTGTGGTCCCTACAGAGTGGGCGTCTGAGTGTCATGGAGTTCTCGGTCCATTTTCTATTAAGACAAATGCTGGTATAGAAGTAATGATGATGGGTTCTCAAGAGTATAGTGCATTGTATAGTTATCAGCCGTTCCTATCCTGATAAAACCCCCCATCCAATAGATTCATGAGAATATCTATAGCTACAACATGCTTCACTTACAACCGTATACTAACCATTCAACATGAAATTCAGGGGACCAAGTTGCTGGTTGTTACTTTCTTAATTATGCAAAGGGATAGCGGAAACAACCATGATGTAATGGAATGGTGTTTGATGTTTCACTTTTTGCTGTAAAAAGCTTTGTCCGACTTCGCATGGCAAGAACTACAGGTTCTTACATGTCTATCACTAAGCGTTTCCTGGAAGAAAAAATGCCCCCAAACAAGCCAAACATCTCTTGACCAAGACTTGTGTTTTTTTATTTTGATTCTCATGGTAGTACAGAGCAAATTGGACTTTATACCTAATCCCTACGCTTACTCTGCTAAGAGAGTAACACCACGATGAACTTCCATTGGTATATCTGAAGCAAGGAAACTAAAAGAACAAGAACATGCTAACCCCAAGTTTTTGGATTCATCACAACATTTTGATTCCTTGGAAACTAATTCAAATTTAACACAGAGTTTCAATTTATAAAGCTACATTTCATGGTGGAAGAAACTGTAGAAAAATCATATCTAAGTGAAATAAAGATCATTACTGACTGTATTTGCTAATTGTACTATATGGAAATGGATTTGGAGCAGCAGGAACTTCAACAACTCCTTCAAGCATCTGTGTGACCTTCCTCATGGTGGGTCTGAGAGATGGATCCTCTTGAATACACCAAATCCCGACCTTCAACAGACGCTCTAGTGTCGATATGTCATTCTTGGCCTCCGTGTCATCTCCAATTAAAACATCGAAACTTCCATCCATATAGCAGTCATAAGCCCAATCAGTCAGTACTGGATTCTCTACTTCACCGATCTCCAAATCTACATTTCTTCTACAACAGATGATCTCTAGCAGCATGACACCGAAGCTATACACATCAACCTTCACAGTGATTGGTCTGTTCCTAAACCATTCAGGTGCAACATATCCTTTTGTTCCTCTAATAGCAGTTTGAGTTTTGCTCTGATCCATCACCAAAAGCTTTGCCAGTCCAAAATCAGATATTCGAGCATTGTAATAATTGTCAAGAAGTATGTTCTGAGGCTTTATATCACAATGAATGATTTGGGTGCCGCATTCTTCATGCAGGTACAAGAGTCCTCTTGCAATGCCAAAGGCAATTTGGGTCCTTTGCTTCCAATTAGGCTTAGAGCATCCGAAAAGGAAGTTTGCTAGAGTGCCATTACTCAAGAACTCGTACACCAACAATCGATTCTGCCCCTCGTCACAAAATCCTAGCAACCGGACCAAATTCTTGTGATGCGTCTGGCCAATCACTTGTACTTCTGTTTTAAATTCTTTTTCCCCATCCTGAACCACTTTATCTAACTTCTTGACAGCAACAACCCTAGTAGAGCCTGCCTGTATTGTCCCCTTGTAAACAACACCAAAACCTCCTCTTCCCACCTCATCTTTGAAGTCATTTGTCGCTTCAGCGAGCTCTTTGTATGTAAAATACCGCAAGTTTGTCTCCAAACCACTTCCACCTTCCTTAACTTTTTCAGTTTTCTTGCGATAAATGAAGGAAGAAGTGAGACAGAAAGCACCGACCAATACAAAGTTGACAAATACAGAGGTACCAAGGACTACTGATCCAGTGATGAACTTAATGTCTGGTTTCTTTTTCTCTCCAGGAAGCTGAGGAGGAGGCCTGTCCAGAGGAACATAACCTTTCGGAAATTTGAGGAAAGCCTTCCCATTCATACCAATGTCAAATCTTCCATTCGAGAGTGGTAACTTCTTCTTCCAGCAGCCATCTCTAAAAATGGCAACAGAACATAGACAATCATTCAAGCAAGACTTTCGGCACTCATCTTCGTTAATAGGTTTGTACCTCTCATAATCAGATGTTGGCCAATCAACATTTATTAGCTCCACAAAATCATACTGATCTTCGGTGGAATTGAGTCCATCATCTCTGCAGCTTAGTTCGAAATCTGGTATGCAGCTTCCATACTTGTCATTCTGATCAAGCAAAGAAAAACCTTGTGGACATTTACATTCTGGCCTTTTATCAGCTTTTAGATTGCAGATGCTGTTATATCCACATGCTCCACTACCCAAGTCCGCTCCCATATTGACACATATATCATCTGGTTTGGACCAGACTGAGGACCAGCTTCTGTTACCGCTAGATGCTTTTGGGTAAAAATATTGAGTGAAAACACCATCAAAATTGAGTGTTGCCCTATGATAGAAGTCTATAGTAGGAAGTGCTGTTTTTGTGAGATCCTCTATCAGCCCATTTCTTCTCAATATGTACATGTAGCCTGACTCATTGAAGATCAATCGATAACCAGAATTTGATGAATTTGAAGCATCAGAAATTTCACTACTATAGTAGTCATCGTAAACAAATTTGCTTGGCAAATTCATGTAATTCAGCACAAGATTTCCATTATCAGGCAAACGGAGCTGGAATCTCCCCAGCGAAAAGTTGGTCTCCGTCCTTCGAGAAGAAACCACCCCTCCAACCTCCATAATCTGAGTAGGCAACAATGTATCAGTGGGATTGCTGAAACTCTCCCACAACCTGAAAGAATTGCTATTTTGAAGCACGAAGTTGCCAGTGTCATTCATTACACCTGACGAAACTGTACCTAGAAGGCTACCAGATGACCATATTAGGTTGCCTTGAGGATCAGTAAGCAACAGACCACGATCACCCGTCAGCTCGACCTTAGACTTCCTTGGTGCAGGATTATCTCCATTTGCATACCAAACTATGGTCTTCTCAGGAATCTTGGCATACCAAATAGACACAAGAAATGATCCTTGTATTCCAAAGGCTGAAATCCAAAAGCAAATTCTCCAGAGGAAGAAAGCCATGAGGAAGCATCATCAGTTGCAGTGATAAATGCACCCACGGGCATACTTCCATTAGTTTGAGCAACAGCCATAAGCTGTAACAGTACCATCGTTACTAGGAACATCAAAGTAAAAATAGCAGTAGCCATTCCTAGGATCTTTGAACTCACATACTTGTAACAAAGGATTAAAGAACATATTTAAGCACAAAAATGGTCCATCACAAGGGCAAGCCAGAGTTTTCAAGTCAAACTAAAGTATTAGGAAACCAACTTTCTTGCTTCCAGACCACAAATTTCATTGAAGGTTTGGACACAAAGACTTTTCAAATGCCAACAGCCAAGGGCGGAGCCAGGAATCTTTTTTATCCTGGGCTACGAACAAATAAACATAAATTGTTTTTCAATATTCATTATTAAATAGACACTCTAGTTGTTTTTCATCACTTCATTAATGATGCATGGAAATTTTTGTATTATAAATCGAAGGATGAGCTAAGAAACCATACTCCATACCGATAGGAGTTAAGCAGGTGGCAAAGATATGGTAAGTGCGTGAAATATCATGAATTTCGCTTGAGTATTTATTTATTTATTTTTATTAATATGGATATCTGGATCAGTTTATATATACCTTAACTAATTCTACGGGTCCTGAAGTTAAGGACCATATAAATCTTTAGTGGTCTTAAGATTTGTGAGATTCGAACTACTGATTTTTAGAGATCAAACCTAGAGTCTGACCAATTAGGCTACACTCCTCATGGTTAATTGAGTATTTATTAGCTACTATAAGATGGGGCTAAAGAGTAGAGAGCATTTGGGAACGCGGTGCAAACCGCGTTCCCTTAAAATTTATTTTTTTGCTAAACATTAATTTTTTTGGTATGTTTTGAATTATTTAGATGTGTTGATTTTAAAAATAATTTAAAAAAAATTATTTTGATATATTCAAATTAAAAACACTTTTAAAAACAATCACAACCATATTCCCAAACTTGTTTTTTTAATTTTATTTTTTAAAATTAAAATTTTTAATTTTTTTCTATGAATCAAATACATATAATTTGGGATATATAAAATGGGTTCTTTTATCCTGAATAGAAAATCCTAGAAATTTATTCAATGAGTAAAAAGATAAATTAATGGGATGCTAAAGGCTAAGAAGCCCAATAAAAAGGTACGAGGCTAATAAAAAATAATGCAGAGGAAATATTTACATATCCGGATTTGAAAAAAGATAAATAAAAAAGCTATACTTATAATTATAAGATGGGATATTACATTTTTTTTTAAGATCTATTTTTCTACGTGGGCTACAGCCCACCTTAGTCTTCTATGCTCCTCCGCCCCTGCCAACAGCTGCATTCCAGAAGTCTTTGCCCTTACAAGGAGGCAATGTTACATATGGTGGACCAAGTCCATGTTATTGTAGTTATTGAAATGGTAAATTTCGATGAAAAAAAGGTAGAATATTGAACAAGAACCACATAATTATTGGTGTTTGAAACGGTGGAAGTCATTTATTCAACAGAGACTTGGGACCAGGGCAATAAATGAATGGATCCAAAGACTTAAAAATTGCAAAATGGGCCCTGCTCTTTATCAAGTCTTCACAACCAAACAAAGACTTGCATGTGATGCATGACATCTGTTTGCTTTCAAGCCATCCTGAATCACTCTCTTTGACTAGAAACATTTAGTAATAAAAAAAAATATTCAGTAATAATAATTTGATATAATAAAAAATTAATAATTTTTTTTATAAATTATTTTTAGTTTATGAATTTTTTTTATTTTTAATTCATTAATTAAATATTAGATTCATTAATCAAATATCAATAAATATTAAATATTAAAAAACTTTTATTAATAATAAATATATTTTACATCAATAAAATTAATATTATATATAATTAACTGATTCACTACAAGTATATTTACTAACAAATCAGTGATAGGTCTTTCATGATTATTTACAAAACTTATTCAATATTAACATATAACCACTAACCAATGAGGAATTGGTTTAGTAAAAGCTTTAAAAAATCAATGGAAATCAAGCACTCAATCTTCTTTTTGTATACCAAAGTACTAACATGACCTGGCACGGCCAATTCCAAGCAGTGGCAAGGTGCAGTACCACTCTTCCTGACGAAAACGATAATGTTTATGATTTTTTATTCTTTAAAAAAAATGGAGAGAAAAAAGGCAAATATATCATCACAAGAGAGTCAGTGGATTTTTTCACTATATTAGCATCTCTACTTCAAATCTAATACAAAGCTTCAAAACAAAAATGTCTTCTTCTGAAAGTTCATCGCATGGAATATATTGCTATTATGTTTATAGATTTGATAGACATGATAAATCCTTAGAAAAAAGCTTGTATGTTTCAAACTTTTAAACTTAATTAGAAGATGTTATTTTAATTTTTTTTCTATTTAATTTCATGTGTTAATTAGTTTTTCTACTTAGCTTTAGTTTTGTTTTTTTTGTTAGGTTTATTTTTATCTCTTTATAAGTAGTTGATGTGTTATTTTTTTATTAGATTATTGAATTCAAAGACTTTTCAGAATATATTAAAGTTTTTTTTATTAATTTCTCTGTAGTTTCGTTAATCCTGGCAGGGAATTAAAATGGGACCTCAGGCTCGAGACATTAAAAAAAAAAAAGAGGTGGGTTCTCTTGTGTGTGTGTGTGTGTGTGTGTGTGTGTGTGTGTATTCGCATGCAACCAGCAAGACTGCCCTCTCTGTCAACAAAACATTCAACAGAATCTTGACAATCTTACCTCCAACTCACTTGCATGAGAGTATCCTTACTGGCCAACGAAAAACAGCAACATAGGATATAACTAGAGGGAGGTGCACATGGTGACAGATTTTATATTTTGAAAATCTGCTACCTTGAAGATTTAACACCTAAGTGATAACTATGCGTCTAGCTGTCGAATTTCTTTCTTTGTTGTCTCCGTAGTGTGAGTAGGCAACAATATATCAGTAGGTTTGCTGAAACTCTTTGCCTCGAGGATCAGCAACCACCAGCCCACGATTTTCATAATAATTTTCTTCAAAATACTCTGTGTTCTTCCGAAAACAGGAGGGGAATGGCCCTCGATTTACAATCAGGAAGTGGTAAAAATCGAGCACTAATCTTGAGGAAAACCATACTAATGATTGTAAATTCTATTAATCCGTGATGATGTTCTTCTGAAAAAATGAGACGTCATTTTAAACTTACAATCAGAGAGCAGTAAAATTTGATAAATAATCTTGACGAAATCCATGTAACTGTAATAAACACTCAGCTGTGGACAAGATGAAAAGCTCCTTGAAGAAAACTATAATGTTTTGCACTTCTATCAAGTAGAAGTGGTTGAGAAATGAATATACTGGCAACAGATGAATCATTAGATGAGTATGGATACAACCAGAGTCAGAAAAATCATAACTAGTTGAAATTAAGGCAGTTACTGTTGTGTTCAGGAGCAGCTAATTTCACTGAACGGGAACGGATTCGGTGGAGCAGGCACTTCAACAACTCCTTCAAGCATCTGTGTCACCTTCCTCATGGTGGGTCTAAGAGATGGCACCTCTTGAATGCACCAAATTGCAACCTTCATAGCCCTCTCTAGTGTTGATACGTCATTCATGGCCTCCATGTCATCTTCAATCAAAGCGTCAAGCGTTCCATGCCTATAGCAGTCATAAGCCCAGTCGGTCAATATAGCTCCAGTTCCACTGATCTCCAGATCTACACTTCTCCGACAACAGATGATCTCTAGCAGCAAGACACCAAAGCTATTGACATCATTAACCTTCACAGTGACTGATGTGTTCCTGAACCATTCAGGAGCAACATATCCTTTTGTTCCTCGAATGGCAGTTTTGGTCTGGCTCTGATTAATCGCCAAAAGTTTTGCCAATCCAAAATCTGATATCCGAGCATTGTAGTAGTCATCAATAAGAATGTTCTGCGGCTTTATGTCACAGTGAATGATTTGGGTGCTACATTCTTCGTGTAGGTACAAGAGTCCTCTTGCAATGCCGAAGGCAATCTGAGTTCTTTGCTTCCAACTAGGCCTTAAGCTTCCAAAAAGAAAATCGGCCCCACACAGACAGTCATTCAAGCAAGCTTTTCTGCACTGTTCTTCATTTTGAGGTTGTAAATGTTCTGCATCACCTGATGGATAATCAACATATCTTAGCTCAACAAAATCATACAGATCTTCTGAGGAATTTTTTCCATTATCTTTGCAGCTTATTTCGAAATTTGGTATGCAGCTTCCATGCTTGTCATTCTGATCAAGCAAAGAAAATTCTTGTGGACAAGTTCAATTGGGCCTTCGATCAACACTTAGGCTGCAGATGCTGTTGTATCCACACGCTCCACTACCCCAAATTGAATTAAACTTGCATATGTTTTCTGGTTCAGACCTGACAGGTGACCAGCTTCTAATAGAAGAGGATGTTTTCGGGTATGAATATTGAGTGAAAACACCATCAAAATTGAGAGTTGCCCTACGGTAGAAGTCTGTAGGAGGAAGTGCTGTTTTTGTGAGATCCTCTCTCAGCCCATTTCTTCTCAATATGTACATGTAGCCTGACTCATTGAAGATCAATCGATAACCAGTATTTGATGAATTTGAAGCATCAGAAGTTCCACTTCTATAGTAGTCGTCGTAAGCAAATTTGGTTGGCAAATTCATAGAATTCAGCACAAGATTTCCATTATCAAGCAAACGGAGCTGGAATCTCCCCAGCGAAAAGTTGGTCTCCGTCCTTCGAGAAGAAACCACCCCTCCAGCGTTTCTGTTTTGAAACTCTCCATAATCTGAGTAGGCAACAATGTATCAGTGGGATTGTTGAAACTCTCCCACAACCTGTCATAGTTTCTGTTTTGAAGCACGAAGTTGCCAGTGTCATTCATAACACCTGACGAAACTGCACCTAGAAGGATACGAGATGTCCATATTAGATTGCCTTGAGGATCAGCAAGCAACAGCCCACGATCATCAGTCAGCTCCACCTTCGATCCCCTTGGTACAGCAGGATCATCTGTAGGATCCTCTCCAATTGCATACCAAACTACGGTCTTCTCAGGAATCTTTTCATACCAAATGGACAGCAAGAAATGATCCTTGTTCTCCAGCTGGCGAAACCCGAATCCAAATTCACCAGAAGCAGAAAGCCATGAAGGAGAATCATCAGTTGCAGTGATGGATGCTCCCACAGGTACTCTTCCGTTAGTTTGAGCAACAGCCATGAATGGTAACAGTAACATTACTACTAGGAATATAAAATCAAACAGGTGAATCTTTCTAGTTTAATTTAAAATCCGATCCAAGTTGATTTTAAAATATAAGTTTTCAACTATATTTAACAACTATGCTTTAATAAGTTCACAACCTATATCAAAACAAGAAAAGAAAAAAAAATCTTTTTTCTCAAATTTTTGTCTGAGAATTGTACTTTTTTTCTTTCCTCTACCATGATATTATCAGGATCCGCAACTTCTAATTCGTTATTTGAACTTCGAAAAAAGACCTCACGGGTAAGGCTAAACAGTGTTATGGCCAAACTCTAAACACCAAGTTGGCAAGTTGTGCAGTCAAGTCCTCCTCCAATTTGAAAATATGATTAATGTTTCAGCTCAACATGAAAATAAAAGGATGGTCTAGGTTTTTTACCATGAGAAAAGCAAATAGAAGCATTAACTATTACCCTAAGACTGAGTAAATTCTTCAAGTATGCATGTGAGACAGATTCTTGCTCCCAGGAGTAGTGAAAGTGCTGTAACTAGTAGATGTACGGTAGAATCCCGCAGCAGTATATACTGTATCTATGCTGAGTGTATGTTCCAGACAGTAAATAGCAACTGTAACTTCAAACCACAACACAAACAGTAACCATTCTGCAAGGGAGAAAATATCCCAATGATTTGAACTAAGCATTCCAACTACAAAGTTACCGTTTCAGTTTCCAGCAATACATAACAGGAATTATACTGCACTGAGAGGGGGAAGAAAAATTTGTGAGGTCTTAAATGTTTTGAAGAGTAATTATTTCATGTGTGGCCTTGCACTCCTCTGCATTAGCTTGGTCCATGCCTACAAAAGCAAGTTACAAATTGTTCATTACTGAACACAGTCTCTATGGAGAGTGGTAAACATACACAAGCGGGCATGTGAAAAAGCACATGCAAGGGAGAAGTACCTATAGTTGCCGTTGACTGATGCACTAAATCCTTATTCGGCCTTGCTCTTTTTCTCTTTGGCTTTTCGTCGTGCCTTCACAATCAAAGCTACTGTTCTCCACTGCTGGCTTAGAAGGGGAAAAACTAAAAAGCATGTGTCCGTTCAAACTCACGCTGTCACGCATCCGCATACATAGGCACACAAACAGAACATTTTGGAGACTGGACAAATAATTATGCTAAGAAACAATTAGAAAGCCATGGAATATGGTCTTTCCAGAATTCAGCTTGTATTTACTTAGTGCCTTGACTAAGAAGGGAAACTGTTTCTCCAAATAATTGGAGAAATCAAATTATGCTAAGAAACATTTTGGACACTGAACAAATAATGTTGCTGTTTTTCACATGCCCCTTGATTCTTTACAGAAATTTCTTTTAATGTATTGACAATTGGATTGGAACTTGGAAATTATACGTCAGTACTTGGAAACAAAGTGCAACAATATTATTTGGATAAAACGTGGAAATGGGAGAAAATAATGACCTCAAATTTAACTATTAATGGAGTTAGGAAATTACTGATATATATAGGAATTATACCACAAATGAACGGGCAATTATTCATAGTTATCATTAATTGTAGTTTATGACAGAAACAAATTGTATAAGAACAGGCAAGAACTCAGCAATAAGATAAAGATATAAATGTTGTGAATGGAAGTATTTTCTTTATTGATAAATCACTCTTTTATAGAAGAGTTTGATAACAGAATTCCAAAAAATATTGAGAAGATAAAAACAGAGAAAGAGTTGATCTATGACAGCTTTATTTGCAACTAACATCCTAACAATCTGGAACCAATCTTGATCGACTCTTCACAAGGATCGAAGACCTCTTCTTCACAAAATGAGGCAACTGTCAACACTCCTCCTTGCATCTTTTGCTGCAGACTCCTATCTTGTTCCTCAAAGTTTCAAACCTTGCTTTTGGCAATGGCTTGGTTAATATATCAGCAAGCTGGTTTTCTGTCTTGCAATAAATCGATTCTGTTCTTCATTTTTCTGAACTTCTCTCAGAAAATAATACTTGAGCTTGAAATGCTTTGTTTTCCCATGGAAAATTGGATTGTTAGATATTGCAATTGCAGCTTGATTGTCAACATTAACTTTAGTAGCTTCCCTTTGCTCCATGTCCAGATCTGCTAGGATTTTTCTAAGCCATAAAACTTGATTTGCAGAGCGATGGCGCAACATACTCGCTCGCGTTGATTGAGCAATAACTTCTTGTTTTTTGGAACACCAGGAGAAAATTCCTGATCCAAAACTAAAACAATATCCAGACGTGCTCTTCATATCATCACAGCTGCCAGCCCAATCACTATCTGCATATCCTTGTAGCTCGAAATTTTCAGCACAACTAAACTGAATGCCATAGTTTAGTGTACCTTTTATGTATCTCACCACTCTTTTTGCAGCCTTGAAGTGTATTTCACTAGCACAATGCATGAACCTCGATAATAACCTCACTGCATGCATGATGTCTGGCCTTGTTGCCGTAAGGTACATAAGACACCCAATTAAGCTCCTGTAAATTGCTTCATCCACCTTGTCTGCCCCATCTTCTTTACTGAACTTCTCTTTCAAATTCATAGGCGTGGTCATTGATTTGCAGTCTTCCATTTTGAATTTCTTCAGAATCTCTTTGGCATACTTTTGTTGGCCAACAAAGATCCCAAGTGATTTTGCTGCACTTCCATGCCAAGAAAATAGGACATTTCACCAAGGTCTGTCATCTCAAAAACTTCCATCATTTCAGCTTTGAAGATGTCTATCATGGTTGAATTGTTACCTGTAACAAATAAATCATCCACATAAAGTGAAACAGCCATAAGACCAGTGTTTGAACTCTTGATATATAAGGTCGATTCACTCAAACTTTTGTTGAAGCCATGTTTGAGTAAATGCTCATCAATCCTGCTATACCAGGCTCTTGGAGCCTGTTTCAGTCCATATAAAGCCTTCTTCAATAAGTAAACCTTGTCTTCTTCTCCTTCTACCATGAAACCTTTAGGTTGTTCCACGTAAATCTCCTCCTGCAGGTAACCATTCAAAAATGCAGACTTCACATCAAGTTGAAATATTTTCCAACCTTTGTGAGCTGCAATTGCTAGCAACATTCTGATGGTGTCAAGACGAGCTACTGGGGCATATGTTTCTGAAAAATCCACACCAAAGACTTGTGCATAGCCTTTGACCACAATTCTAGCTTTGTGTTTGTTGATAGTGCCATCTGCATTCAATTTTGTTCTGTAAACCCATTTTACACCAATGGGTTGTTTGTGTGTCGGCATATCCACCAATTCCCATGTTTGATTCTTCTCAATCATGCTTAGCTCTTCTTTCATTCTTTGTGACCCATCTTGGATCATTTTTGGCCTCCTTATATTCTGCAGGTTCAAGCACAGCTACATTGAAGCTTTGATAAATGTCTGCAAGAAGTCTGGTACCTCTGACTGGTGTGTCATCAACATCTTCATCAAAATCTTGCATGATCTCCTTACTTGCATTGCTTGTTGTATCTTCAAAATTCCATTTTTCAGCTTCAACGAATTTGATGTCTCTGGCGATAATGACTTTTTCTTTGCGGGGTTGATAAACTCTATAGCCTTTTGTGACATTGCTATAGCCAATGAAAATTCCAGCTTCAGCCTTCCTGTCAAGCTTATCTCTTTTCACCTGAGGTATATGAGTGAAACATAAGCATCCAAACACTTTTAAGTTTTGAAGTGAAGGTTTATAACCATGCCAAACTTCATAAGGTGTTTTGTGTTGTAATGCTCTTGTTGGGCACTGTTTAACAAGAACACAAAGATGTTCACGCTTCGCCCGAAATTTTTTTGGCAAATCTTTCTCAAATAATAAGCATCTTGCCATCTCCATGATTGTCCTGTTCTTCCTCTCACTCACACCATTCTCACGAGGTGTGTAAGGTGTAGTGTATTGATGTTCAATCCTGCATCATGACAAAACTGGGCAAACTTGTTTGAAGTATATTCTGTGCCATTATCAGACCTCACAATCTGAATTTTATGACCACTTTGATTTTCAACCCAGTTTTTAAACCTCAAAAAAACACCTGCTACTTCAGCTTTGGATTTTAAAAAATACACCCAGCACATTCTTGTATAATCGTCAATGAAAGCAACATAATACCTGCTTCCATTTAACGAATCTGTCATCTGAGGGCCTGCAACATCAGTGTGAATAAGCTGAAGTTTTTCACTTGCTCTCCAAGCTTTGTTTTGAGGAAATCCAAGTCTGTGTTGCTTGCCATATTGACAAGAAACACAAACCGTGATTTTTTCTTCTAGGCTGGGCACCCCTCTCACCATCTTCCTTCTCTGCATATGAACCAAAGCTGCTTGATTGAAGTGGCCCATCCTCTTATGCCATAAGTCAGCTTCATTTGTTATGTTTGATCTTCTTCTGCTGTCTCCTCTTCCATCCAATCTAGAGAAAAGCTTTTCCCTTGCATTTTTATGGTGAAAATCTCTAATCCAGTAGGATCAGAAATTAAACAGTGCTTGTTCTTGAAAACAACCGAGTATCCTTTTTCAAGAAGTTGGCCAACACTCAACAGGTTTTGATCGATTTCAGGTACAAAAAGGACATCTGAAATGAGTTTAATACCTGAATTCCCTTCGATGGCCACTGTCCCTTTTCCTTTGACAGGAATATATTCGCCATTACCAATTCTGACTTTTGAGACACTTGATTTATCAAGATGTTTGAACAAATTCACATCATTTGTCATGTGATTTGTGCAACCACGCTTCTATCAACCAGCAATCACTTGCATGTTTGCTTACAAAGCAATGGACAAACAATTGTTCCTCCCTTGTTGATCGAAACTTGAGCCTCTTCATGTTGTTGATTTGTTTTGTTCTTGCAGATTTTTTCCATGTGTCCCAGCTGATTGCATTTCCTGCATTTAACATCAGGTCTCCACCAACAGTAGTTTTGTGAGTGATTTGTTTTCTTACAGTGTTGACAAGGGGAAAGGTTCCAACTCTTCGATTACTCTTTGCTGCTCCCTTGTATTTGATGTTCTTCCTTTTCCCTTTGTCACTTTCTTTGACTTGCACCTTTCTTTGGAAAAGCTCCTTCCATGGATTCTTCTTGCCTTATAGTTCTCCTTTGTTCTTGAGCTTGTAAGGCATTTAACAATTCTCCCAAAGATATTTTTGACAGATCTTTGGCTTCTTCTAATGAGGATATCTTTGACTCAAACCTCTCAGGTAAAGTCACAAGGATCTTTTCAACAACCCTTTGATCAGAAAGCTCCTCTCCCAATAGTCTTATTTTGTTGACTATGGAGAGTAATCTATCGAAAAAATCTCGATAGTTTACGAGTCCTTCATCTTCTGCATTTGAACTCCCTTCTCAAATTCAAAACCTGCATTTGAATTGTCCTCTCATTACCATGGAACTCCTCCTTGAGATAATTCCATATTTGTTTCCCTGTATCAAAAGCAATTATTCTTGGAAATATTGCTTGAGACAAGACATAGAGACAAGTTTTGGCTTTGAACTTCCTTGATCTCTCCTCACGATTATTTCTGATTTGGGCTATGGTTGGATCTGCAGAAAGAGGCTGAGGTTCATGTTCTTGTTCAAGAGCATCCCATAAATCGCAGGCTTGTAAGTAAGTTTTCATTCTCACAGCCCACATTTGGTAGTTCACACCAGTAAATACTGGTGGTGTTGCAAGAGAATAAGTGTTGGATGCCATTTGAAAGAATGATGAAAGGTTTTGGTTTTTTGTGGAAGAAGGGTTTCTCACAGGTTGCTCTCTTTCTCACAAGCTGGTCCCTTTAAAATCAATGTGCTCTGATACCAATTTGTAGTTTATGACAGAAACAAATTGTATAAGAACAGGCAAGAACTCAACAATAAGATAAAGATATAAATGTTGTGAATGGAAGTATTTTCTTTATTGATAAATCACTCTTTTATAGAAGAGTTTGATAACAGAATTCCAAAAAATATTGAGAAGATAAAAACAGAGAAAGAGTTGATCTATGACAGCTTTATTTGCAACTAACATCCTAACAATCTGGAACCAATCTTGACTGACTCTTCACAGCATCGAAGACCTCTTCTTCAGCAGCAAATGAGGCAACTGTCAACATTAATGATCCCATATCTAGAAACACAAACATATTTAATATGGATGGGAACAAAAACAGTAAAATAAAACAGTCCACCCTCTTAGACACTATCATATTTAAGATGCAAGATGACAACCGTGCTATGTTTGGTTCAGCTTCATTAAACAAGAATGTATCAAGAATTAGAGAGAGAGAGAGAGAGATTCAGCATACCCTCACAAGGCTGTAAAGGTCCTCTTTAAGAGGAGGTGAGAACTCTAATAGCCTTATTATTATTTGAAAGGTTAACAAGTGCAGCTCCTTTTCATAATTAAGCCTTGTTCCCATAGAATTTAAAGCACGCATCCCTACACTTCCCATCACACGGGGTGACGTTAGAAAAGCAAATAAGAACGTGAGGGATGATAGCTGATGTGGATATTTCATCAAGTTGAATCAGCTGAAAAATTAAAATTAATGCGGAGATTTGTCTAGATTTTATTGATAATAACAATACCCCACCACTTTACATAGTGGAAGCATCATTAGTGGTTAGTGCCACAATTAGTGGCATGTTTCAAGGCTCTCCTTTCTGCTCTCCTTCCTTCTATAAATGGAGACAATTAGTGCAAGTGAAGGTGTGAGTGCAAGTGTGCAGAAGAAGAAAATAGTGCAACTGTGAGAGTGAAAATAGTGCAGATTTGAGAGAAACACCGAGTGTAAGAGTGAAACACTGGGTTTTGTGGGATTGTACTTGGTTGAGTTGAGTGTTTGTATCATTCCTCCAATAATATACAATCTGCTGCCTCCGTGAACGTACCCGGTTTTGGGGAACCACGTAAATCTGCTTGTGTTGTGTTTTATTTGTGTTTGCTTTCGGTCCAGTATGCACAACAATTAAATAGGACAAAAAAAGAATATGCAGTAGTAACCAGAAAATGGAACGTACATATAAATATAACTATCATAGGAAAGATAATCAATCTTGGGAATAGAGTACATTATAACCAACTACAAATTGGCAATCTACCAGAAAAAGCTGCTAATATAATCTTACAAAAAGTTCCTGTAAATGAAGTTCACCTTGTGTCTTTCTAAATTTACTGAAAAGCAGATACTTAAAAAAAATGAAGGAATTACATATCCATAAGCTTTAAAGAAAAGGAAACCCTGAAAGAAAGACTAAGAACTGTATAGAGATCCAATTGTGATTCCTATCCAACAGTAAAACTAAAAGGGGAAAAACTGCAAAAATGCAGAAATGAAATTCTCTTCCTTTTAAAGATCTCTATACAAAGACTGTTAAGGCTACTTGTTCTGAGTAGGGTTTGAAAAACTTGGTGGAGCCTTCCTAAGACTTGTCTCCGCGGCTTTCCGAGGGTCTTTATTGGCTCCAGTTGACTTGTTAACATTTGCTGAAAGAGAAGCGAAAGGAACTAGCAATCTCCTTCCTTGATTTCTGTCTAATAATTGGACCTTTCTCTCATGGTGAAGACACAGAAGAGAGGACATGAGAACATGAATAACAATCAAGGAAAATAGAATGAGAAAAGCTCTGTGAATATTTCCCATTATGTAGTGCTGTAGAGACAGTGAGATTGCTGGTGTTTTTGGAGCTAAGGAAATGGTGGTGTCTATGATGTCTTCTCAAGGAGGCATTGCATACTGTTACAAAGAAAACCTAGGCCTGTTTGGTGGTTAAACCCCAATGTCTTAACCAGGTAGAAGATGTTCTCTTTCCCCTTGGAACTGCAGATAAACAAGAAGCTAATGGACAGACCATTCAGAATAACCAGACTATGTTTCAGCTTTCACGGTTAAAAGGGGTAGATCTAGACCATTTCCTAACAGGGTAGGCAACAATTGGACAAAAGATTTCCTAAAATCATATATAAATGAAATATCTGCATATGGGAAAAAAATTTCAGTTGGAGGACTATAAAGATGACAGAGCAGCTCATTGATCCACGTCAGCAGAAGGCAAGACAGGATCAATTATAATGCATGTTAGAATCTTGTAGAAGCATAATTTGACTGGCCACTATCCCAGTAACATTTCCGTATGAACTCCATTTTTGGTGATTTGCTTCTTTATTTTTATCAGAAGTTTAATGATATAGAACTTTTATTCTTGAATAGGTTGGAACTTGGAAGCAGCTGACCATGTGATTCTGAATTGAATATTATACTTCTGACTTCTGTGCAGTCCTTCAAATATTTAACTTAAAACCTCATGTGATTTATCACATGAGACCAAATCAGCCCCTCCTTCTTCTGTCCTTTTTTATTAAATCACTCAATAGTTTTGTACTTCTGTTAAGAGTAACAGATACAGCTAAACTTAGCTGGGAAAGACTAATTTCCACAGCAAAAAGGCAATCATCTTCTTCCAAGAAAATGCAATGCTCCTCTTTTACCATTCAGAACATAGACTAATGTCAATTGGATTCCATCTTATTCTTCTCCAACCTGATCCTAATGCAGCATTCATATAAACCTCAAGTTGGTGTAGTTAGAGCTGAGCCTTCAGGATTGCTTTTGCATGTCTAATATAGTTAATATTTCTCCCCAACCAAATTTGGCCAGCTTGACAGCCTTGCCCAATTTTTTTGATATGTATTTGTGTTTTTATTTCATAATTCACCTCATCGACAATGGTTTTTGGAGATTCAATGGTGGATTGAATAATAGAGTCTAGATTTTAAAACCTGAGAACATGCTAAAAAGGTTTCCGCCTGCCCAAACCTGAGCAGCAATCTTTGAAGCATTATTATAAGGATAATCCTCTAAATTTAGTAAATTCTCTTCCATTTAGCCATGTGATGGTGTATCACTCCTCCGTCACTTCACATTATTCAGCAGATGGTGGAAGTTTTTTTATGTTTATAAATTGCAATATCACATTATTCAGCAGTTGTTAATTAGTTTTTCTACTTAGCTTTAGTTTTTTTTTTTTTAGGTTTATTTTTATCTCTTTATAAGTAGTTGATGTGTTATTTTTTTATTAGATTATTGAATAAAACATTGCCACCCACGGAGGCAAAATAGACCTGCAATGGGACTTGGAATTTGTTAAGCTTACTTTTCATGCAACAGAAGTATAGCGTCTATGAAAAGTATAGCGCGCGTGTTGATACGCAGAAATATTCAATCATTTTACTTTTAAGTGTACGGAGTCCAAGCTACTGGAAAAAATATTGGAATGATTTTGGAAACGTGTCCAAGTAGGACGCAAGACTGGTTTTTTGTTCATCTTTTACTTTGAACCATACAGTGGTATTTAATTCAACGGAGAGCACCTTATATTCTGCCAAGTTCAAGTTCAAATTAATGGAGGATCACCAAACCAGCCTACCATGAGTTCATACGTCAAGAAAGAGACCTCCCCTTACAACTGCAAGAACAAATAAATTCCTTGTAAAAATAAATTCTGCAGAATCTAAAGACATCATTTATTTGATGCTAAAAAGTACTATAAATTAATTTTTGAAGTCTAATTTAATAGTTTAAATTTTTAATAAATTAGGCATGCTACTTTCCTGTCTTTCTATGCTGAACAATGCTGAAAACAGCAGCTACAGCATCCAGCAACCTTAAAAGTCAGTGCTTGCTTCACATGGTCTGCAGTAACTAATTGTTGGACATATTCATTACTAAGTTTTTTAAAGTGAATTAACCTCCTACAATGAACTTAATAGCAAGAATTAGAGCCCAGTAATTGCTTCTTCACAACAATATGTATCCAACCTGCTGCGACAGATCTTATAACCAGCCTCAAGCACACCATAACGTTGCCCTTGTTCTTTTTTTGCAAGTCTGGTGAATAATTAAGGTACTTATGGCATGTATGAAGAATATGATCTTGTAGAATGCAAGAGAATAAGACACCAGATTTATATGATCTTGCAAGGAGCAGTGTAAAGCAAAACTAGAACAGCTTGGAAACTAGGGCATGCATCGAATACAGCGTTACTTATGTACAGAGCAGCCTTTTGTAGTAGCAGGCAAAACAGAAATGACAAGCACTAATAATCTTAAAGTGAAGAACTTATGGTGGACAAGACACTGGTGAAGAAGCCAATAATCAAGAAAAGGTTACAAGAGAAAGATAATAGGGCTGGCAACGCTACAAAGCTGATTTAACTTGCTGCGTAAAGAAGGCATGGACATGGCGGAACAGGTACTTCAACTACTCCTTCAAGCATCTGTGTAACTTTCCTCATGGTGGGTCGGAGAGATGGATCTTCCTGAATACACCAGAAAGCAATCATCAGAAACCTCTCTAGCTTTTCTATGTCATCTAAGGCTCCGGTATCAGATCCAACGAGGGCATCCAATGTCCCTTCACGATAACAGTCATATGCCCAGTCTGTTAAAATTGCCTGTTCTTCTATGGTTCCTTTGCTCTCCACATTTCTTCTGCAACAAATGATCTCTAGCAGGAGTACACCATAGCTATACACATCCACCTTCACAGTGACGGGCAAGTTCCTGAACCATTCAGGTGCAACATACCCTTTTGTCCCTCTGATGGCTGTATGGGTCTGGCTCTGATCCAGCAACAAGAGCTTTGCCAAACCAAAGTCAGATATCCTTGCATTGTAATATTCATCCAGAAGTATATTCTGGGGCTTGATATCACAATGGATAATCTGATTGCAGCACTCTTCATGCAAGTACAAAAGTCCTCTTGCAACTCCAAAGGCAATTTGGATTCTTTTCTTCCAACCAGGTTTTGCATCTTGAAAAATAAAACTCGATAGACTTCCATTGCTCATGAACTCATACACCAACAACCGCTGATCTCCTTCTTCGCAGAATCCCAGCAACCGAACCAGATTCTTGTGATGGGTCTGGCCGATCACATTTACTTCCGTCTTGAATTCCCTCACCCTATCTTCTGCCACATTATTTAGCTTCTTCACAGCCACAACAATGCTATACCCTATATGCACTACCCCTCTGTAAACAACTCCAAATGCTCCTCTTCCCAACTCTTCCTGGAACCCCTCTGTTGCTTCTGCAAGCTCTTGGTAAGTAAAACACCGCAAATTTGTTTCGACAGCACCGTCTTTCTGAGGAATTCTCTTTGTTCTCCTGCGGTAGATGAAAAAAAAACCCATACAAATTGCACAAACCAACAAAAAGTTCACAAACACAGAGCAGCCCAAAAACACAGATCCCACCAGGATCAAACCGTCTCTGTCTTTTTTGTTGTTAGGGAAATAAGGACTTCGTGGATTGACATTACTTCTCCTCACTTTGAGAAGAGCCTTCGCATCAACAATAGTCTGTACTCTTCCATTCGAGAGTGGCAGCTTCTTCTTCCAACACATATCACCAGATCTGAAAATAGCGACAGCACACATACAATCATTCAAGCAAGACTGTCTGCACTTTTCTTCAGTGAAAGGCTGCAAGAGAGCGTAGTCAGATGTTGGCCAATCCGTATTTGTAAGTTCTTCAAAATCGTACAAATCTTCCACGGGAGCCACCTCATCTTCTTCACAGCTTTGTGTGTAGTTTGGTCTGCAACTTCCATACTGATCACTTGGATCGAGTAACGAGTATCCTCCAGGGCATTCGCAGATTGGTCTTCCATCTGAATTCAGCCTGCAGACGCTGTTGAACCCACAGGTTCCACTGCCAGCACTAACAGAACTTGCTTGGCAAATATTATCTGGTTGAGACCAAATTGGTGTCCACCTTTCATTGCCAGTAGATGCTTTTGGGTGATAATACTGGGTGAAAACTCCGTCAAAGTTGAGAGTTGCTCTGTGATAGAAGTCTCCAGTGGAGGCAGTTACTCTCTGTGTTAGAGAGAATATTTGGTCATTCTTCCTCAATATATACAGGTATCCTGACTCATTAAAGACCACTTGATAGCTAGGACTCGATGAATCCAACACACCACCGGTACCACTTTCATAATAAGGTTCATTAGTATAATCACTAGGCAGGTTTATTGTTGCTAGCACAAGATTCCCGTTATCTCTAAGTTTAAGCTGGAACCTTCCCTTAGAAAAGTTGGTTTCTGATTGGCGAGAAGAAAGGGTCATCCCCCTGTCCAAGACCTGTGAAGGCAGTAAAGTGTCAGCAGGATTCTTGAAACTCTCCCACAGCTTATCAGAAACACGATCTCGAAGCACGAAGTTGCCTGTGTCAGTCATGGCACCGTAGGCAACATCACCAATGATTGTCTCGGATCTCCACAACTCTCTTCCTTGAGGGTCAGTAAGTGAAATCCCGCGATTGGCAGTCAGCACTGCCTTGGACCCTGTTGGTGCAGGTTTATCTCCATTTGCATACCAGACTATGGTTTTGTCTGGTATTTTATCGTACCATATGGCAAGCAAGAAGAGATCTTTGTTGCCATAAAGTTGATAAAAGCCAAAGGCAAAGTCACCAGAAGGTGAAAGCCATGAGGTGTTGTCAGAAGTGGAAAGGGAAGCACCCACAGTTATATTACCACCAGTTTGAGAAACAGCAAAAGGAGGTAGCATAATGAGCAAGGAAAACGAAAGATGAAGAATAGGAAAGGCCATTGCAAAATATGATGACTCCAAACTATGAGGCAAACGAAGTTCAAGGCACGGTCATTAAATAACCTATGGGAAAAAGAAGGGTGGAGCCTGAAGCCAAACACAAGTCTTCTTGGGCCTTTTCTTGGCAATGGTATTTTCTCTGAATTTTCATGAATTACAGACTAGAGTATGTTCATGGTATACCATAGCAAGACTTTCAACCCTACATAAACGGTAGAAGTTACCTGTCAATATACTTGGTTATAATCCTTATAGTCTCTCAAGAGTTGGGTCTGAGTCGCGGATTTCTCTGTCTATTTTGAATCAAGACAAATGCTGATATAGAAGATTTTTGTCAAAGTGGTTACCAGATATTCCAACTATGTACCGTCTTGGAAAATCTTTCCCGGAATTTAACCCAGGTTGAGGTTCATTTTGTGAAAATATCATTAGTAATATGGAGTGACAACGAAGGAGAGAAATGAAAATTGGTTACAACTTATGCATCATCATTTCTGAATTGGAAAATTATTTTACGTTGGATATGATAGAAAATGAGAAGACTAAAATTTCTAGTGCCTGTGACAGTGAAAACTTAACATTTTAGTGCCAAATAATTGATACAAGTGATGATGATGGGTTTTACAGTTTATACTTTATAGTGCGTTACGTAGCTATCAGCTGTGCCTATCCTGATAGAACCGCCCATCCAATAGATTCATGAGAATATCCATAGCTACAACATGCTTCACTTACAACCGTATACTAACTATTCAACATGAAATTCAAGGGACCAAGTTGCTGGTTGTTAATTTCTTAATTATGCAAAGGGCTAGCGGAAACTGTTGAAAGCTAAGCTGGTTACTTGTGTTTGAAGTCCTAGAAGAAGATTATGCAGGCTGTAGCAAGAAAAATGAAGAAATGAAAGGAATTCTGTTAAATCGGTTAAAGAGGCAGTTAAAACAATTATGGCAATTATAGTCGTTTTTTACTGTTACAAATATGTTACAAACCGTTTATTACATGTGTAACAATCGTAGCCCTCTATTAATGGATGGATGAGATGATCTTGGAGGAATCAGTTACATTAAAAGTGTATAAAAGCAGAGTTTGCTGCATTAATGAAATATAGAAAAAATACAAGAATTTGCTTTTCAATCTTCTCTGCAAACTTGTTTACAATTTTTAACTCACTGGTACCAAAAAAGTAACATATTTATGCACACAAATGGTCCGTGACAATGGAAAAGTCCAGAGTTTTCAGTCGACATAAAAACTCATGCTAAATGAACCTAAATTTATTGACTAATCAATCAATATCAGCAAGAAAAAAGCTCATTGAAACCTTCCAATACGAAGACTTCTCAATTGCCAACTGCATTTTTCCAATAGTCCTTGTCCTCCAGGGGGCAGATATATTTAAAAAATGTACCGCGTCATGGAAGTTACCGCGTCATGGAAGTTCTAATCTAAGAAAAAAGGACCAAGAGGCACCACTGTCAACGAATTACTTGTGTAACCTTTCTTTTGCAAAGACTTGGCCAGATGCCATGTTCAAGATGCATTCCCTTATCAAACAACTTTGCTACGCTTGTACTTCTTGCACTTTCCTTGCATTAGAAAAAATACCACGACCATGGCCAGCTAAATCTAAATCCAAGCTTTTAGTCATATTTGTCATACCGGCTGGTCATACCAAATTATCAATAAATTCAAATCAATTATTTTTATTAAAATAAATTGTTTTGTTTTAAAAAAAAATCTTTAAAGTTGACTCAAACAGGTAAATATCTTTCTAGTTTAATTTAAAATCCAATCCAAGTTGACTTCAAAATATAAGTTTTCAAGTTAGACTATGTAGAAAATAGTTTTTCTTATTACTTCTGTTTACAATATATAGCTATATCTATAGCAGAATTTGTTTGACTGTTACAAGAATTATAAATAGCATTAAAAACTATAATTACTAATATTCGGTTACTCAGTCAGTTTTGATTGAGAAGAGAAAATCTCTCTTCAGTTACATAATCAGCAGAGGATATCTCTCTAACACCCTCCCTCAAACTTGGCGGGCCTGCACGAACAAGTTTGCGAGTAAAAAGAACATGACGATTCTTGTGAAGAGGCTTGGTGAGCAGATCGACAGGCTGATCTATGGAAGGGATAAAGCAAACACGATGGCTTCCAAGTGCAACCTTCTCATGAACAAAGTGATAATCAAGTTCAATATGTTTAGTGCGGGCATGGAATACCAGATTAGAAGCCATGTACGTAGCACTGAGGTTATCACAATGCAAGAGAATGGGAAACTAAATGCAAGCACCAAGTTCATAGAGCAAGTAGGCTAAACAAGTAGTCTCTGCACTAGCATGGGAAAGAGAACGATACTCGGACTCAGCACTGGAACGAGCAATGGTAGGTTGCTTTTTAGAGCACCAAGAGACCAAATTAGTGCCAAGATAAATAAGATAACCAGACGTTGAATGGCGAGATTAAGCGACCAAACTCAATTAGCATCCGCATAGGCAGCAAGATAAGTAGGATGGTGCTGAGGACCAAAGAACAAGCCATGGTCAAGTGAGCCTTTGATATAGCGAAGTATGCGCTTAGCAGCAATTAAGTGAGGGATGTGTGGTTGACTCATGAACTGAGCAATAGAATTAACAGCAAAGGCAATGTCAGGGCGAGTGATTGTCAAGACTGTAAGGATCTAACAATTTCCCGAAAGACCGATGGATTGGGAAGGAGAGCACCATCATTAGAAGTGAGAGTATCCTTTGCTGACATCGGAGTACTCACAGGTTTACTAAGCAGCATATCATGCTTCACGAGAAGATCATATGCATATTTGAGTTGACTGATATGAACACCTTTATTGTGGGATGTAACCTGCAAACCGAGAAAGTAGTGTAGATTTCCAAGATCTTTGATGTCAAAGCCCCGACTTAAAGCATCAATAAAACTTTGTAAAAGTCGATCATCACTACCGGTGACCACAATGTCATCAACATAGAGGAGAAAATAAATTGTATGACACTCGTGTTGGAAAACAAACAGAGATGAATCAACCAAGCTCTGAACAAAACCAATTGATAATAAGAAGCATGTCATTCAGTGAAACCATGCAGGGGAGCTTGCTTGAGGCCGTAGATGGCCTTATTGAGCTTGCAAACATGAGATGGTCGTGACTGATTGATGAATCCCGGTTGTTGAGTCATATAGACGTCTTTTTTAAGAAGGCCATGAAGGAACGCGTTCTTCACGTCCAATTGACGAAGTGACCAGCCTCTAGATACAGCAAGAGAAAGCACAACACGAATAGTTGCAGGTTTAATAACAGGGCTAAAGGTATTTGTATAGTCTATACCTTGTTGTTAATGAAATCCTTTAGCCACAAGTCGTGCTTTGTGACGTTGAATTGTGCCATTTGGGTTGTGCTTTACTCGAAATACCCATTTGCAGCTAACAAGATTTTGAGAGGAAGGAGGAACCAATGTCCAAGTTTTATTTTTCAACAAAGCATTGATTTCATCAGCCATTGCAGCACGCCATATCGCATGTTTAGAAGCTTGAGTGTAGCATGTGGGCTCTGTAGTTTCAATGACAGTGAGGAGAGCACGAGGAATTGGAAGTTTGATAGTTCCATCCGTGGGAATTTTAGGTTGCACAATATCATGCTGTAGACGTGTCCTCTTGGGTGGAGATGGCGGCGCAGGAAGAGACTGAGGAGCAGGTGATGAAGATGTGGATGTTGTTGAAGGATTAGAGACAAGAGAAGGATCACTTGAGACCAGCTGTGGAATAGTTGCATCAGGGGCAGATGGCTGAAGAGAGGTGGACTCTATCTGTGAAGTAACTGGATGTAATGAATGTCGGCGCTGATAAGTGAGGATGGGGACGGCGGTGGGCGCTATAGACTGGGATGGAGCCAATGATGTTGTAATCGGGAATTCAATACCCACTTCATGCTGCTCTGGTTGAGACATAAGATAAGGAGAGCTGTTGTTCTCAGCAGGTGGATTTGGATCAGAAGGAGCAAGCTGTGGGAGTTCTGAGCTAGACAAAAGTGTGAATTCCAATGAGCCAATCGGCCAATCGAATGTGCCCCGGAATCGTTTATAAGGAAAAATTGTTTCGTTAAAAATAACATGCCTAGAAATATAGACACGACTGGTGGTAGGATCTAGACAACAATAACCTTTGTGTTGAGAACTGTAACCAAGAAAGACACACTCAATGCTACGACTCGAAAGTTTATCAGAGACATAAGACCCAAGATGAGGAAAACAGGAACATCCAAAAACCTGAAGAGAGGAATAGGAAGGTGGGCTACCATAGAGACGAGTATGTGGAGTATCCCAAAGTGGGTGTAGGAAAAAGATTAATAAGGTAAACAGAGGTTAAAACAGCTTCAACCCAAAGATTATGTGGAGTACCAGAAGTGAGAAGGAGACTGCGAGTCATTGTAGCAATATGACGGTGCTTACGTTCGGCAAGGCCATTTTGTTGTGGTGTGTGGGGGCAAGAAAATCTTTGTTGAATTCCCAAGGCTTTACGATAATGAGAAAAGGCATTATTGACATATTCTGTCCCATTATCACTTTGAAGAAATTGAATGGTTTGGTGAAAGATGTTTTGAATCTTGGCAACTAAAGTTTGAAAATGAGTGAGGACTTCATTTTTGCGACGCATGGGGTAAATCCAAGTGTAGCGTGAGAATTCATCAGTAAATAGAACATAATATTTGAAACCACTTATAGAAATGGTAGAGAAGGACCAGACATCACTATGTATAATATGAAAAGGAGTGGTAACAGTCTCTTTGTTGGAATTAAAAGGTAATTGGTGAGACTTGTTAAGTGCACAGTCTCGACAAAAAGAAGGAAAAGACAATTTGGAATTAATTGTAGGACTTAGATGAGCGAAGACATTTGATGACGAATGACCCAAACGATTGTGCCAGATAGAGGAGTGAACAGAAGCAAGGGCTTGTGGAGAAGTAGAGACGCTTGATAGATTAAGCGGATACAAACCATCTTTACAAGGCCCTGAAACAATAGACATCCAGTGCGTAAGCAATAGATTTGATAGAAGTCAAGTGCAAAGAGAAAGAAAACATGATTATCTTTAGTGAAACGAGCAACAGATAGAAGATTTTTACAAATGGATGGAATACGGAAGACATTTTGTAGAGTGAAGGTGGAAGAGCCTAATGAAAAAGAAAGGTTACCAGTATGAGAAACAGGCATTGAGTCCCCATTACCTATATAGACATTATGCGGCCAAACACAAGTCTTCTAGGGCCTTTTCTTGGCAATGGTATTTTCTCTGAATTTTCATGAATTACAGACTAGAGTATGCTCATGGTATACCATAGCAAGACTTTTAACCCTACATAAATGGTAGAAGTTACCTGTCAATCTACTTGGTTATAATCCTTATAGTCTCACCAGAGTTGGGTCTGAGTCGCGGATTCCTCTGTCCATTTTCAATCAAGACAAATGCTTATATAGTAGATTTTTATCAAAGTGGTTACCAGATATTCCAACTATGTACCGTCTTGGATAATCTTTCCCGGAATTTAACCCAGGATGAGGTTCATTTTGTGAAAATATCATCATGCAAACAACAGTAAAAACAAGACACTGATGAAGTGACAACGGAGAGAAATGAAAATTGGTTACGTGCATCATCATTTCTGAATTGGAAAATTATTTTACATTGGATATGATAGAAAATGAGAAGACTAAAATTTCTAATGCCTGTGACAGTGAAAACTTAAAATTTTAGTGCCAAATAATTGATACAGGTGATGATGATGGGTTTTACAGTTTATAGTGCATTATGGAGCTATCAGCTGTGCCTATCCTGATAGAACCGCCCATCCAATAGATTCATGAGAATATCTAGTCCTACATTCCCCCCTTTGCATCAAATATCTATAGCTACTGTAAAAAGCTTTATCCAACTTCGCATGGAAGAGAGCACAGGTTTTTACAGGTCAATCACTAAGCATTTCCTGGAGGAGAAAGCCCCAAAACAAACAAAGCATCTCTTGACCAAGACTTTTGTTTTTTGTCTGCCTTTTGTAGTAGCAGACAAAACAGAATTGACAAGCACTAATCATCATACAGTGAATAACTTATGGTGGACAAGACACCGGTGAAAAAGCCAATAATCAAGAAAAGGTTTCTAGTGAAAGATAGTAGTGCTGGCAACGCTACAAAGCTGATTTAACTTGCTGCGTAAAGAGGGCATGGACATGGTGGAACAGGCACTTCAACTACTCCTTCAAGCATCTGTGTAACTTTCCTCATGGTGGGTCGGAGAGATGGATCTTCCTGAATACACCAGAAAGCAATCATCAGAAACCTCTCTACCTTTTCTATGTCATCTAAGGCTCCGGTATCAGATCCAACGAGGGCATCCAATGTCCCTTCACGATAACAGTCATATGCCCAGTCTGTTAAAATTGCCTGTTCTTCTATGGTTGCTTTGCTCTCCACATTTCTTCTGCAACAAATGATCTCTAGCAGAAGTACACCATAGCTATACACATCCACCTTCACAGTGACGGGAATGTTCCTGAACCATTCAGGTGCAACATGTTGGGAATTCCGGCTCCCCCATGCGTGGACCGGTGGTGTACTGATAGTTGCTCATAGGAGGCTTAAGCACACTGAGACAATATTTAACGTGATTCGACAAATCACCTACATCCCGAAAGAGAGTCATTGTATTAGAGATTGAGAAAGGGTTACAATAAATACTTGTAGAGGAGGAGGATTACATCCACTCTACTCAATTCATCAACTCTCATTGCTGCTCTTGCAGCTGCTGCAATGGCAGCAAGGCTTCTGCCATTGCAGCTCTCTCTTTCTCTCTACTCTCTTGCACAAACTCACCACACTCTCTACACCATTTGCTCTCTCACATATGCCTCTATTTATAGGCATAAATGGTGCCATCAGCTCCAGCTCTTCTTCAACAAAGGTGGTTGCACATGGGTTGCACCATTTTATTAATGGTTGGTGCAACTACCATTGACAATGGCAACCCTCTCTTCTTAGGGTAGGCTGCACAAGTCATTGCCCATTAATGGCAAATCTCAACAATCACCCCCTTTGACATTTATATGGGCAATTGTCCTCTTGTTTCTTCAGCACAAGCTTGCATCCTGCAGCTCTTCCAAGCTTACCATTCCGAGACCATCTGTGGCCAAGTTTACAGGTACTCGCCATACCTTTCAATCACTAGAGTCACCAAAGCACACCTTTTCTCACACAAAAGGATCACTACAACCAGATGGTCTCCCACATCACATCTGAAGAGTGTTAACGCTTGTCTCTGGGAAAACATTCCCCTTCGAGCGTATCAACCATGCTCGGTTCGGAATGATTCATCAAGTCTTACATCAAGGCTTACAACACCCCCTCGAATGGAAATTTCTTTTTCCAAGTGCGACAGTCATTATCTGAGTATCTCAATATGATCACGAGCTCACCACTCTTCCAAGAGTCTACTCATCCAGGAGTTGCGCCTGCCCTCTGTTCCACCCTAGGAACCACGCCTTACTTCTCCGTGAGTCTCTTGCTCTTAGTCTCAAGAGTCCAGGTAGCTCTCCACCTTCACCTATGGGGGCAGCCCATTAAAGGTTGATCCATATATGTCTTGATACTGAGTATTACAATGCCTTCACCGAGCTCACCACCATGACAAGAGTCAACTTGTTCCCGGAACCTGCGCATGTCCTCTGCTTCTTCATAGCAGCCGCGTCTTAATGCTCCACAAGTCACACACTTATTGTCCAAGGCAAATGTCTTCTAGCTCATTGATCTTTAGCATGGGGGCAATATCCATGAAAGTCAATCCTGCATTTGTCTTCATACTCATCATAGCCACTTCATTGGCTATACACCTATCCACTTATATCCAGCCATCACATTGGCTCTGGGGCGTTCTGAACTGGGCTCATATCGTGGCCCACACACCTTCTCCTCAAGTTTCTCCGCTCATCGTCATGCGGCGGTCTGAACTGGGGCTCCTCTCATGGCCCTCACACCTTTTCTAAGGTGTCTTCGCCTGTTATCATGAGGCGGTCTGAACTGGGGCTCCTATCACGGCCCTCACACCTTCTCTCTAAGATGTCTTCGCCTTTTATCGTAGGCGGTCGCCTTTTATCACAGGCATTTGCACCCCCTCAATTAGGTGCCTCTACAACAGCTCTCTTTCCATCCTTGCATGTATTAGAAAGGTCTTTGCCTGTTGTCTTCATCAAGAGCACAAGAGACTTCCTATTGTACAAAATTTAACAGTCTCTGCTCTGAGCTTCATCTAGGAACATTTCTTCTCCTTGCATCTATTGTCTCATTACAGTACCTCGTTGGATCATACGGATACTCCTGCACAATCTCCGTATGCCCTCGTGCAATTTCTGTTCTCCAGATTTCTCCCTATTCCTTGCTTATGTTTGACAGCAGCTCATCCTGTCACAACACCTGTCCAAGTCAAAATAGAGTGCCAATCTTTATCCCCTTGCTGTATTCCTCTTCCATTATCAGGGTCTTCATCAATTCTCCCCTCGAGAAATCACAGTCACCAAATCTAACTTCTTTGGAGAAATCACCACTCCATCAGATCCTTGAACATACGGAACCCAACTGTTCCCTTGTGCCGTCATCCTACTAGTCTTCAACCGTTTCATTACAAACTGCTATATATACGAAAATAGTACCGTATGGATAATCCTTCCACTAAGCAAGTTCCCAGGAAAGATTAGAGGGGTCACACTGGTCCCGCTTAAAACCCAATCTCCTAGCCAGAACTTCTTAGGCCATATCTATTCATCGTACTGTCTTTTCGTGTAAACAACCATTTGCTAGCTTTGTTGCGGCTTTCCTTTACAAGTGATCTGGAATATACTGGTTTAATACATGATTTCTCAATATCTAGTGAGACTACCAGTGCTTAGATTCGTCATGATTGGTCTTAATCAATTTTCACTCTACACCTCTAATTGTCCACTTGATTGGGTGTCCCGAGTGTCCCAATTTTGCCTTCCTTCAAAGCAATTAAAATTCTCCCCACTTAGCAATTCAGCACATGTAATTGGGTAAACATGTGCACCTTCTTCTTCTTCATCTCTAACGACCACCATGAAGACCATTAGATGCTTCCTGATCGGGCAATCTGTCTTAATAATTCACCACCACCACTTTTGGTCTCAAATCTCAATGATCGGACCATACCATTGCATCCGGAATGATCAAATTAGCTGGAAACAAGTCTGAAATCATCCAAATCGCATTTCAGACGGCTAAGATTTGATCAAAACAATTCTGGCCTAATTAGCGGCCCAGATTCAATCTCAGATCCGGTTGCATGTAGACTCCGCTACACAGAATCGTATCCCTCAGCTCGCGGCTCGGCTCGGTTCCAACACATCTCGGCTCAGCTCGGCTAGGCTCACGGCTGATGACGTGGCAGGTGAGTCCCACTTTGCTGACGTGTCTGATGACTGGATGATGGTATGTCTGCTGACTGGACGCTACCATAGCATGCCAACTGTGCATGCTGGCGTCATGCTTACGTCATGATGATGTCATCCTTATCTGGGTCTGGCACATAGGTCGAGTCGTCTGGTATTCGGGTCGGGTCAGCTCATCCGGGCGAAGAAGACGCGTGTGACGCGTGGCGCGCGTCTGTGCACGTGGCCAGCAACCTTGCCGGCGCGTGAGAACGATGCCGACGTCCAATTTCGACGTTGTTTTCACCAGTGGCTTCATCTCTTCCTCCTCTACACAGTGGTATAGTCAAAACACAATTTTGAAAACTTTCATTTTTGAGCAAAAATCAAACACCCCTTTAAACCATATGCTCTGATACCAATTGTTGGGGATTCCGGCTCCCTCATGCGCGAACCGGTGGTATATTGATAGTTGCTCATAGGAGGCTTAAGCACACTGAGACAATATTTAACGTGGTTCGGCAAATCGCCTACATCCATAAGAGAGAGTCATTGTATTAGAGATAGAGAAAGGGTTACAATAAATACATGTAAAGGAGGAGGATTACATCCACTCTACTCAACTCATCAACTCTCATTGCTGCTCTTGCAGCTGCTGCCATTGCAGCTCTCTCTTTCTCTCTACTCTCTTGCACAAACTCACCACACTTTCTACACCTTTTGCCCTCTCACGTATGCCTCTATTTATAGACATGAATGGTGCCACCAACTCCAGCTCTTCTTCAACAAAGGTGGCTACACATGGGTTGCACCATTTTGTCAATGGTTGGTGCAACTACCATTGACAATGGCAACCCTCTCTTCTTAGGGTAGGTTGCACAAGTCATTGCCCATTAATGGCAAATCTCAACACAACATACCTTTTTGTCCCTCTGATGGCAGTATGGGTTTGGCTCTGATCCAGCAACAAGAGCTTTGCCAAACCAAAGTCAGATATCCTTGCATTGTAAGAAGTATATTCTGGGGCTTGATATCACAATGGATAATCTGATTTCTGCACTCTTCATGCAAGCACAAAAGTCCTCTTGCAACTCCAAAGTCAATTTGGATTCTTTTCTTCCAACCAGGTTTTGCGTCTTGAAAAATAGAACTTGATAGACTTCCATTGCTCATGAACTCATACATTAATGAGTATTACAGTTGGAAGAAAAATTGAGTCTCCAACTATCCGCGTATCAAATGAATAAATTAATGAAGTAAAAGTAATTAAAGCTTTAGAAAATTGTAAATCTCAACGGTCTAGTTTTCCAATATTAACGTGAAGAAATTAAAGGGTGTTCAAAAAAGAGAAATTATTAGAAATATGTCACGACCCGATTTCCAGATTCATGATCGGCACATAAACAAGGTTCCCTTCAAGATTTAATACCTATTCGAACCCAAACTTACATACAAACTTATCGTTCAAATAAGTCAATCATAGTTCAACACAGCAGTAACAACAAAACTAACTTTATAATATATATAATTCAATTGTTTTAATACAAGAGTTCATATAAATTCATAGTTTTTAAGCACTAACTAGACATAAAGAAAAATGTTCAAATTACAACAAAAAAAAGTAGGTTCTGAAGGTCTAACAAAAATAATCTGCTATCAAGCTATAAACCTGAAAAGAATAAATAATAAGAGGGCGAGTTCAAAAACTCAATGAATAGATAACATTCAATATACACATACAAAGTAATACAATAACAAGAAATATATATACAAGTACGGTCTTAGGTTTTTACAGAAAAATTTCTTAAATAGACCATAATAAGAAGATTTCCATTATCAAGCAAACGGAGCTGGAATCTCCCCAGCAAAAAGTTGGTCTCTGTTTGTTACGACCTGAATCCCGGATCCATGACCGGCACATAGGCAAGGTTCCCCTCCAAGGTTCCATACCTATGCAAACCCAAACTTACACACAAACTTATCCTAACTCAATCAGAGTTCAACGCAGCATTAATAACAAAATTAACTTCATAATATAATTGAATTGTCTTAATACAAGAGTTAATATAATTCATAGTTTTGACGCACTAACTTGACATAAAAGGAAGATACAAATTACAACCAAAAAGCAGGTTCGGAAGGTTCAACAAAAGTAACCTGCTATCAAGCTATAAGCCTGAAAAGATAAATAATGAGATGGTTAGTTCAACAACTCAGTGAGTAGATAACGTTCAATACACACACATGAGGTAATACAGCAATGAGAAATATATATACAAGTATGGCTCTAGGTTCTTATAGAAAGGTTTCTCAAATAGGCCATAACAAGAATATCTTATGGTAAAGCTCGTCAGAAAATCAAAATGCAATGAGCATGAGGCTCCGTACTGTGGGATGATCAGTCCACACAGGTTGGTGACCCCCCCAACCAACTAGGGTTCAAATACGATGTGCACAAAGACTAACACTACCCTGTTAGCATGGGTATTCTGACTGACATACCATAGGTTCATAATCATAATCAAACAGACATATTCATATCTCAAGGCTCAACTCATGACATCAATCAAATGAGGAGCTATCAATTCAGAATTCAATTCAAAATATATACTGGTTCATATCAAGAATTCAGATTCAACAATTGATCATGCTTTATCAAAACAAGGATAATAATCAATATATATATTATCAAGAAACATGATTCAATTCATAATAACAAATCAAATATTTATACTATTTCTCATGCATATGGAAAATTATCCACTCACCTGACTCGAAAGCAACAAAACTCAAAGTTGATACCGAAAGAAATCCTACTAACGTCCCGCCGGTAGAATATCAGGATTATCTGAATACAAATGAGACATATTCAAGAACGAATCGAAAGAATATATAACCTATTTAATACACTTATGTAAGGATATATTCCATAACCCTATATGTTTTTGAACTAACTAGTCAATTTTCTCAAAAACCCAAAATTTAACGGTTTTCCCGAAATCTAATCTATAATAAAACAACTAATAAAATTGATAATAATTCACTAAATAACCCTCAATTATTCATCAAACCAATCTGACAAAGCTAATATTACAGCTAGGGACTAATCTGTAATTTATCATATTTTAAGGGTCAAATTGCAACTTTTGTCAAATTGAAGGACCAAACTAAACATATCATAAATCCATTACTATACTGAATTTCTGACCATAATTAGTCCTCATTTCTGTCCAGATCATCTCATTATACTCCAAGGACCATTCTGGAATTTTACCAAATTTTTAGGGTCAAATGTAATTTTTGTCAAATTGAAGGACTAAATTGAAAGTGTTAAAATTTCATAACTATACAGTAATTTTGTCCATAATTCATATGTTATTCTGTTCAGATTCTCGGAATAGGCTCCAGGGACCAATCTGTAAATTTTCCAAAGTTTGAGGACTAAACTGTAATTTTCCAAAATTAAGGGACCAAACCGAAATTTTGTCATATTCAACCTCCAACCCAGAATTTTTAATAGAAACCTACTGTTCTCTCCAAATTCCTAACACAATTTCACCATTTAAACAAAATCATAACTCAAAATCATCATCTTTCAATTCAATCTCTCAAAATCATCCAAATAATCAAATACCCACAACAATTAACCCATAACATTCAACTTAATTCATCAATTAACCCAAAACATAAATTTTTAAAACCCTAACATTAATCAAAACTGAAATTAAAGCTTAATTAACATACATTTATACATTTAACAACCTAAATCTTACCTTTAAACTTATTCTCTTCAACTCCTTTCTATTTCCCTTCTAATTCCATTCCCTCTTTTCTCTTCTTCTTCTTTTTTCTCCCTTCTCTCTCACGGTTTGCTACCTCAATTTTCAGATCTCTTCTTTTGTTTTTTTTTCCCTCTCTCTATTTATATTTATCAACTATTGTTCAATTACCACACTACCCCTCATTTAATTTATTCCTACATCTAAGCCTTCAAAGGCTTTCTAGCCTTTTCCTATCCCTTTAATTTAAAACATTACACCGTCCTTCAAGAAGAAACCACCCCTCCAACCTCCATAATCTGAGTAGGCAACAATGTATCAGTGGGATTGCTGAAACTCTCCCACAACCTATCAGAATTGTTATTTTGAAGCACGAAGTTGCTAGTGTCATTCATAACACCTGACGAAATTGTACCTAGAAGGATACCAGATGACCATATTATGTTGCCTTGAGGATCAGTAAGCACCAGCCCGCTATCACCCCTCAGCTCGACCTTAGACTTGTTAAATATAATTTGTAACTTTCAATATCTTTTATTAGCTTTTATGGTCTTTTCAGTTATCTTTTATTAGCTTTTATGGTCTTTTATTAAGAGGAAGTGTTTCTACTTCTTCATTAATTAAGTTGTAGTTTTTTTACTCTTCCTTGTACTATAAAAGGTGAGTAGAACAACAAGAAAATATAACAAGATTTGCCTCAGGTATCGAGACGTAGCTCTACCATTTATCCTTCCAATTCCTCCTTCTTCTTTGTTTCCGCTTTTATTTCCAACAGATTTGGTATCAGAGCCATTTGGTTCTTTTATGGCTTCTTCATCTAGCATTTCTACCTTCTCCTATACAACCACGCAGATTCCTATCATTGATGGATATCATTACGAATACTGGAGTTCTCAAATGGAGACTATCTTCATTTCACAAGACTTATGGACATGAGTTGATGAGGGGTTTGCAGAACCACCCCATGAAGGATCTTCTGCTTCTTGGTCTAAAGAAGACGCAAAAGATTACAAGTAGAATGTGCAGAGAAATGCAATTGCCTTGAGAATAATAAAGCAAAGAGTAAGCAAATCAATCTATCCTAGGATCTTCTCTATTAAGAAGGCAAGAGAAGCATGGGAGATATTGAGAAGTGAATTTCAAGGCTCTCAGAAAGCCATTTCTATTCGACTGCAGAATTTATGGAGAGAGTTTGAAAATCTTGCAATGAAGGATATTGAGTTGGTTAAAGACTTCTCTTCTAAAACCACTGAAATTATCAATCAAATCAAAAGTTGTGGAGACAATATTTCAGATAAAAGAATTACAGAGAAGATTCTTAGGAGTTTGCCACAAAAATTTGAACATATAGTTGTTGTTATTGAAGAAACAAAAGATCTGTCAAGACTTTCAATTCATGAATTGATGGGATCTTTAGAAGCGCATGATCAAAGGGTGAACCAGTATAATAAGCAACCAATGGAGCAGGCTTTTCAGATAAAAGCTAATTTTTCTGGCAGGAGGGGAGCAAGTTTTCATCATCAGAGAGGAGGAAGATCATTTTACAGAAGAGACTCATATGGAAGAGCAGGAGAAAGTCAGAATCACAGCAAAGGTAGAAGTAGGAGTAGAGGAAGAGGAAGAGCGAATTTTCAACCAAGAATAGGCAGCAATTCCTATTGCTCTATTTGCAAGAGAACTGGTAATGAAACTCAAGATTGTTTCTACAAGTGCACCAGATGTAAAAATTCCACTCACTCTGTTAGAAACTGCTGGCTCAAAGACAAGGAAGATGACTATGGAGAGAACAATACTGCAAATTTTTCAAAGGAAAAAGATCAATTGTTCTATTCATGCATGAATGTAGAACACAAAGAAGAAGAAGTATGGTATCTTGATAGTGGTTGTAGTCATCATATTACTGGTGATCGCTCAAGCTTTGAAACTCTTGATGAAGAGTTTTCTTCTCATGTTGAACTTGGCGACAGCAAAAAGGTAGAGATCAAAGGAAGAGGTGATGTTGCAATCCACTCAAATAAAGGTAATAAAAAATGCATTCATGATGTGTTTTACTCTCCTAGCATTGGTCAGAATCTATTGAGTGTGGGACAAATGATGAGAAGAGGTTATAGACTAATTTTTTATGATGCTCAGTGTGAGATTTATAATAAAAACACAAATCAAAAAGTAGTTGTGGTCAAGATGAGTTCTAATAATATCTTTCCTTTTAACATGAAATTGCTTCATCATGTTGCTATGAGGAGTGAACATCTTGATGATTCTCAACTTTGGCACTTAAGATATGGACACTTAAATTACAATGGGTTGCAGTTATTGAAGAAGAAGGATCTGGTCTCTGGTTTGCCTTCTATCCAGAATCAAGTTGGGATTTGTGAAAGATGTGTGTATGGAAAAATGCATCGGTTTCCCTTTCCAAAGACAGCCTGGAGAGCCAAAGCACCACTTGAATTGGTTCATGCAGACATTTGTGGTCCTACGCGTACACCATCTCTGAATAATAAGAGATATTTCCTACTTTTTGTTGATGATTTTTCCATAATGATCTAGATCTATTTTCTTAACAACAAATCAGATGCTTTCTCTGTCTTTCTGCAATTTAAAGCTCTTGCAAAAAAGCAAAGTGGGTACCAAATAAATATTCTAAGGACAGACCGTGGAGGAGAGTTCATTTACAAGCCTTTTCTTGATTATTGCAAAGAGAATGGCATTCAAAGGCAACTTACAGTCAGACATACACCTCAGCAGAATAGAGTTGCAGAGAGGAAGAACAGAACTATTGAAGAAATGGCAAGAAGCATGCTAAAAGGGAAAGGACTTCCTAACAAATTTTGGGCATAAGCTGTCAATACTGCAACTTACATTCTCAATCACTCTCCAACAAAGGCAGTCAGAAATCAAACTCCATTTGAAGCATGGCACAAGAGAAAGCCTGATGTCGGCCATCTTAAAGTTTTTGGAAGCATTGCTTATGCTCTTATTCCTTCTCAAAGTAGAGACAAGTTTGATGAGAAAGGGGAGAAACTTATATTCATTGGTTATAGTGATGAATCAAAAGGTTTTTGACTTTTCAACCCTAAAAAGGATCAGTTACTATTGTCCAGAGATGTTATCTGTGATGAAACTGCTGCTTGGAAATGGGATGATTCTGTCAATCCTGAAACGACAATTCTGGAGTTACCTCAAGCTTTAGAGCAGCATGATGTTTCCAATTCTCAAAACAGAACTGGTTCAATTTTGCAGAATGGAGGAAGCTCATCAAGTTCTACTAATGAATCAGACTCGGAAACTCCTCCCAGAACAGTTCGTTCATTAACTGACATATACAACTCTTGTCATGTTGCATTCTTTCCAGGTGAACCTCAGAATTTTGAAGAAGCAGTAAAAAAAGAAGAATGGAGGAAAGCTATGAATGAAGAGATGATAAGTATTGAAAAAAATCAGACTTGGAAGTTAGTTGATCTACTAAAAGAGAAGAAAGCAGTGGGATTAAAATGGGTGTTCAAGATTAAATACCATGAAGATGGCAGCATTCAAAAGCATAAGGCTAGAATTGTTGCTAAAGGCTATTCTCAGCAGCCTGGAGTTGATTTTACAGAAACCTTTGCACCTGTTGCAAGGATGGAAACTATCAGAATTGTTCTTGCTTTATCCGCACAACTTCAGTTGCATGTGTTTCAGCTTGATGTTAAGTCAGCGTTTCTTAATGGTGAATTGCAAGAGGAAGTCTATGTTCAGCAGCCTCCTGGATATGAATTAAAAGGAGAAGAAGATAAAGTCTATAGACTTCATAAAGCTCTATATGGATTAAAACAGGCTCCAAGAGCGTGGAATCATAAAATTGATCTTTATCTTCATCAGAATGGTTTTAGCAGAAGTCAATCCGAACCATCACTCTATATAAAGAAGAAGGAAGAAGATTTTTGAATGGTTTGTTTCTCTGTTGATGATCTGATTTATGCAGGAACAAGTAAGAATATGGTTGCAGAATTCAAGACTGCTATGATGAGAGAATTCGAAATGTCAAATCTTGGTTTAATGAGATATTTTCTTGGTATTCAAGTGAAGCAATCTCCAGGAAAAATCTTTATTTCATAAGAGAAGTATGTTACAGATCTCTTAATGAAATTTCATATGTTAGAGTGTAAACCAGTAGCATCTCCAATGGCAGCAAATGAGAAATTACTGCAAGATGATGGTGCATCAAAGATTGATTCAAAGTATTTCAGAAGCCTCGTTGGGTCCTTAATCTACCTCACAAATTCAAGACCTGATATTCTTTATTCTGTCAGCATTATCTCTAGATTTATGGAGAATCCCAGCAAACTTCACCTTGAAGCAGCTAAGAGGATCTTGCGATATCTTCAAGGAACCAAGAATCATGGAATCTTGTATAAACAACAAGATAAAAACAAGTTGATTGGATATTCTGATAGTGATTGGGCAGGAAGCTATGATGATAGGAAGAGTACATCTGGATATGTGTTTTGTCTTGGAACAAATGTAATCTCTTGGTGTTCAAGGAAGCAGAGTTCTATAGCCTTATCTTCTGCAGAGGCAAAGTATATTGCAGCAAATGAAGCCGTTTGTCAGTCAGTTTGGTTGAGAAGAATCCTTTGTGATCTACAACAAAATATTCTTGATCCTACCACTATTTTCTGTGATAATATGTCAGTCATTGCTATGACCAAGAATCCTGTTTTTCATGCAAGATCAAAACATAGAGTTAAGACATCATTTTATTAGAGAGATGGTCAACAAGAAGGAGATCCAGCTAGAATTTATCAACACTTATGATCAACCTGCAGACGTACTCACCAAAGCTGTTCCGGCTGAGAAGTTTCAGCAATTCAAGGAATTTTTTAAGATTACAAATTAAGAGGGGGTGTTAAATATAATTTGTAACTTTCAATATCTTTTATTAGCTTTTATGGTCTTTTTCAGTTATCTTTTATTAGCTTTTATGGTCTTTTATTAAGAGGAAGTGTTTCTACTTCTTCATTAATTAAGTTGTAGTTTTTTTACTCTTCCTTGTACTATAAAAGGTGAGTAGAACAACAAGAAAATATAACAAGATTTATCTCAGTTATTGAGCTGTAGCTCTACCATTTATCCTTCCAATTCCTCCTTCTTCTTTGTTTCCGCTTTTATTTCCAACAAGACTCCCTTGGTGCAGGATCATCTCCATTTGCATACCAAACTATGCTCTTCTCAGGAATCTTGGCATACCAAATAGACAGCAAGAAATGATCCTTGTATTCCAAAGGCTGAAATCCAAAAGCAAATTCTCCAGAGGAAGAAAGCCATGAAGGAGCATCATCAGTTGCAGTGATAAATGCACCCACGGGCATACTTCCATTAGTTTGAGCAACAGCCATAAGCTGTAACAGTACCATCGTTACTAGGAACATCAAAGTAAAAATAGCAGTAGCCATTCCTAGGATCTTTGAACTCACATACTTGTAACAAAGGATTAAAGAACATATTTAAGCACAAAAATGGTCCATCACAAGGGCAAGCCAGAGTTTTCAAGTCAAACTAAAGTATTAGGAAACCAATTTTCTTGCTTCCAGACCACAAATTTCATTGAAGGTTTGGACACAAAGACTTTTCAAATCCCAACAGCTGCATTCCAGAAGTCTTTGCCCTTACAAGGAGGCAATGTTACATATGGTGGACCAAGTCCATGTTAGTGTAGTTATTGAAATGGTAAATTTCGATGAAAAAAAGGTAGAATATTGAACAAGAACCACATAATTATTGGTGTTTGAAACGGTGGAAGTCATTTATTCAACAGAGACTTGGGACCAGGGCAATAAATGAATGGATCCAAAGACTTAAAATTTTGCAAAATGGGCCCTGCCCTTTATAAAGTCTTCACAACCAGACAAAGACTTGCATGTGATGCATGACATCTGTTTGCTTTCAAGCCATCCTGAATCACTCTCTTTGACTAGAAACATTTAGTAATAAAAAAAATATTCAGTAATAATAATTTGATATAATAAAAAATTAATAATTTTTTTTATAAATTATTTTTAGTTTATGAATTTTCTTTTTATTTTTAATTCATTAATTAAATATTAGATTCATTAATCAAATATCAATAAATATTAAATATTAAATTTGTTTATTAATAATAAATATATTTTACATCAATAAAATTAATATTATATATAATTAACTGATTCACTACAAGTATATTTACTAACAAATCAGTGATAGGTCTTTCATGATTATTTACAAAACTTATTCAATATTAACATATAACCACTAACCAATGAGGAATTGGTTTAGTAAAAGCTTAAAAAAATCAATGGAAATCAAGTACTCAATCTTCTTTTTGTATACCAAAGTACTAACATGGCCTGGCACGGCCAATTCCAAGCAGTGGCAAGGTGCACCACTCTTCTTAACGAAAACGATAATGTTTGTCATAATCCAATTTTTGAATAAATATTAAAAAAAATGATAATAGTTGAGAATTGGGTTAAGACAACACAAATTCAAAGTTCAATGTTGAAATTTTTAAAATTTGAGAGTCAATTGGTCAGAAATTGAAGAATTAATAAGTTTGAGAATTTAATTAAAATTTGGATTAGTTTAATTAATGAAAACATGAGCTTAATTAAAGAATTGATGAGTTTGAGTTCTTAATTAAACTTTGATTTAATTAATTAAAGGAATCAGGGGTTCAATTGAAGAAACACAAAAATTGGGAGCTCATACAAAGAAAAATTGCTAGGAAATTAAAGTTCAAGGACCAAATTAAATAGTCCAGAAACCCGGATCATTGTGTAAATGGTACTATAACTGAGGGTTCAATTGAAAGTAATCCAAGGGCATAATTAGAAATTAATTATTACTGATTGAGATCCAAATTGTTGAATTTAAAACGTGTAGGGACCAAATTGAAAATAGTGCAACGGTGCCGTTTGCAATACTGTTCGTCATCCCGTCCATTTCGACAGGGCAGCCGATTCAACAGGAAAATCACAGTGCATCCGATCCAAATCGTGACCATGTCTTCTGCCACGATCCCGATCGTGGAGGAGACTTTGACAAGATCTCTGGCCTTATAAAAGGGATAAGAAACCCAGCGCCTAAGGACGGACAGAAGGGGGAAGAACAGGGGGAGAACTGGAGCAGAACCCATAGAAAAAAACTCAGAAAACAGGGGAACAACGGGGCTGGACAAAGAACCGAACAAACCGAAGGAGGAGGAACCCAGCAAAAAGCAAGGAAAAGAACACTGGAAACAGGAACACAACGGGGGGGAAGACTGAAAAAAAAACCAGAGAAGACAAGCAAAGAAAAAGCCACACACAGAGCAAACACCCAGACCCAAATTCGAAAGGAGAAGCTAGCACTGTCCTCTATTCTCCACCACAAGGACTGAGGAACCAGGGGAAACGGAGGAGTGAAGAGCAGAGGAGAGCAGAGAGTAAGTAAAAAAAACCAACAAACAGAAACACAAGAACAGAGGAGAAGAGACTGAGAGGAGGAGGAAGGGAGAATTCTCCAAGAGTGCTCGAACTATTGTGGTCGCCTGCGCCTTCGAATCGCCAGGTAAGGCTTCCCTTTTATCTTCGTTTCTGCACATTTGTTGTTGTAGGAGAAGAGCACGGGGCGAAGGTAATTTAATTACCTTCGCCCTGTGCAGCGCACGCGTGGCTTGAACCACGCGTGCCTGCAGCTTCAGCCAAGTCACCGGCTTGGGCCGATGTGGCCGGCCGGGCCGGGCCGGGTCCACCTAGCCCATGTAATGAAATGAGCCCGGCCAAAAAAATAAAAAAGAATAAAAAATAAAAAAATAGGAAAATAAAAAAGGTAAAAAAATAAAAAATAAAATGTGAATGCATGAATAAAAATAATATAAATTTATCTGTTTATTCACTGACGCTAGAGTCCGGAATAAAAATACCAGTTTAAATTTATATTATTTTTTATTTATTGTATTTTATTTTATTTAAAAAAAAATGTGTGTATGTATAAATAAAAAATAATAAATATGAATTTATTATTTTTGTTCATTGACCTTGAGTCGAATAAAAATATTGATTCAAATTTATTTCATTGTATTTTATTTAAATTACATAAAAATAAAAAATATGCATGAAAAATAAAATAACATAAATTTATTGGTTTATTCACTGACGCAGAGTCAGGAATAAAGATACTGATGTAAATTTATTTTATTTTATTGTATTTTACTTTTATTTAGTTACATAAAAAATGTGTATGCGTAAAAAATAAATTTATTTGATTTGTTTATTCACTGACGTCAGAGTCAGGAATAAAAAAAAAATTGATTTAGATTTATTTTATTTTTATAGCTGCGTAATATTTACCAACGTCAGAGTTGGAAATATCCGTAGTTAAATATTTACTGGCGCCAGAGTCAGGAATATTACACGCAAACCATTATAGCATAAACCGACAAAATGTTAGCAATTTATGACAAAACCAGCAATGCAGCCTGCCTCAGGCAGGACGTTTAAGGGGTGATAGTATCTTCCCTTTTGCGTAACCAGTCCCGTACCATAGAATCTCTGTTGACCAGTTAGGGTTCCTAGTGACCATAATACTAGGTGGCGACTCCTTAAACAAGACCATTCCCCATCAAAGAACAGGATGCTAGAAATCCGTTCTTTTTATTTAAACCTTTAAATTTTTAAGGCCGCCGCGATGTCGGGTGCGACAATGTTTATGATTTTTTATTCTTTAAAAAAAATGGAGAGAAAAAAGACAAATATATCATCACAAGAGAGTCAGTGGATTTTTTCACTATATTAGCATCTCTACTTCAAATCTAATACAAAGCTTCAAAACAAAAATGTCTTCTTCTGAATGTTCATCGCATGGAATATATTGCTACTATGTTTATAGATTTGATAGACATGATAAATCCTTAGAAAAAAGCTTGTATGTTTCAAACTTTTAAACTTAATTAGAAGATGTTATTTTAATTTTTTTTCTATTTAATTTCATGTGTTAATTAGTTTTTCTACTTAGCTTTAGTTTTGTTTTTTTTGTTAGGTTTATTTTTATCTCTTTATAAGTAGTTGATGTGTTATTTTTTTATTAGATTATTGAATTCAAAGACTTTTCAGAATATATTAAAGTTTTTTTTATTAATTTCTCTGTAGTTTCGTTAATCCTGGCAGGGAATTAAAATGGGACCTCAGGCTCGAGACATTAAAAAAAAAAAAGAGGGGGGTTCTCTTGTGTGTGTGTGTGTGTGTGTGTGTGTGTGTGTGTGTGTATTCGCATGCAACCAGCAAGACTGCCCTCTCTGTCAACAAAACATTCAACAGAATCTTGACAATCTTACCTCCAACTCACTTGCATGAGAGTATCCTTACTGGCCAACGAAAAACAGCAACATAGGATATAACTAGAGGGAGGTGCACATGGTGACAGATTTTATATTTTGAAAATCTGCTACCTTGAAGATTTAACACCTAAGTGATAACTATGCGTCTAGCTGTCGAATTTCTTTCTTTGTTGTCTCCGTAGTGTGAGTAGGCAACAATATATCAGTAGGTTTGCTGAAACTCTTTGCCTCGAGGATCAGCAACCACCAGCCCACGATTTTCATAATAATTTTCTTCAAAATTCTCTGTGTTCTTCCGAAAACAGGAGGGGAATGGCCCTCGATTTACAATCAGGAAGTGGTAAAAATCGAGCACTAATCTTGAGGAAAACCATACTAATGATTGTAAATTCTATTAATCCGTGATGATGTTCTTCTGAAAAAATGAGAAGTCATTTTAAACTTACAATCAGAGAGCAGCAAAATTTGAGAAATAATCTTGACGAAATCCATGTAACTGTAATAAACACTCAGCTGTGGACAAGATGAAAAGCTCCTTGAAGAAAACTATAATGTTTTGCACTTCTATCAAGTAGAAGTGGTTGAGAAATGAATATACTGGCAACAGATGAATCATTAGATGAGTATGGATACAACCAGAGTCAGAAAAATCATAACTAGTTGAAATTAAGGCAGTTACTGTTGTGTTCTTAAGCTTCCAAAAAGAAAATCGGCCCCACACAGACAGTCATTCAAGCAAGCTTTTCTGCACTGTTCTTCATTTTGAGGTTGTAAATGTTCTGCATCACCTGATGGATAATCAACATATCTTAGCTCAACAAAATCATACAGATCTTCTGAGGAATTTTTTCCATTATCTTTGCAGCTTATTTCGAAATTTGGTATGCAGCTTCCATGCTTGTCATTCTGATCAAGCAAAGAAAATTCTTGTGGACAAGTACAATTGGGCCTTCGATCAACACTTAGGCTGCAGATGCTGTTGTATCCACACGCTCCACTACCCCAAATTGAATTAAACTTGCATATATTTTCTGGTTCAGACCTGACAGGTGACCAACTTCTAATAGAAGAGGATGTTTTCGGGTATGAATATTGAGTGAAAACACCATCAAAATTGAGAGTTGCCCTACGGTAGAAGTCTGTAGGAGGAAGTGCTGTTTTTGTGAGATCCTCTCTCAGCCCATTTCTTCTCATTATGTACATGTAGCCTGACTCATTGAAGATCAATCGATAACCAGTATTTGATGAATTTGAAGCATCAGAAGTTCCACTTCTATAGTAGTCGTCGTAAGCAAATTTGGTTGGCAAATTCATAGAATTCAGCACAAGATTTCCATTATCAAGCAAACGAAGCTGGAATCTCCGCAGCGAAAAGTTGGTCTCCGTCCTTCGAGAAGAAACCACCCCTCCAACCTCCATAATCTGAGTAGGCAACAATGTATCAGTGGGATTATTGAAACTCTCCACAAACTGTCAGAATTTCTGTTTTGAATTCACGAAGTTGCCAGTGTCATTCATAACACCTGACGAAACTGCACCTAGAAGGATACGAGATGTCCATATTAGATTGCCTTGAGGATCAGCAAGCAACAGCCCACGATCATCAGTCAGCTCCACCTTCGATCCCCTTGGTACAGCAGGATCATCTGTAGGATCCTCTCCAATTGCATACCAAACTACGGTCTTCTCAGGAATCTTTTCATACCAAATGGACAACAAGAAATGATCCTTGTTCTCCAGCTGGCGAAACCCGAATGCAAATTCACCAGAAGCAGAAAGCCATGAAGGAGAATCATCAGTTGCAGTGATGGATGCTCCCACTGGTACTCTCCCGTTAGTTTGAGCAACAGCCATGAATGGTAACAGTAACATTACTACTAGGAATATAAAATCAAAACTAGAAGAAGCCATTCCTGGAAATTTTTTAACTCACTGGTACTAAAAAAGTAACATATTTAAGCACACAAATGGTCCATGACAAGGGAAAAGTCCAGAGTTTTCAGTCGACATAAAAACTCATGCTAAATGAACCTAAATTTATTGACTAATCAATCAATATCAGCAAGAAAAAAGCTCATTGAAACCTTCCAATACGAAGACTTCTCAATTGCCAACTGCATTTTTCCAATAGTCCTTGTCCTCTAGGGGGCAGATATATTTAAAAAATGTACCGCGTCATGGAAGTTACCGCGTCATGGAAGTTCTAATCTAAGAACAAAGGACCATGAGGCACCATTGTCAACGAATTACCTGTGTAACCTTTCTTTTGCAAAGACTTGGCCAGATGCCATTTTCAAGATGCATTCCCTTATCAAACAACTTTGCTACGCTTGTACTTCTTGCACTTTCCTTGCATTAATTAGAAAAAATACCACGACCGTGGCCAGCTAAATCTAAATCGAAGCTTTTAGTCATATTTGGCATACCGGCTGATCATACCAAATTATCAATAAATTCAAATCAATCATTTTTATTAAAATAAATTGTTTTGTTTTAAAAAAAAAATCTTTAAAGTTGACTCAAACAGGTGAATATCTTTCTAGTTTAATTTAAAATCCGATCCAATTTGATTTTAAAATATAAGTTTTCAAGTTAGACTATATTTAACAACTATGCTTTAATAAGTTCACAACCTATATCAAAACAAGGAAAAAAAAATCTTTTTCTCCAATTTTTGCCTGAGAATTGTACTTGTTTTCTTTCCTCAATGCAATCAATAAAAACCCTACTATGATATTATCAGGATCCGCAACTTCTAATTCGTTATTTGAACTTCGAAAAAAGACCTCACGGGTAAGGCTAAACAGTGTTATGGCCAAACTCTGAACACCAAGTTGGCAAGTTGTGCAGTCAAGTCCTCCTCCAATTTGAAAATATGATTAATGTTTCAGCTCAACATGAAAATAAAAGGATGGTCTAGGTTTTTTACCATGAGAAAAGCAAATAGAAGCATTAACTATTACCCTAAGACTGAGTAAATTCTTCAAGTATGCATGTGAGACAGATTCTTGCTCCCAGGAGTAGTGAAAGTGCTGTAACTAGTAGATGTACGGTAGAATCCCGCAGCAGTATATACTGTATCTATGCTGAGTGTATGTTCCAGAAAGTAAATAGCAACTGTAACTTCAAACCACAACACAAACAGTAACCACTCTGCATGGGAGAAAATATCCCAATGATTTGAACTAAGCATTCCAACTACAAAGTTATCGTTTCAGTTTCCAGCAATACATAACAGGAATTATACTGCACTGAGAGGGGGAAGAAAAATTTGTTACAAATTGTTCCTTACTGAACACAGTCTCTATGGAGAGTGGTAAACATACACAAGCGTGCATGTGAAAAAGCACATGCAAGGGAGAAGTACCTATAGTTGCCGTTGACTGATGCACTAAATCCTTCTTCGGCCTTGCTCCTTTTCTCTTTGGCTTTTCGTCGTGCCTTCACAATCAAAGCTACTGTTCTCCACTGCTGGCTTAGAAGGGGAAAAACTAAAAAGCATGTGTCCGTTCAAACTCACGCTGTCACGCATCCGCATACATAGGCACACAAACAGAACATTTTGGAGACTGGACAAATAATTATGCTAAGAAACAATTAGAAAGCCATGGAATATGGTCATTCCAGAATTCAGCTTGTATTTACTTGGTGCCTTGACTAAGAAGGGAAGCTGTTTCTCCAAATAATTGGAGAAATCAAATTATGCTAAGAAACATTTTGGAGACTGAACAAATAATGTTGCTGTTTTTCACATGCCCCTTGATTCTTTACAGAAATTTCTTTCAATGTATTGACAATTGGATTGGAACTTGGAAATTATACGCACTTGGAAACAAAGTGCAACAATATTATTTGGATAAACGTGGAAATGGAAGAAAATAATGACCTCAAATTTAACTATTAATGGAGTTAGGAAATTACTGATATATATATGAATTATACCACAAATGAACGGGCAATTATTTCATAGTTATCATTAATGATCCCATATCTAGAAACACAAACATATTTAATATGGATGGGAACAAAAACAGTAAAATCAAACAGTCCAGTACCCTCTTAGACACTAGCATATTTAAGATGCAAGATGACAACCGTGCTATGTTTGGTTCAGCTTCATTAAACAAGAATGTATCAAGAATTAGAGAGAGAGAGAGAGATTAAGCATACCCTCACAAGGCTGTAAAGCTCCTCTTTAAGAGGAGGTGAGAACTCTAATAGCCTTATTATTATTTGAAAGGTTAACAAGTGCAGCTCCTTTTCATAAGCCTTGTTCCCGTAGAATTTAAAGCACGCATCCCTACACTTCCCATCACACGGGGTGACGTTAGAAAACCAAATAAGAACGTGAGGGATGATAGCTGATGTGGATATTTCATCAAGTTGCATCAGCTGAAAAATTAAAATTAAATAGGACAAAAAAAGAATATGCAGTAGTAACCAGAAAATGCAACATAAATATAAATATAACTATCATAGGAAAGATAATCAATCTTGGGAATAGAGTACATTATAACCAATTACAAATTGGCAATCTACCAGAAAAAAGCTGCTAATATAATCTTACAAAAAGTTCCTGTAAACGAAGTTCACCTTGTGTCTTTCTAAATTTACTGAAATGCAGATACTTAAAAAAAATGAAGGAATTACAGATCCATAAGCTTTAAAGAAAAGGAAACCCTGAAAGAAAGACTAAGAACTGTATAGAGGTCCAATTGTGATACCTATCCAACAGTAAAACTAAAAGGGGAAAAACTGCAAAAATGCAGAAAGAGAATGAAATTCTCTTCCTTTTAAAGATCTCTATACAAAGACTGTAAAGGCTACTTGTTCTGAGTAGGGTTTGAAAAACTTGGTGGAGCCTTCCTGAGACTTGTCTCCGCAGCTTTCCGAGGGTCTTTATTGGCTCCAGTTGACTTGTTAACATTTGCTGAAAGAGAAGCGAAAGGAACTAGCAATCTCCTTCCTTGATTTCTGTCTAATAATTGGACCTTTCTCTCATGGTGAAGACACAGAAGAGAGGACATGAGAACATGAATAACAATCAAGGAAAATAGAATGAGAAAAGCTCTCTGAATATTTCCCAATATGTAGTGCTGTAGAGACAGTGAGATTGCTGGTGTTTTTGGAGCTAAGGAAATGGTGGTGTCTATGATGTCTTCTCAAGGAGGCATTGCATACTGTTACAAATAGTTTGTGCTCAACTCTGGCTAGGTGTAAATATATATACAAAAAGAAAACCTAGGCCTGTTTGGTGGTTAAACCCCAATGTCTTAACCAGGTAGAAGATGTTCTCTTTCCCCTTGGAACTGCAGATAAACAAGAAGCTAATGGACAGACCATTCAGAATAACCAGACTATGTTTCAGCTTTCACGGTTAAAAGGGGTAGATCTAGACCATTTCCTAACAGGGTAGGCAATAATTGGACAAAAGATTTCCTAAAATCATATATAAATGAAATATCTGCATATGGGAAAAAAAATTCAGTTGGAGGACTATAAAGATGACAGAGCAGCTCATTGATCCACGTCAGCAGAAGGCAAGACAGGATCAATTATAATGCATGTTAGAATCTTGTAGAAGCATAATTTGACTGGCCACTATCCCAGTAACATTTCCATATGAACTCTATTTTTGGTGATCTGCTTCTTTATTTTTATCAGAAGTTTAATGATAGAACTTTTATTCTTGAATAGGTTGGAACTCGGAAGCAGCTGACCATGTGATTCTGAATTGAATATTATACTTCTGACTTCTGTGCAGTCCTTCAAATATTTAACTTAAAACCTCATGTGACTTATCACATGAGACCAAATCAGCCCCTCCTTCTTCTGTCCTTTTTTATTAAATCACTCAATAGTTTTGTACTTCTGTTAAGAGTAACAGATACAGCTAAACTTAGCTGGGAAAGACTAATTTCCACAGCAAAAAGCAATCATCTTCTTCCAAGAAAATGCAATGCTCCTCTTTTACCATTCAGAACATAGACTAATGTCAATTGGATTCCATCTTATTCTTCTCCAACCTGATCCTAATGCAGCATTCATATAAACCTCAAGTTGGTGTAGTTAGCGTGAGCCTTCAGGATTGCTTTTGCATGTCTAATATAGTTAATATTTCTCCCCAACCAAATTTGGCCAGCTTGACAGCCTTGCACAATTTTTTTGATATGTATGTGTTTTTATTTCATAATTCACCTCATCGACAATGGTTTTTGGAGATTCAAAGGTGGATTGAATAATAGAGTCTAGATTTTAAAACCTGAGAACATGCTAAAAAGGTATCCGCCTGCCCAATCCTGAGAAGCAATCTTTGAAGCATTATTATAAGGATAATCCTCTAAATTTAGTAAATTCTCTTCCATTTAGCCATGTGATGGTGTATCACTCCTCCGTCACTTCACATTATTCAGCAGATGGTGGAAGTTTTTTTATGTTTATAAATTGCAATATCATCTCCTAGGGTAGAAGAAAAATGATCTGGAGGTTTAAGATCCTTTACATGAGAATTTGGGAGGTCTAGTCAAGGAACTTTGAGAGAGGTATTTAGAATATAGTTTTTGGTGAAGTCACTTGGTGGTTTCCTGGGCTGGGAATCCTGAGTACATGTGAACAGTAATTCTACAAGCAAGGGAAAATGCATTTATGCCAACAGGAACAAAATAGAGACATTACTCATTTCCAACTCCTTGAATGAAAGATATTGCTGCCATGATCATATGCATTCTGATCTCATATAATACTGGAAAATATGGCATCAGAATTACCAGGAACATGCATTGTTTTTGCATAAAATCAATGTACCAACAAGATCTCACTGATTAAAGATGCTGATCCTGGATCTAACAGCATCAAAGTTGCTTCTAGATAACTCTCCCAACATCATCACAACAGGACCTAAGGATTCTCAAATGCCTTGTACCTATATTGCCTACAATCACACTGACAATCTCAAAACATAATAAAAATTTTCTATCGATGATCCTAATTTCCCTATTCCCCAAATTCCTGAAAATAATTCACCTAGTCTACAGCTTTTAACGCATTTTGAAAAAAACAATACAATATCCTCAGGTATTGCATGATCTAAACTACTCTGTCTCTTTTCTGATATAGACATAATACATAACTTTAGATAGCTAAATGGATTCGACTTTCACATACACAAAATTCCGTTGATTCATTTCAACGAATCATCAATCATACAGAAAAAGGTTTACATAATTTATCTTTCAGGCATATAATAGCCACATGTCATTTAGTTTTCTCATTACATAACTATTGAAGCATTATCAGTCCACATGTCTTTCAGGTTTCCCATTATCTAGCAACATTGACTTATTTTCCTTCCAAATAAGATTTTTAAAACCAAATATTCTTGCAAAACAAGATATCAACTGCTCATGAATTACTTCATCAGAAGGAAGCACAGTACCTGTCTCCCTTCTCAAAGATGTAACCTGTTTATCAGCAATCCCACAAGGCACAATATGCTTAAAATAGTCTAAATCAGGATCAATGTTGAATGCCAATCCATGAGAAGTGATTCTGGATGATATGCAAACTCCAATTGCACCAATCTTTCTATCTCCAACCCAAACCCCAGTCTCACACTTTTTTCGTGCACTAGCTTTCACACCATGTAGTGATGCCATCTCAATCATTGTTAATTCAAGTCTCTCCACATAATTCCGAGCACCAAGTCCAACGTCACAAAGAGAAATGACAGGTTATAAGATGGCTTGATGAGGACCATCAGTGGCGGAGGCAGGGGGAGGCTGGCAGGGGCCCGGGCCCCTGTAAATTTTTTTTTCTCAGCCTCTCCCTTTATAAAATGTTTAAAATTTTAATTTTTTTTTTAAATTTCTTTTAATTTGGCCCCCTTACTTTTTTCTTCTTGCTCCGCCTCTGAGGACCATGATATGTAATGTCACCTCCTCTTTGTGTATAGTGAAGTTCAGTTCCTATCTTTTCAAGTTCATCACAGGGATCAATAAATATTGATCAGTTCACTGTTTTCCAAGAGTATATGTAGGAGAGTGTTGCAGGGACAACAGCGTATCCAGAATCGTATGAGCTTTTCTATTAGAGAATAGCTTTTCCTGAAGCTTAAGTGCTTCCAAGTAGTTGACCGTTCCTAATTTCCAAACCTCAAGATTTAATGGAAATCACATTCTCTGCAAACCAAGAAATAGTTAATCCTTATTCCTATCTTATTCTCACATGGCATCATTGTGTTATAATCACATGATACCATTGCACACCAAATAATAGAATCAGATCTAAACATTAAAAAACCAAAAATTTCCACGCACATGCAACTTCAGCTAACATTTGTAATTCTGAGTTGACAGATACACTCTTTCATTATAATGTGAAGTAGTAAGAATTTTAACTGTCAATGACACACAAAAACTACAAGAAAGGAAAAGAAAATCAAAGAAGACAGAACCAATCTTTTTTTTGCTAACGAATTAGTGCATGATTAACTTGCAAAATCTAGGAGATCAGAAGGAACAGCTATGAATGCCAAAATAATGAATAGCAAAAATTAAAAAAAAAATATCTTCATAAAAAAACACTTTCTCCTCTCCGTCTTATACTGTAACTAAACCACCAAAAAATAAAGAGCTTATTTGGGAAAAAATGCACCGATTCCTCAAAGAAGGAAACCCAAAATTAAGAACAAAAACATGGGCTCTAATAGAAACAATCCACTAGAAAAAGGGTTATCATCTCTTACTAAATTTCTAATAAAAAAAGTGACCTTTAGTCAATATATCTCATTAAAAAAAACTATGTATTGCATGGTCTTCAAGGAATCCCAACCCTGTGACATTTCCCTTCTCTGCAACCCCCACCAGACACTATTGTGGTTGATTCTTTTCACTAAAATAGCTAAAGAAACCAAATTTCTTCGTGAGATTTATTTAATTTAGCAAAATGTGAGCTGTTTCATTGAGGCATTTCATCAAATAGCGCCTAAAAAGTCTCATAAATTCTGCAAGCAAAATGCTTCCATCATCCATTTCAAGGATCATAAGCCTAAATTCACGTTATTAATCACTGGGGAGTTAAAAAAACAAGAAATACACAGTAATTGTGAATAACGCAGATGAACCAAGATTCAATAAAGGCTCTAATGTAAGAGAAAAACAGCTTCTGCTAAAAGTCAAATGGAAGGAAAAAAAGATTTTCAGAGAGAGAGAAAGCAAAATATACAACTCGCACCGTTTTGAGTTTATAAAGAAAACGCACAACGTAGTCTGTAGTCTGTACTGACATGTCGTTGAAAAAACAGTTGGTCTTGAAGAAGTGTTTTTTAAATTATGTCATTGTTTATGATAGTATTAGTAATTATTTTATAAATATTTATGTATTAATCTTATATGTATGATTTTTAAAATAATTTAATTATTAAAATTCAATAAAAAATAAAATAAGTTCTTATATTTTTTAGTGTGAATTTTTATATAATTTTCTTAAATTTATTCTTTTTATATTTTCATAGAGATATATAAAAAAGATCAATTTGTATTTTTTTATTTTTAAATTGAAACTTTTTTTATGATTATAATAATTTTTTATTTAAAAAAAAGTTTTCACAAAAATAAAAAAGGAATACATTGATAAAAAAAAGTTTTCAATTAATTTTTTTTTCTTCTTTATTCAAATCACTATAATTTATAAGTCCTTGTTTGATTATACAAGTTTGATGTGGAGATGAAAGTAAGTTTAAAAGTATTTCATTTATTGAAATTTATGATTTTAGATGATTTTAATCATTATTAATACTAAACCTAAATCAAAATTAACTTTTAAATTTTTTTAATGTATTAAAATGATATTATTTTTATAAAAGAAAATCTTTAAAAAAGATCAAGTTAAGAATTTAGTTTTGACTGAAAGTCAGATTGACTAAGCTATTTGATTAACCCGGGTTTTTGACAAAGACAATCAAGTTTTTTTTTTCTTTTGCATCTAGGATGTTTTGATGTGCCGTTTTCAAGGTTGATTTAATAAGCAAGATTTCAATTCAAATTTAAATATAAATTAATTTGAAATTATCCAATTCAAATTTCATATCTGATTAAAAAAAATGAGAGTTAAATCGATATGACCCAATTGACTCAAGGGATTCAAAGATAATCTGGATGATTGGTAAAAATATAGTTTGACTCGTAAAAATTTAAGATGATACTTTAAAAAAAAATGAAATAACAACATTAGATTGATTTGAATTAACCTTTCGAATTCTTAACTCAAGTTATGAAATCATGATAACCACAAATAAAACAAATTAAATAAATTATAAAAATCAATTCTCAATAAATCTATTGTTGAATGATGAAATTGAGAAAATCTCAATCTAAAAAAAAAACACAATAAAATGATTTAAGTCTATTATGGTTAATTTGCGAAACTTGTGGCTCGAGTCATGATATTACGATAATTTCATAGAAAACAAACCAAAATAAATTATAAGGCTTAATTAATAAACAATCAAATGTTGAAGAAGTTGACTGATAAAACTAGAAAAAAATCAATTAAAAAAACAAAATATGAAGTTTAATATTTAATAAATTAAGTGTTTTAAGATGAAATTAGAAAAAAAAAACATAATTTTTTTTAAGATACAAAAAAAAAATTAATATTTAACCTAATAAAACGAATAGAACAAAACTGAAACGTTTTGAATAAAATTTTCAAAACAAGTTGAGATTTCAACTTAAATAAAATATATTCTGATTTATTTATTTTTTAAACCAGAAAAAGATATAATATTTTTTCCGTGGTAAACAAAATGGAATTAAGAGCCTTCATCCAAACCCAATTTTACAACTATAATTATTAAAATATATAAAAAAACTAAACAACTAAAAAAAATACATATACTAAATTATCAAACACATGTTAGATTGAAGATAGATATAGATATACTCTTAAATCTTGCTAAAACTCTATTTTTTTTTATTAAAAAAAAAAGACACATTCCCGCTTCTTATTCTTTCAACCAATCAAGTTCCACAATATTCACACTCTCAAAACCCTAATTTTCCCCTCCAAAACCACCCCACCAACAATTACCACTCAAAACTCACACAATTCTACGCGTTTCCCACAAAACGCTGTCGAATTTCCTTGTTTTGAAGCTCTCAACGTTGTTTTCTGGTTCAATTTCGAGGAATTGGACAGTGAATTATTAGGGTTTTGTTGTTCGCCATAAGAGGAGGCTAAAGCTCGAGACTTTTTAAAGGGTTTTTATTTAAAACCGCAAAATTCGGTAACTTGATCGAATTTGAGTTTTTTTAGGGTTTAGTTGAATTTCGATGCACATTAGGGATTTGGATAGTAGTGATTAGCCTATGAAAGTTTTGATCTTTTTCTGTTTTGGTTTGGTTTTGTTGAATATTTCTTTAATTTCTTGTTTATCAAGTTATAGGCGGCGTTTTTTTTTTGTGAAGTACCGTTTTTTTTTTTAAATTTAGCTGTAGTTCCTTGTTTATGAAGTTTTTTAGTTGGTGCTTGAAGCAAAAAGGTAATTAAGGAGATTGTGTGTGGAATTAAGTTTTATTTTTAATGTTTTATAGGGTTGCAGGAGCTAAATCTGCGAATTAGGGCTTCATATGTGTGGATTTGGCTTAAATCTGTTGTTTTTTTGAAGCAGGAGTGAGCATTTATGATCTCTGAAATTGTTTATGAAGTTATTTAGATGGTGCTTGAAGCAAAAAAGTAACTAAGGATTGTGCGTGTAATTATTATTTTTAATTGTTTTATATGTTTACAGGAGGTAATTATTTGAATTAGGGCTATTTTTTATTTTGGTGAATTTGGCGTAAATGTGTTGTATTCTGAAGCAGGAGTAAGCTTTTATGATCTTTGAAGTGTGCTCCATAATTTGTTGATTTAGAAATTTATTGTTTTAATTGTTTGTCAGGTCGTTTGTAACTTGCATTTGTGAAGAATTCGTTTGGTTTGTTAAGGTGGTTGAGTTTGTTTCCTGTGGTTAGAAGGTTGAAAGCAACAGGCTTGATTTTTTAGCTGTTGAAATGGATTATGAGCTTTCCGATAGTAGTGGTGAGTTAGTTTAAAGTGTTTATTGTTATTGGTAGTGTATTTTTTTTTCTCTTTAGCTCATTTCATAATTTGTAAGCTTACTGTTGATATGAGATTTGTTTGTGTTTGAGCTTCTAAAACAAGGTTTAAGGTTCAATATGGTTAGAAATGCATGAGGTTGTTCATGGTTGATGATAATCAGGTGTTTGCACTTTAAGGTTAAGAGGAAAATGTCTGTTTTTGAACTGATGTTTGAATTGAAAGTGTAAGAAATTACTAGGAATGGTTTGCTCATTTGTTAGTATGTCAGTGTCTTGGGATATACAGGAGACTTACTTCAGTAAGAGATGGCAGGCATATACTTGCTGAAAAACTTTTCTTGACCGAGGATGTCAAGGGTTTTTTCATGGAAACTTACTACTCCAGGCATGGATGGGTGAGGTTGAGGTGGGTTCGAGTCTAAAACAATGCCAACAACAGAAAGGGGCAGCTGTCTGTATTTCTTGGAAGGAATCTCTGTAAACCGAACCATAAACCAGGTAGAAATAACTTGAAAGAAGAGTATAAGAGGATGGTTGGTGGTATTAACATTTCCAGATAGAAGAAACAAAACCTGAGAGCTGTCTGATATTTCTTGCTAGAAGCTTTCATGTGTGCAACTGTGATGAAAGATGTGCTGTTACATTTTACTGAAGCGCATGCACTCATGCAGGCTGGATCTAGACAAATGGAATCATTCTTTTCTGGCTTTGAGTATATCAATGTTGAAGAGCTACTTTCAGTTTCGCCTGGTTACTTGATTGGATCTTTGTAAATGTTTTTCTGTTTGGTCATTGCATCTTTTAGATTTTGTTCTGTACATCGGTTTTTAGATGATAGAAATTTTTTCATTTTTCTTTACTGTAAAGAGTTAATGCATTGTGTTTTTTATCTCTATTGCAGGAACTGATGATGACCTTCCACCAACACATCGAAATAGATTCCAAAGTGGGGTGCGAACTGCTGGAAATGGAAGATCTGCAGTTGGTGGTGGTGCTTCACAGCCAAGTTTGCATAGTGACATGGAAACTCAAATCCACAATATTGAACAAGAAGCATATACTTCAGTCTTGCGAGCCTTTAAAGCCCAGTCAGATGCCATTACTTGGGTATTATCTTTGTCCATTTCATGTACATTAGATTTATGTTCTATTATTGGATGTTAAACAAATTTTAGACTCTCTTCCTCTGATTGTTCTTCTCCAGGAAAAGGAAAGCCTAATTACAGAACTCAGAAAAGAACTAAGAGTTTCAGATGAGGAGCACAGGGAGCTCCTAGCTAGGGTTAATGCTGATGATATTATCCGGAGGATAAGGTTTAGTTTTTTCATTAAATATCTGTTGAGCAGATTCTTAATGTCTTCCAGTCAGTTTTTCTAATATCTGTTGAGCTGATTCTTAAAAGATCCTATGATTTCAGGGAATGGAGAAAGGCAAATGGGATCCAACCTAGCATGCCAAGCACCACCCAGCCTTCTCACAACCCTATAGCTAGTCCTTCTGCTTCAGGATCACGCAAGAAACAGAAAACATCGCAGTCAGTTGCCTCATTGTCCATGGGTGCACCTTCTCCTGTATTGCATCCATCTATGCAACAATCTACATCAGCCCTGAGACATGGCCCTCCTCCTGGATCTGGGAACAAGAAGCCCAAATCAGTAAGTTGAATAAGTGAGCAAAATGATGAGGATTTGTACAGTAAGTTGAATAACTTTTTTATCCTCTACTTTTGGTTAATGAGGCTGTCTGCTGCATCCTCAACAAGTCCATGCAGCAATGTTCTACAGGTTTGTCTGGCAGGGCACAAGTTGCTAACCATGGCTCTTCAGGTGCCTTTGCAGCCAATGATTTAATTGGAAAGAAAGTTTGGACTCTATGGCCAGAGGATAACCACTACTATGAAGCTGTTATAACTGACTACAATGCAGTTGAGGTACATTCTACACTTGATTATGTAATAATCTGCCTATCATTGGCCTTTTAACGTTTTCATTTTCCACAATTCACAGGGGAGGCATGCTTTGGTTTATGATATTAATACAGGGGATGAAACGTGGGAATGGGTCAATCTCAAAGAGGTAAGGTTTTGCTGTGTTCCTGGGAGCTGATAACTTGATGTGTTTTATTTACATTTAGTTGTCTTAATGCTGACCAGCAAATTGTTTGTGGTTGTAAAATATCGATAGAATTTATCTCCCTTTTTTTCTGGTTATGAGGGTGTGAGAATTCTCTGTTCTGTATTGCATAATAGTTTGGGTTAAAGTGAGATTGATGCTTGGTCTTCTGAAAGATTTGAACGTTGATCCTGCTTGCATGTTCTCTTTTTGTAGTATATCCAAAGATTTCTCATCCCAATTGGTTCAACCACTGGAATATGAAGAATTGATTTGAAACGGAATTTTTCCATTGGATATGATTTTATTCTGCAGTATTGATAAGATCAAGCTAACCTTCTTTCTTTTTTTTCCCTTTTGTGTGTGTGTGTTGTGTGGTCGTGGATAATGTAAAGCTAAACAAGCCCTTCACTCCTTTGACCTCATTCTAGGCTAGTAGTAGTGTCAAGCGGTCAATTAGTGATGCATTCAACGTGGCATGGAATATTACTGATAGTGCTTGGTTTTTTTACCACCGTCTTCCCTTGTGTAGTTGCCATCAATTGTCTTCTTGTGTTCCCATCACTCTTTCTCTTGGAATCTGTCGTTTACAGAGTCAAATGAATTTCTAGTTTATTGTTGCTACTGATCTATATGTGTTCATGGCAGATATCTCCTGAAGATATTAGGTGGGAGGATGAGGAAACTGGACTTTTCCGTAGAGGTGGCCGGCCTGGACCAGGCCGTGGGAATAAGAAATCAATTGCACGTGGTGGCGCTGTTGCTGCTGCAGGAAGAGGTAGAGGAACCATAAAGGGTCAATCCAAAAAAGATTTCTCTTTAACCAAGAATGGCGTTGCGAAGAAAACTATGGGTGATATTGAGATACTTCACACAGATACTCTAATAAAGGAGGTAAGATGGATGTTGGAACTTGTTTCACATACATTAAATGAAAGGAACTTCTTCCCTAATTTAATGAATTTGAACAGGTAGAAAAAGTTTTTGGTGCTAGCCATCCTGATCCTTTGGAAATTGAGAAAGCAAAGAAAGTTCTAAGAGTAAGTACCACACACCTCGAATTGTTCTACTATCTTCAGTTGCTGCATTTATATGTTCCCTTTCATGCAGGAACAAGAACAAGCCCTGGTCAAAGCAATTGCGAGGCTTGAAGATGCATTGGATGGTCAAAGCGGTAATAACTAATTGCACATAACATGTTTCTATCATAATCAATAAAGATTCCCTGCTATCTGTTGTATAATCTAATTATAGTTTTGGGTGTTCATATCAGCCTGTAATAGTTTTATACTGTTATTCCTACAATTACTAGTATTTTTTTCATTAATCTAGTGGGATGCAAGTAAACATTTTATTGCTTGTCTTGAATTCTCAAGCATGATCAGCTATGACTTCATTTTCGTGTTAAGCATCAGTGAGTTTTTGATTGTTGAACAGCCAAATCATTTTGACCCATGCAGCACCGGTCCCATTCCTTAATTGTAGTGGATTATTGAAAACAATCCATCATTGATGATAAAAAGAATAAAATGTTTCTTTTTCTTGGCATCAAAGCAGATGAGGGAGAACATCCGCTTCCCCATATTCAATCAAGGGACCAGAATCGGGGATGGAGAAAACGGCCGTATGATGAGATTGTTGGTGAAGGTAGAGGAATCAAAGGCTCAGGTGGCAACAAAATGGCAAGAAATGGTAGAATTGTTCCTAGTGATCATCATGATGAGAATTATGACATGTGACTATTAGGCTTATTAGCAACTAGTGGCCCTGACTTGTATTATAGCTTGCTCTAATTTTATGACCAGCAAAGAGCATGACAATTCCTTGGCTAATTGTCTATTGGCTAGTGGAAGCAGTAGCAGTAGCTTTGATTCCAGTATATGTTTTGTTTCATTGAATTATGAAATATTGATGTAAATTATTTTGACAGAAACATCTGAATATGTAAAAATGGCAGAAAAAATCTCTCTCGTCAATATTGCAATAGCAATGAGGTTAGAGGCCACTCTCACTCATTAGTTGACTGTGCAATCCATCATTCAAAACCTGCAAATTAAACAAAGATAATCGGCATGCACAAGAAATACAGTTCAGGCAATCTAACCCAGCACACCTCACAAGCCACCATGGCATCTTATATTCCTATAAAGATGAGGTAAATGTAAGGATTAGGTTCACCATCTGGTTATCAAATTCAGCACCTTCCATTTGGAAGTGGCTTGCTCCTTCAATTAGATGTGTTTCAACACGTCCTGCAGCAGAAGTCAGCTTGTTCTGCAGCTGTTTAACACTGGTAAACCCATCCCGAGTTCCCATAACGAAAAGTTTTGGCTTTGGAGACTTCAGGATTCCCTTGTGGTGTCTTCCAAAAAGGATAGAGGCGAACATGCCAAAAGGGTACCCTATACTTACATAGCCGATGACTTCTTTAATCTCATCTACCGCAGAACCTGCAATCGGTGCGCCTGTACCAGGAGAAAACATAATCCAAAGATTAGTTAGTTTCACACAACGAAGTCAGTGCAATTTCATGTTGCAATAGCAGTTAGTGGAATTTCATGTTGCCATAGCAGTTAAATGTCGAGAATTTAGAATTATTGGAATCATGGTAAAGCAGCAGCATGAATTCATCACCATCATGCTAAACAATGACTAGAGTGCAGCGACACCCTAACCAACAATATTTCAGCGAAGATTTGCTATAATTGACAGCGCAAGACAAGTTGTAAAGCTCTACTGGCAGGGAGATCAAAACAGAACTGCATGGAGTATATAATGGGTTGATCAAAATTCAATCAAAAGCAACAGAAAAGAAAGCAATGTTCAGAAGGATCAACTTCATCAGCAACACAGATTAGGAAGGAATTTTCCATTACCTAAAGCTTTCCCATTATATGGACACACCAATATTTCTAGATATCCAGCTCTTTCTTTTTTCCCATCACATGGAAATTACATGTGATGGTGGCCTGTGGCAGCCTAAATTATGGCAAAAAGGGTTAATCTGAACATAGAGGCGAAACGTTTAAGCCAAAAGCTTCAGTAAGAAAAACAATCTGATATTCAGAAATGTGACACCTAGAAATGTCAGTGCTTTTCTTACAAAACTGTTCATCTTTATAATATTAACTCATCCTACCAACTAAAATCCATCAAAACAAACAGAATACAAGAACCAGAAAAGTAGTTGAGATAAAGTCACAGAAAGCAGATCTTCAAATCCCAATTTATGGACAAATTGAACAAAGCATATGCTAGAGCTAGACTAGTTCTATCAAGAAGCAAAATCATCACCAAAATACAAACTGATTACCATCAATAATCTCAAACTAAGTCCTCAATCCCATCAAACTTCCAAATTAGCATATTCAACCATGCTGCAAATTACATGTAAAAATTGATTTGAAACATCAAACCTTGACACTCACTATATGTCCAAATCAGGCATTCCTTGGACATCAAGATCATGATGCACCTTCTCAGATATGCTGATGATAATAAACTGTTTTCTCTTTCGTTCATTTTTCTTTGTGATATGAAATTATGAATAACACCAAATCAGTAGAATCTAACTAACAACTATCACAGATTCACATTCAGGAACCAACACTCAGTTCACAGATCCAATGACTCACCATCCCCGTGAAGACCAATCAAATAAGCATTCTAAGTAACACCCACGAAGCATAAAACTTTCCTCGCCAAAAATCACAAATCACAGACACATAAAAAAAAAAAAAAAGAAGCAAAAAACACATACCCGCAGAAGAACCCACCAACAAAATCCTATCAGAAGACAGATTCTCACAAACCCATTTGCAAACAGCAATGACATCCTTGATTTCAGCAAAACCAGTAAGAGAAGGCCTCCCAGTAGACTTACCGGCACCTCTCATATCAAAGGTCACGGTTTTATAACCTTTTCCAGCCAACCCAGCAGCAATTCCTTTTAAAAAAGCTTGACAACCACCCAAGATCGAAAATGGATGTACAAGAACAACCACCAAGTTGTCTGTTATCTTCCCTTCTTCCATTGGCTTGAACAGCCTTGTATGAAGCTTGGCTCCATCACTTGTCTCTACTTTGGTGGACTCAACTGTATAGTTCGACATCTGAGGCACAAAGAGAGGAAATCAGAAATGGGGTGGCTTTGAAGAATGAGAAAGAGCGAAAGATTGAGGCTTTTTGTAACTTGGTTGGACAAGACAAGAGTTAAGAAAGAGGAGTGATGAGATCAGGGGGTTGTGACTTGCGAAATGGAAGTTGTTTGTCAGGCAGTTTTTTGGGAGTGGGAGAAGAAAAACTAGCTAGAATTTGAGTGAAGTGATTGCACGTGGGAAATTTTTTTTATAATTATTTTTAACCACAATAGGTCATTTTAAATCAAATGAAATGAATAAGACTTTTTGTAAATTTTTTATATAATTATTTTTTTACGGTCATTTTAAATCAATTGACATGAATAAAACTTTTTCGATAAATTAGTGTTTCAAAATTAAAAAATATAAAAATAAAAGAACAAATTTTCTTATATTTCTTGTTATAAAAAAGATAAAAACTCATTTCAAATTTTTTTTTAAGAAAATGTTTATTTTACATCTTTGTTTTTTTCTGTTCAATTAAATATTTTTCTGTTTTTTTATCTATACTATTATCTTAAGACACTAATTAAACAAGTAAATTAAATTATTTTGAGTGTTTTCCATCATTAGACCAATCTCAAGGATTCAACTAAGTTGTCCAGAGAGTGAAATTTGTAGATTTTGAGAGACTGTCATTTGTGTTTAACAACACATTAATTGTTTTAGTTGAGAAAAAAAAAAAAAAAAAAAAACATTAGCACACCTGAAAGTAGTAAAAAACAATTATTAGATAATGAAGGCATTAGGCTTATTTGGCTTAAGCTAATCCTATGGATAGAGATACAAGTAAATCAGAATTTTGATATATATTGGATAAATTTCATATCAAAATCCATAAAAATAATCTAAACATGAAATTATTTTCATTTAACTTAGTAAAAAAAACTGAAATGAATGAGAATATTTTATATAAGTTGAACTTATAATATTAAATCCAAAATATTTTAATATAATATCAAGATGAAGATACCAAAACTTTCAACATGCTTAAAAAGAAAGAGGTACAAATTTGAAAACATTTTACTAATTGGAAACAATCTAGAGGGTGAAATTGGGAGTGAGGAGGGGGTGTGCTCAATTGAAGTCTTTGGTGCTTAGATAAATGAAGAAAGTATCTAAATCATTGTCTCCCTCTCAACCAAAATTGTGACTTTGAACAACCTAAAAGCTTGAAATAACAAATATATTAAAAGACATTGGAGATTCATTGCAGCTACTCTTGTATTTTTTTTCTCACCACTACAGTGTGTTGATTGTTTTTTCTTTCCTATCAAAAAATGGATGCATTTGGATTAATGGTATTTTAGTATTTTTCATGCAATTTATAAGTTAGCACTGATTTGTTTAGATGTATTTTTATTTATTTAATATCTTATAAATAGTAAAATAATCAAAATACCATCACGACCAAAAAAAATATTAAATGGTGTCATATAGCGATATTTGGATATTTTGTTTTATACACGATAAAATTACACTTGCATCCTTGAATGCAAGACATTTAATTCATTGTTATTAGAGGTATTTTAGTCTTTTAATAATAATAATAATGATTGTGGTGTTGATTATTAAAATAATAATAGTATTAATAAAAATGTTGCTATTATTATTAATAATGATAATATTAGTAATAATTGTGGTGATAATAATAACAAGAACAATAATTTTAATAATGGTAGACACAATAATAATAGTAATAATAATAATAATACTTATTAATAAGTTTATAGAGTGTCTCTCTTCTTGAAAGCATGCCATTTAGAATTTGAAGATCATGATTCATTTGCATACTTCAAAGACAAGCAAAAAAAAAATTAAAAACCTATCATTCATGTTTTCCCTAGACATGCTGTGTATATTCACTGGCTGGCTATGCTACAAACATTCTATAACTTCAAAATACAATCCCACTTCCTCCCTTCTGTCTGATCTTCTCCACACAATCTCACCCCTTTTCTCTACTGACCATGCGAACGCCACTCTACACTGCCCAAACAAAAATCCAAAAATCTCTCCAAAATAATTTACAGTATACAACCACCACCATCACCTCCTTGATCTCTTCTTCGCTCTTCCAGCACCCCCAACTCCGACCTCAGAATCATCGTCCTCTCTCCCTCTCTTCCCCGTCGCACCACCTGAATCCATTTGCTTTTTCGGTGGCCTTCCTCTTTTTATGTTTCGACTATCTTCTCCCAAACCTCTTCCTTTCGAACTCCTAGTTACCCTCTTTGTTATCCTATCTGCTTCCCTTCTTCTCCTCTTTTTATCCACCGTTTTACTATCTTTACTCTCATCCTCCGATGAGGACTCGTCGTCGTCGTCGTCGTCATTCTCCGTCACTTGACCAGGAGAATTTTGCTTCATTCTTTTCAAGAAGCTTGCTGCTCCTAGCTTCTTCCTGCCTGTGCTTTCTTTCCTATCTACCGTAATCTCCAACGCGTCATGTGAACTTAATTCATTACCACCATATTGATGCTTTATCTCTCCATTCTTATTGCTTGCTCTTGAGTTTCTACGCCCCGAGACTGACCTCTCTTTTGTTGTTTTCTTCTTTAAACCCTTCTCCTCGATCCTCACAATCGAGACTTCAAGCTTCTTTTCATTTGCCTTGGGTTTTTCTTCAATCTCTGCATCTTTTTTATCATCTTTTTTACCAGCACCTTCAGATATTGCTTTTATGGAACTGTGTTTGCTGCAGGCTACCATAGTAGAAGTAGATTTGTTCGGCTTTGAAAATGAAGCAGAATATTGTTCAGTTGCAGGTTTGACAGCCACAGGTTTCGGTTTCGGTTTCTGAAGCTTCTCCTTCATTTCCTTCAAAACTACAGCTCGAAGTTCATTCGCAGCAAGATTTTCTGGTGAGTTTTTTCTGAAGAAAACGATTGCGTTGTTCAATAAAATCAGGAGATCCTTGAACAATTTTTTTAAGCATTTGGAGTAGACCCCTTTATCAAGCCTAGATTGAATCATTTGGAGATCCATGTGCTGCCGAATCAACTTTTTGTACCTTTCAGATTCCTGCAAAACAATATTATTATTGTTGTAAATAACATCAGATACTGATAGAAGTACCGTAACGAATAAAAAAAACTACTTTTTATTTCAAAATTCCCTCCTGAACACGCAGGGTCACTAGCAATCACTGTTGAGCCATCTGACACCAAACAAAAGATGCTGGCTATTCCCAAGAAGACATGGAATCAATTTTGCAGGAATATTGTAACTTTTATATCAGAATTATGGGAATTCAATTATTAATTCAGATTATTCTCTACTTTATCTTTAACCTTTATTTTTAATTCCTCGGCCAAAATCACATTTAGTTTGACTAATAAGCTTTAGATTGTAAGCATAAGTTGTTTGTTTAATTCCTCGACCACAATCAAATTGAGTTTGACTAATAAGCTTAGAATGCAAGCATGAGTTGTCTTCGACGAGGAAAGAAAATTCGTGTGGCATGTCAAAAGTGGCAATCCATATCCTACCCGACCTAAAATAAATAAATAAATAACCTTAAAATTTAAGCTAATTATGTTGAATTTGAGTTATGAATGCCCAAAAAAACCCAATTACATTGGTTTGGGTATAAAAATCTATAGCTCATTCGAGCTTGGGTCAAGTTTAAATAACTATTTTGAGCTTGAGTGCGGGAATAAATAATACAAAATCCATTCCATCGATATCATTGTCATCCCTATTTCCTTCCTCTAAAAAACTAAAATACGTGGCTGGGGATTGCTTTGTCTGAAAAACAAGCCCAAATGCTATACAGAGCAGAGGGCCCAAAACCCACCCTGTCCCTTTTATTACCAAGCAACTGAGAACACGTGCGATGAGGTCATAAACCAAATAGCCGTCAAAAAGTCAATATTCCTGACCGTACAAAGCAGGCTTTAATGTCCACCAACAGATCGGCAGTGGCGGTGGTGGTCATGTTCGAGTGCTTATTTAAAATTCTGTTTTCATGTTTTAAAAATATTTTTAATAAAATTTAAATTTTTATTTTAAATTAATATATTTTTTAGTATTTTTAAATTATTTTAATTCACTAATATAAAAAATAATTTTTAAAAAATAAAAAAATTATTATTTTAATATATTTTTAAGTAAAAAAACACTTTAAAAAATAACTAAAATAACATTCCCTGTAACGACTAAAATTTTTTCACATACTTTTAGACCATGGACGACCTGAAATTAACCCCTGCACTTAAGAATATTTCTCATCTCAGAATATATTTTCTAGGTACTGACTATAGCATATTCTATCCCCACAACCAGTTATTTCACCTCTTGAAAGTGTTTAAGATTAAGATTACGTTCGATACAAGACTGATGGGGCTGGAAATGTACCATCGATGGTAGAAGTTTTTGGACGAGGTTAGGCATCAAGGAAGATAGTTGGGGTCTTTGCAGGCCCACAAATCCCAGAAATGGCTGTCTCAAATCAAAATACACAAAATATTTTTAAATTTTTCTAATTATTCTATACCTATTTTCACTAAAAATCCATCTTCGAATTTATTACCACACCAAATATACTTTTAAAAAACTTTTTTCATATATAAAGATTATTTTTCGATAATTCACTTTCATTTTCTAACCTCACACCAAGAGTCGCCTAAATCTTTACTACGGGTCGGAATGAAATGAAGAAGAAGAAGAGAATTAAAAATAAAAAAAATGATAAAAGTAGATTGATTGAGAAATATCATGGCATCCATAAAGTTTGCGAAGGGAACGAGTTCCATACGTGAAAAGTTGTTTGTCCTAGCAACAAAGAAGGTGACTGGCTAGCTGGCTCCTAGTTAGTCAAAAGGCATAGAAAGACGACAACAAACAAAATTACAAAACCGAAGATAAGTGGAAAAAGGCATCAAAATATTTCAAACCATGTAATTGTTTAACGTAAAATCTTAACGTTGAAGCATCTTTAAGTTCTTGTTGATAGATTAAATTAGGTGGTAGACCGATTTGAAAACCCTTTTTGTGGTTTCTAACTTGTAAGACTAGAACTAGATTCACACAAGTTTTGGACGAAAGAGAGACCAGAGGAGCAAGAAATTAGAAAATGGCATTTCAAAACTCGTTATGATTTTCTAGAAAATTATACTATTAAAAGAAAACTAAATAAATGCAGTCTATTTCCCAATATCTAGCTCCTAAATCTTGCTTTTCAGGAAAAATTCCCTATTGGCCACCAAAAAAAAAGCTCTACTTCTTCTGTACATAGTACTTTTAATTATGAATTAAAACATTAGCGTGTAATCATATCCAATCCTCAGCCACGAGAATCAATCATGTTTGAATAGAATATTTTGTTAGTCTAAAACAATAATATTAAACTCAATTTAACTTGACAGGAATATTAACTTGGCGACCCAACTTTTAATTTTGACCAAGTCTCAAAATAAATTGGATAAGAGTTCACTCGGTATTATCCAATCACCTTGATTAAAATCTAATTTGATTTAAAAATTATTCTAAATAATATTATTTAATTTTTTAAAAAAATCTTAAAATAATATCATTTAATTTACTTATATTAATATCAATCTATAATTCAAACCTTGAATATGGTCATGATACAATTCAATTCGGGCTTAATAAGTTAGGTATAAAGCTTAAAAAGCCAAATGGATCAGTGAGGGTGAGTCAACACGCAGACGTTATATTACTATTGTTTTCTTTCCATTTATGAACAAGGCAAAGGGCAAAACATTATAAAACACGTGGCTTTCAATTCACTTGAGCCAGCTGTTGACCAAGCCAGCTGTGTATTAAATAAAGGTGTTTTGCGTTGCGGTTACAAAATGCTTTTCAAAAACTTAATCTACTTAATCTATCACTCAAAAGATATTTAGAAGTATAATAATGATTACTTTTTAAAATAATTTTTATTTAAAAATATATTAAAATAATATTTTTATTTTATTTTTAAAAAATTATTTTTGAAAAATAATAATAATAATAATTTATTGTTTTTTAAATTTTACAAAATAATAATTAGACAGCCTTGCTAAACACACCTTAAAACAGACAAGCCAGCAACAACTGCAATTATCTTTAACTGTACTCCAAAAATCATTTCAAAACTCTTACTTTGGACCCCACCTAGACCAAGATGCATTGCATCCTCACCGTCCACCCAAGATCTAAATATCTAATGTACGGCAACGCAAAAAGGAATTTTTAGAAACTAGGATGCCCATGCATTGCAATATTAACCTCGACATCCTCCTCCATCGTATTCTCCCCACGATTTAAATTACCAAAACACCCTCACATGAACATGGTCTGCCTACTATTATATAACCCCAACATAGTCCAGTGCCAAGCTGTAATTGCAATTTTTTATTAAAACGTAATTAATGTTTTACCTAATAGTGTTAACGTGAACCGTCATACCACCTAAAATAAAAAAATTAAGCTGGATTCCAATTAAATTAAACTTTTATTAACTTAAATTTAATTACATTTTAATTAAATTTTCACATCGTGTGAATTAAACTCTTGAATCACATCGATAAAATTATTTATCCAGTTATTATAATTATCGTCGTGGAATAAATTGATACAAGATATAACATAAGTAGCATGATTTTAAATTTAATTTTTTATATCATATGATCATGTAAACTCTCATTAACTTAAATTTAATTAAATTTTCATATTGCGTCAATCAAATTCTTATATCATATGTTAGTACAAGGTATGACATAAGTAGCATGATTTTAATTTTAAATGTTATATCATATGATTGTGTGTTTTTTAATTTTACTTTTTATATATTTTATATTTTAAAAAGGAGTAATTTATAAAGATTATAAGAATATTACCTGGCTTCGAAGCCGCTTTTCAAAGATTGAGCCGAGCTGATGAGAGCGAATAATCTCAAGAAGTTTGAGCCATGGTTCAGATTTGACGGCAGGCAACTTTTTCGTGGCGGGGGGAAACCCATCATCACCACCCTCTCTCTCCTCCTCTCCACTGCTACTCCCTTCTCCACTACCACGACGTCGTTTCTTCTTTTTCAGCGACAAACTCACTGAACTTTGCACGTCACTATTATTATTATTATTATTATTATTATTATTATTACTATTATTAATCTGTTTAATATCCTTCTCTTTCTCTTCCCGCTTGGACTCCCCTACTGACTCACCTAACTCGTTCGAGTCAGGGCCGAGTACACCCACCCGACTCACACTCTCAATTTTCATTTCCTTTTTCGGTTTTTTATCGTCGTCATCTTCTAACTTACCGTTATATGACCATTCCCGCTCAGCTTCCGGTTCAGATCCTAACCGAGCCGGATCTGGATCATCCTTAATCGAATCCGGTTCAGGTTTTACCTCTGTATCCTCGTCCCGTTCTTTCTTCGCTTCCGCCTCGGCTTTCTGCGGCTGATGACTCGTCGAATTGGATTCATTGAACGATCGTTCATCACCATCACCACACTCCTCACCGGTCGCGGATTTCCCGGCGACAGTCTCCGGAGAAGGCTTCGGCAGATCTGGTGGCTTCTCCTTCTCCTTCAAGCTCTTCTCTCTATCCTCTTCCAATCTCTTCACCTTCATTTCAAGCGACCTGTCAATCAACACGGAACACAAAACTCGTTAGATCTCAAAACAAAGCTGCAACCGCATCTTTCAAAGACCAAACCGGTGTCGTTTACTGTTAGTTACACGATAGATACGTCGCGCTGATGGACTTCACGACGAAGCTCATCGACGCGAAGTTTACGGAGCTCATCAACTAACAAAGAAGCGGTGTCGTTTTGTAGCTCCGTAGGGAAACCGAAACGTCGTTTGAGATCATCGAACTTGTCAATACAGTTTTGTGAAGTGAGGGAGGACAGAGTGGAGGTTCTGTTAGATACTTCCATAGCTATGGAGTCCCATCTATCTGTCCCATGCCGGTTCACGGCGCACGCTAGCAGTAACTCCTCTAACGTGCCCCATGGCGTTGACGGTTGCTGAAGCGGCTGTTGTTTAGCCATGAAGGACGAGAAATGTCAACGAACAAGATGAAGAAAAAACGTTTCATTTCATGGTGTTTAAGATTTATTTGAAATTAGGGTTTTTGTGCTCTGATTGATTTGATCTGTCATATATATACAGTCTGATTGTTAATGGACGACGACGATGAATTTTTCTTCTCTGTTTCGATTTTGCTCTTGTTTTCGCGGTTTTGGGTTTGGCTATTTTTCATGGGCTTTTTAAAAAAAGTTTCGAGTGATTGATGATACGAAAGCTTGCAATGTAATGGATTTTGGGGTTGGTGAAATGAGAGTTTAGTCCCTGTAGATGCAATAATGTTACACTTTGGATCCTATAGGTTATCCTTGTACGGTCGTAGTTTATAGTAATGTGTTATTAGCCTGATCTTGCCCGACAGGTCAATCATGCGACCCCTTAATCTAGGATTAGGCTTAGACTAGGTTTTATGTTCAACCCGGTAGTGGTTGATTGGATAAACCTTGTCGACTTGAACCTTATCAAAATTAGTTTATTTATATATAAAAAAAAACATGTCATTTTAACTTTTTTTTTTTTTAATAATATCATTTTATATTTATTCAAGTTAATTTAACTTAAACTACTGAATTCTTGATCTAAGTTATGAGTGAATTTAATTTAATAAGTATGATTTAAATAAATAGTGTTATTAAACTCAATTAGGCTAGTAAAATTAATGGCTTGCTCATCCAAGATCTAGACTAAATTAGTTTTAAATTAATCTAAATAAGAATTAATTTTATATGTTAACCTATAAAAACCTAGTTTAATTTTTAAATTTTTTCAAAACAATTTAATATTAACTTAAAAAAAATAACAACATCATAATGGCCCAAACCCATGACCGGCAGATCAGGTTTAATGACTGGTTTTTTTTAAATTTCATGATGTTATCATGTTACCCTTATGTGTTACCTCAACAAAAAAAAAAAAAAGCAAGTATTTTTTCAAGTTTGCCAAATTTCACTAGAGCGGGAAAGGAAACCTTCATCTCGAAAATTCCTCTCACGGATAAAACACAGCTATTACTTCTGCAACTAACAAAAACACTCTCAAGAATCTTGCTCTGGGATTTCTTTTTTTATTTTTTCCTTAAGACTCTTGAATCAGAATTCTTGGAAGCTGTTTTTTTTTTTTTTGAAGATTATGAGTAGAACTGTGAAGAGAGAGGCAGGGACTACTAGCAATGGAAACCCAGGTGACTTGAACCAAGAACCCAGGGAAATGAAGCGCGAACGAGTGACTCGGAGCCGAGGCAAGTCAGGAGTGGAAGAACCGAATCAGCAAATGGACCGGCGAGTCCTCCGGTCCATGTATCGTACCTTACAGAATAGAATCAAGGGTATTGATTATTTCTTGGTTTCAAATTGTTCAATTATTTTATGTATTTGTAATTATTTATTTATTTATTTAATTTTTGGTTGCAGATAAGAGAGATGATTTGACGAGACACGATTTGGATAGGTTTAATACTATGATTAAGGAAGTTGAAGACTTGCATAAATTTGGTAAATTTGATTTTTTTTATTCTCTACAGAATTTATTTTTATTTTTGAAATTAATTTAAAATTAATAAGTAAGAGAAAATGTGATTTTGTTTTATTATTCTTGTAATTATGCAAAGAATGTTAAGATTTATGGATTTTCGTGTGAACCCACATTGGGAATTCAGTGCAGAAGCCAAGAGAGCAAGTTGCAGATGCAGAGGCGTTATTAGGGTTAGCTAACACATTGGTGTCTTCTGTTAAGTCACAGTCAAATGAGGGTATTACACCTGCAGATTTTGTGTCCCATTTGATTAAAGAGTTTGGACAGCAAACTAGGAGTCTAGACAATGATGAGGATGCTCCGGTTTCAATCAAGTGGAAAGATCTTGGCCTTCTTGTTTCTCCTATTTTTCGGAGGTGCACGGGGGTTAGTACGATGTGAGTCTTCGTTTCGTACCCTCTTATACCATTATTAGTCTGAGAAACGCTAGTGAAATTCGATCACTACTGGTGCGTAGAAATGTAGCTAACGTGGTGTCTTGATCATGCGTGTATTATATACATGTTGCACTGCATGTACATATGAGCATTGACAGTTGTAATAATCTGAACTGTCATTGGTGATTATCTTTTGGTGCTTATGTTTTCTTGATGATGTTTTGTTCAGGTTGGGACCAATGAATACGGAGTTGAAACAAAGAAAGGCAGCGGTTCATAGAAAGCGTACAAGGCCAACTGAAAAGGCTCGGCCTGAAGAGGTGATACTCCTTTTTTTCTCATCTTTAATGTTGATTTTGATTGCAAGATTAAGGGATTGCAAGATTTTGATTACAAGGCCAACTGAAAAGGCTCGGCCTGGTTGGGGGGGTGTTGTTATGCTAGTTGCAGAGTGTGGGAACGGGGAAAGCAAATCCTGTTTCTATTTGCAGTGTCAATTGTGATTTATAAGTTTCTCGTATTTGAATAGATGCAAGGTGTGTGTTAGTGTGTTCCAAAGTTCAATAATCCATAACTAGTTGTGATTTGTAGTGTGTTCCGAAGTTCAATGATCCTAAAAGTTCCTCGTATTTGCTATAGACTATAACTAGACGTGCACAATTGATTTTCCCATGATTTTCTTGCAAGAATGAGCACTGATACAAATTAGTGGTCATGTGAACTAGGTTGATGATGCTGGAGGAGAAAAGAAGACAGATACTGATAAGAATATGAAAATAATCTTCGATATCTTAAAGGAGAAGAAAAGTGCTAGACTTGAAAATTTGATCTTGAACAGAAGGTCTTTTGCAGAGACTGTGGAGAATTTATTTGCACTCTCATTCTTAGTGAAAGATGGCAGGGTTAAAATTGTTGTGGATGAAAGTGGATGCCATTTTGTTTGTAAGTGTGTTTCTTCAGAGTAAATTCAGATTTTATCTTCATTTGATTTGTACTTTTTATATATTTTACTGTTGGCCTGACTCTTTTTGTCACTTATTTCTTCAGCACCTAGGAATGCTCCAGCTCCCAGTTCTGTTATGTCAGGGGAGGTTGCTTACAGACATTTCGTGTTCAGATTTGACTTTAGAGATTGGAAGGTAAGGAATAGGAATTTGATTTTTTGGGCCAACAAAGATGTCTAACTTCTGTTTTGGCAATAATCGATTTGCAGCTGATGAAGGGTGTGGTGCCGGATGGCGAGGAGCTTATGCCACATAGGGAAAGTTCTGGTGCTTCTCAGGTGGAGCCAGATGCTAACAACACTCAAGGAACACGATCTAGGACACCCATCAGGAAATTCTCTAGGAACCGTGGCCTGGTTGTCCAAGAAGATTCAGTTGTCGTGGAAGACTCTCCCGATATTGATGATGATGTAGATGCAAGAGCCACTGGCCTCATGAGGTGTAGGCGTAAGCTTGCTTGAATGAGAGGCTTGCTTAATGATTGCAAGTTATGGTAGCAGCTTCTATTTTGGGTTGCATAATGTGTATATATATACACAAGTAAACCTTGCGTATTTAGGCTACTAAGTAACAATTTGCAGTGCCGGCTGCAGTTTCAGGCTGATGCTGTCTTTTCGCTTTCCTTCTGGGAAACTGATCTTCAAGTTACAAGCAACTTCTTGAGGATTCTATGCAAGGATGATTTGTCAAACTAGTCCACTAACCTCAGTAGTCACTATGCATATTCGTCATGAAAGACCAATCTAAGTTCTTAGGGACATTTTGTACTTGGTGCATTACTGTAATCTTTTCAAATCAGTTACTGGTTTTTGGTAGGTTATTATTATGCCTTGCCTCTTGAATTGGTAGATAATGTTAGCTAACACAACGGTGCCACAGAGTCATACAGTAACACTAGCAAAGTGTTATCGAACGTCCATAAGCAACTGATTCACATACCGTGAGTCAATTGGTAGATAATGTTAGCTCGCAGCATAAGCTGAAAGGATTATTTGCATGGTGATAGCGAGGGGAAAAAAAAGAGAGAAGGTAATTGCAAACAAGAGAAGGGATCTAATTAGCCCATACACGGACAACCTTAAAGTTGTTACAATCTGTGAAAGCAGCAATCACTACAGGAAGTAAAAGTTGAACATTGCAAACATTGTCTGCAAAAAACAAATTCTCATGTAAAAATTGGGGCCGCTGGCGATGCCAATGAAGGGGTGGATGAGAATAAGAAGGCAGCACTATGTAATCAAAGTCTCACTTGATGGATCAACCTGCCTGTAGTTTAACCCTGGTGATTGTCTTTTGGAATGTCAAGGTCTTTGAATATCGGACTGTCAACTCCGACACCCATTGTGTTGAGGCCATTGTCAACATACATAACAGTACCAGTGACTGCAGAAGCCAAAGGTGATGCTAAGAAGGCAGCAGCATTGCCCACCTCATCTGTTCGATCAGTTTTGTAAACTTAGTAATGACCATCGGTTGAAGAAAATGAAGAAATAAAATCTAGTGGTAGGGAACTACTCAAGATCACCTGCAGATAGCTCTTTTTGCAAGGGTGCATTGGCTAATGAATATTCAATCATAGTATCAATAAATCCAATTGCTTTTGCAGCACGGCTTCTTAGTGGACCTGCGGGTCAAGAAAGTTGAGGCAATAGCAACAAAGGAGATACTTGTAAAAGTACTCAAATCTGCTGATATCAAATCAATCCAGACTACAAGTGTAGTGTAATTTAGTACCAACTTAAAACTGCACTAATCCAGAAACGGGACAATGAAAGACGGTGCTAAAGCAGTTGTGTTATGTATAGCAGAGACTCAACTTGCCAATGAATAATATAAGTGTTACATATAGCAGAGACTCGAAAGTTTTTAAAGCATCTAGTTATAGCTATTGTGTACTGATAAAGAGCAACCTATCTAGTTATAGCTATTGTGCACAAACAAAGAGCCACCTATCTAGAGAACTGAGTTGAGAACGAAAATAAAAAATACATCAGAATTTATATTCCAATCAACTAGGGTTACTGAACAAGATGGCCCCAAATTATATTCTCTGGATACGCTTACATCTTGATTAAAACTGGTTGGTGGAGGTAAGGCCATGGGCAGTGGCACAACATCCTAGTGATCAAAGATAAACTAAAGGCATTGGGTTCAACAGGATTGTTAAACTCTGTTGAAAAAGATGAGAAATTGATAGAAAATTGAGGGGTGAGTTACCAGCAGATATTGTGTTGACCCTGATTCTGTTTTTCCTTCCTGCTTCAAATGCAAGCACCTGTATAAGAATAAATAAGTCAAGAAAATCCAAGTTGCTTTGTTTATTCATACATCAAGAGCAGAGGTAGAAAGGAAACGAATACTTACACGTGTGTCGCTTTCAAGTGCAGCTTTGGCAGAACTCATGCCTCCACCATATCTGCATACAAGAAAAATTGAAACTATAAGCTATGAAAACTCATAATTGTGCGACTCCAGAAGATGAAAACATCAAGACAAACATACCCTGGTATGATCCTCTCTGAAGCAATGTATGTGAGAGAAATAGATGAACCACCTGCATCAACATAAATCTGTTTAGATCATGTTTGCATGTCTAAGGAAATTAGAGATGTAACTGAAAATGCTACAAGATTATACAAGAAAGAAGCCATACCCGGATTCATAATTGGAAGGAAATGCTTGAGTAAAGAAACATATGAGTAACTGGATGCAGATATGGCTGCAAGATATCCTTTTCTTGATGTTTCCAAAAGGGGTTTGCTGACCTATTAAGATGCTTATTGTTATGTAGAAAATATAAAAATTCATACAAGGTTCAATATGAGAATTTCTTTTACCTCCGGTCCATTGGCAAGCGAGTGCACAAGGATGTCAATGCTGCCAAAATCCTGTTTGACAGATTCAGCAACTTCCTGCAAAAAAATGACCATATAGAAGGTCACTGGATACATTAATCTGTAGCCCATTATAAAAGTTGAAAATCTCTAAGATGACGGAGAAACCACATGCTAAACATGTCACGTGTGGAAATTTAAAAAACAAGCAAGGTTGTCTGGAATCCTTTATAAGACAACAAAACATCCAAACAACCTATATTCAAGGGTAGAAAACTAAACAACAAGATATCAAAATCTTTCAGTCTGAGAATAACTAAAATCTGATCTACAAGTTTGAAATTTTGGAGTAAAGCAACACAAGGTAAACAATTTAAATCATGGAAATGCAATACAAGGTTAACGGGGGCTCTTGGAAGAATTCAACATGATAAACAAGGGAACTACAAATTTATGGGCCCATACCTGAACAGTCCATTTACTGGATCCAGCATAACGTTTGTTTGCTTTCACCTGCAAGAAATAACATAAAAGCTTGTTATGTCAAAAGATGTTAGACTGATTTCATGTATTGCACATAGACTATATTCTTCTCGGCCATTACATCTTCAGGTACATCCTCAGGGTTGTCAAACACTGCATCAAGGGGGTATACTTTGGTGATATCCATCAAAGAACCATCTGGCAACCTGAAGAACCGGATAATTGTTAGTAGATTCCCTTTATAAGTCTCACATCAGAGCATAAATTAGATAACCTCTAGCATCTTACACGCGAGATTCATCAAATTTCCCCCGTCTCAGGCTTGTTTCAAAAATGTTCAAAGCCTGCAAAAGAAGCTTCCAAGTCACTAACAGAATACTTTTACATGGCATAGAAAATTTAAGCAAACAAGAAAAAAGATATTGTAAAGAAGAACGGTAATTGATCTACTAACAGGCACCCATGTTCCGACAAGAATTTCAGCACCTGAAGCAGCAAGAGATTTTGCTATGGCCCAACCATACCCATTGTCATCAGCTACACCAGCAATAAATGCCCGTTTACCTAAACATTGCTTTTAGTTTAGATGATCACGCGGATTTGCAGAAGTACTAAGTGTATTCAAAAGATGGCAGAAAATGGCCTTTTTAGTAGCATGCAAACCTAAATATAGGCAATTCGAGGAGAATCTCAAAAATCAACTTCAGTGCTAAAAGAGGTTTGGCAAGAAGATGACTGATTTAAAATAGATGTTGATTCCATCACTTATAGAGGGAAAAAAATGTTTTCTAGATTCTGCTTCCATAAGTGCTAAGAGCATATGCAGGCAAAGAGTTGAGCATTCTAGCCAACAAACAGAGAAACAAGAGAAAAGCAAACGTACCTCTCAAATCAATTGGCAATCCAGACACTGGCTTACTGTCACTAGATTCAGACATTGCCTTTGTCACAGCCTTATTCAATTTAACTGAAGATGACATGAAAGTCCTTTGGAAAGGCTGAATAGACGATATATGAGAACCACTCGCAAGCTTAGCCCATGATGCCCCTTTAGAACTGGCTCCAAGAATAGCAGCACCTGCCTTGACCACTCTGTGGGAAGAGGAAATGCAGGGCCTTGCAGTTGCCATTTGAAGGCCAGAAGCCGCAGTTGCCGCCATTCTTGATAAAAATAACTTCTTAGAAGAAAATTGAGACCTGCAGAACATCTAAAGATCATTCACCATGCTTCACCACATGAAATCCATCTCTATAATATCATCTCAAAATCCTGCCAAGACTAAGCACTCCAAAGGTAGAAATCCATTTATGGATCACGAGTCATGAACCGAAGCATATTAATTACTAATTTTCAACATTCTATGTCACGAAAATTTGGCATTTGCATGCTATGCTTTCATGAAAATCACTATTTTCTTCATAAGAATTTTTTTTTTAAAAAAAAAAACTTGTTACTCTCCATTCTTGTGACTTCTTGTCATCTTAAAAAACTCTCACTCCTATGATGAACAAAAAAAACCACCTCTATGAATCCAAGGAAAGACAATAAAATTGAATAGCAAATCAAAATACTTGACTGGAACCAAGCTAATGGAGCCACAACATAAAGAACTGCACCAAGAAAACTAACATTATGAGCTAAACAGAAAAACTACAAGCTAAAATGTGTACTTACTGAAGATCTAAAAAGAACATATCTTTAATTAACTTCAATCATTCACAAACACCAACCAACATAAAAACAAGCAATTCAACTTCAAAATCCACCAAACCATCAACCCCAACTAGCTCAAATCTCATATTCTAATTACAAATCCAACCCAAATTAGAGAAAAACCAATAGATTAGGCATTAAAACACGCACAAACAGAGAGAAAGTAAGTGAGGGTCAGTGCGTAAGGCTGTAAGCTACCTTTGGAAAATGTAGACAGCCAATGTGAAAAATTAGCTTAGAAAAGAAATGGGTTTTCTTCTAAAAAGCTAATAAAGAAGAAAATTTTGCTTTTGGTGAGAGTTACGAAGGAAATGTAGAGCCTTTTTTTAAAAGGAGAAGGGTTTTTGTGGGTTTTTTCGACAAGATCGAGGCTCCTAGATGGATTGAAAGCTGACTCCTGTTCTGTTTTGTTTGTTTAGTTGCTGTTTCTTTTATGGTTATTTAGCCTGGTGGCTAAAAATCAAGGTTGGTCTTCATATTTTGTTACATTTGATCAGATCAAATTCTGTACTTTGGATTAGATTAGGTTTTAATTTCAATTTAATTTGATTTTGAGACTATTTATCTGATTTCGTTACTAGTTTACCACCCAGGTGAATTCAATGTGGTGTGATGTAATTGGAAAGAGGATTTGAGATTGCATTTAATTGAAAGTCGAGGGGCTGATTTGAATTAATTTAAAGTTTAGAATCTGGTTTGATCAAATACATGAAGTAGAGGGATTATATGTGATATTTAGCAGTAGACATCATAAAATGCTGTATTGATTTTGGTGGGATTCTGTAATTTAATTAGAAGATGGTAAACTCAGTGTGACGTTTGGCCATGTAACATATTGATTAATGGGTGGCTATAGGCATGGTTACAAGAACGGTCGACCTTTTCAATGATTTAAAATTATATTATTATAAAAAAAACTATTTTTTTTCACCCATACGAATAAGACTAAGTGTGTTTGGTACTACGATAGCTGTTTTAGTTGTAATTTAAAAAAAAAATATTTTATAAAAAATATTTTTAGTTAAGGTTGATTTGAAAAAATATATGTTTGGTTAAAACTGTAGTTGAAATTAAAGTCAAACAAAAAGTAGTTTAATGTGTTTGGTTAAGAATGCTTTTGAAATTGAGGTTATAAAATAATTTAAAAATATATATATTAATATTGATGGTTTTTAATTTAAATATTATAGATTTAACTATTGTTTATTATATCATGAAATAAATAATACTTTATATAAAATATTTTTTATTGTTTCATTAAACTATCTACAATTCTATTACGTATTAAATACATCCAACAAGGACTATAGTTTTCTTGGTTTCTTAAGAGCGCAACAACATCATGTAAAATATAATCAGGAACAAAATTGGAATTGCAATCAAATTCTGCAAACGTTACGTCATCAAGCGATCTCCATCTAATTTATATAGTGTCATTGAATAATATTTAACACTAGCTTTTCGAATAAAACACAATTAAAAATATATTTTTTATTTTACTGAGTCGGACCCGATTCAATGCATTTTTAGCTTTGGATAGGATCCGGTCCGGCCGGAATAGTGGAGTCATGCTCCACTGTTCATATGAACAGTGGAACCAGAGCATGGCTCCACTGTTAAGTGATTCCTCCGCATAAGAAGCAGTACAATTGTGCTTCTAGAAAACTTGCAGCACATCCATAATTTATGATGGGTCCTACTAATATAAACTTGTGATATCTGTGGTTGCGGGTGAACTTCACCCGCAGTTATACTACCAAACAACCATTAAGCTTTTCAATTATTTAAAATTATATTATTATAATAAAAAAAAAACCATTTTTTTCACCCATTCGAATCCAGACTAAGCTAAGATTAATAAATAAATCATGGGCCAAATCTTATAACTAGAGTTATAGTTCCTTGTTAAGAGTTTGAAACTTATACTATGAAATAAAAGTTATTCAATTACTATAAATTATAAAACCAATTACCTAAAATTTGCAATTATTTTTTTAGTGTAATTTAAACCAATAGTATTAATCTCTTACAATAAATTTACCTGACAAATGAAAAGGTTCATTGTTAAAATTAGTCATTGATCCATACATGAAACCTTAATAACTGAAATTGGCCTAGGTTTGAGAAACCTGTCCAAAAAATAAATAAAAATGTGTTGGGAAGGGTTCTTGGTTAATGAAAAATAATTTTTCCAATATAATATGCCCAAAAGATAAAATACCCCATCTATCCATGAACCTGATGTTTCTTTTTTTATTTATTTGGCATTAGGGTAGTTTACGGTTGACAGGAAACGAATTATAAAGCATGGCGAGCATAGATATTAATTCCAGCCTGCTCTCACAGCTTAATTTGATAACTCGATGTTCATAACATGATTTATATCGAGTTTTAAAAATAATTTAGATAGAATTGAAGTAGTTAATCTTATAATTAATTTATAATTGTATCAAAACCTAATCTATTTTTTAATTCCTTTTAAATAATAACATCATTTTGAATTGATCAAGCTAATTTATATTAATTTATCAATCTTATAATCTGAATTCCGAGTCAGGTTACACTTGATAACTCTAATGATGACCATGACAAGAAATGAAAGACTTTTTTGTTTTTTTTGGAGAAGATGGGACAAGAGTCACTTGCCAACTTGAGTAGTGCATTCTTATCTTTTGATATCTACATTTTAATTGGGCTAGTTAGTATTTAGAAACCCTAAAAATTTAAATTTTATTTTTGTTTAAAATTAATTTTTTTATATTTTTAGATAGTTTTGATGTGTTGATATGAAAAATAATTTTTTAAAAATAAAAATAAAATATTATTTTAATGTATTTATTAAAAAAAACAATACTTTAAATCGTAACCCCTATTATATCTCCAAACATCCTCTAGTAACACATTAAAGAAACTGTTTAGTAGTCTACCTTACAGATTTTGAGGGTCTAATATGCCCACACCTTTTAGAGGATTACAATGATCATTTTTCTTATTTTATTGTACATAATTGTGTTTCAAAAAGGGCAAATGAAGGCTATAAACATATATGCAGTGAACTCATTGGGATGCCACATGCAATATGAACAGTGTACTATCTATTGGTGGGCAATAGTTTTTGTATAATGAATTAAATTGAGCTCTAGTTTCAAAAATAATTAATAGAATTAAAAAGAAGATGTTTTTTTGGAATAAATTAATAAGTATTAAATTAAACGTAGTCAACACCTTCAATAATTAATTAATTTTGAAACTAGAGGAATATTTATCTTTAATTAATTTTGAAAAGTTAAAGGAAATAATTTATAATTCACTCGAGTATAAGATAGAACATTAATGTAACTAAGATTCAATTATTTGTTATGCTTATTTACTTACCTTATGTTATTATTATAATAATAGTTGACTCTAGTTAGGTTTAAAAAAACATGATGAGAGTTAATTTTATTCGATGTAGTTGATTTAAACGTATTTTAATTAAAATTTAATTTAATTATTTTTAAAATAATATCGTATTAGCTTAAAAAAAAACATAAAACAATATTATTGTTTTTTACACGAGGCAGGAGCCAAGAGCCAAATTTAATAATTTGAAAATGAGTCACAACAAGTGGAAGATGTCCAGATTCATACGGTAAGAAATGGGGGTGAATTAAAATATAAGATTATTTGTTTTTGTATTTTAAAAGTGTTTTTTTAAAAAAATAAAATTTTATTTTATTTTTTTTATTTTAAATTAATTTTTTTTAGTATTTTTAGATTATTTTAATATTTTTTAAGTAAAAAATACTTTAAAAAATAATAGAAACCCATTTTAAAACAGAAATGGTGGGAGACAGCTTTTATATATATATATATATATATATATATATATATATATATATATATATATATATATATAATTGAAATGGACAGTCTCCGGGCCTGAATAAATGATTTGATAAATGAGGGTTGCACAGTATAATATATATGGTCCCGTCCTTATCACTTTTTCATCTTTGTTTTTTTTGCCATGAAATTAATCAAGTTCCTCTCCCAATTCTTTCATAAAGTTTTCCTAGCTCATGTGTGATCAGTTAATATATTCTTTTTAATTATTGAAAATCCTTTTTGAATGCTTAAATTCGTGGTTAGTCGACGTTCGTTCAATTATCATCACTTGAAAGAATTTGGATTCGAGTGATCCTCTTATGTTAGAAAAACAATATGATTGTTAAATATTATATATTTGAAAAAATTATAATTTGAAATTTAAATCTATATTTTAAGTTAAACAAATAAAAAAAGATATTAATTTCATAAAACATCAATTCTAATATTATTTTAATAAAAATAATTAATATAAGTTACTACAGTATTCTGTTATTTCTATATAAATAAGAAGGTTAGCTAAGACACAACTTAACATATTCTATTATTTTTAACTCGTCATGCTGTGTAATATGTACAAAGATTTTATTAAACTCAAGTGAAGCTTTACTATCACTAGATTAAAGTACAATATATAAAATCTTTTTTTTTTTCAACTTGACAAAAGATTCAAATAATTTTAGATTAGATACTGTATATAAATAAAAATTCTACTTAATTTGTAATAGCTGAAAAGGTCTTCTTAAGAATCAATTATCAAAATAGATTCATCTTTGTAATTCAATCTTGATCTAAGCCAGATGACCTGCAGGTAATCTCAAAGGCATATACATGCAGCCAATGGCACCTAACCATTTACATTCAGAAGACTTCATGGTTAAGACATTTAATTAACTGAAGCCATGAGGGAAAAAATGGGAAAGATCGAGGATCCTAGTTAAGCCATTTTTTGTCACTCAGTACCTTTTTGGGAACAAGGTTGCAACTGCAATTCAACCTCATTAATCTGCACCCCAAAAAGCCTAAATCCTTTTTGTTTAACCTTGTTTTTCAATGTTGCCTTCTCTTCCTTCAATTCTTTCCCATCCTTTTGCAACTTCTTTCTCATATTTTGCCTTAAAACGACAGCCAATTCTCTCTGCACATCCTCCGTTTGGTTAAACCCGTCAACCTTATCGCTTTGGCCATTGCAATAAACTACGTCAATCATGGAAAAGTATTGGCCTTGACCATGTTGCTCCAATACCTTTTTGGGGCAGGCACATGTATAAAATATAATGATGTCTTTTTCCTTCAATTTTTTCTCCTTAACAAACCTATTCCAACCCTTTGTGAAAACAAAGCTTTGGCTACTCCTCCAATAGCAATATCTAAATTTCCAAGACTTCATGAACCTGTCGTAAAATATGAGTTCTGTGTCATCTACCCCAGCAGCATTTACATTTAGTACCCTATCATCTTCAACATCTTTAAAAATGTAGGGGAAGTACTTAACAGCAAATTTTTTGGGTATCACAAGTCTATTAAGCTTCCCTACATCACTTGGTGTTAGATCCTTTTGAAAAAGTTGTATGCATGAGAATTGTTCATCATCTGCATGCACCCTCCTTCCATTGGGATCATCACTTCCACCAATTTCTTCTCTTTGTGATTGTTTCATTATAAAATCCACAAATATTTGTTGATAAGATCCATCTCTAATCATGTTCAGAATCTCTTCTGTACTGTATTGGTTTTGGAAGCTAGGCTCTTGAACATTGCGGTCGTTCCATGGAAAATTTCGATGTGAATCCGTGCTTCTGAGCTTTATGGCAGCACTATCATAGGCCATAGCTGCTTCTTTCTCAGTCTTGAATGTTCCTAGCCAGATCCTTTGATGATTTGAATATATTTGTGCACCCCAATGTCCATTTTTTTGTGGCACAATGCCTTTGAACTTTGCTACACTACCGATATTGCTATGAAGCCTTCCAAGTTTGTTGCTTGTGCTAAATGCCAAAGTTTCCACATTGATGGTGGGACTTTTGGCACTTGAAATCATGCTTGATGATGCATCTTGATCTTCCATTGCGACTCCAATTTGAAACATGAAGGCATATAGAATATATAATTGTTTGAGCAAAATAACAAATGAGGCAACAGACTTATCTAGATTGGAGGAGTAAATGTTGCATGAAACATAAGGGAGTTTTTATGTGGGAAACAAAACAAGTTAGGTATCATTTGACAGCCAAATATTCAAACAAATCACATTTTTCAAAACAAAAAAATATTGTTAGGATGAAAACAACTAATTCTATTGGAAAATTTAGAACATAAATGCAATATCTTGCAAGTAAAAACAAGTTTGAAAAGGCCTTGTACCTTAATATAGTCAATTGTTGTTTAGTTTGTTACTTAGGTTAGTTGCAAGCTTGCATACATATCTTCAGGTTTCATGTATTTTGTTAGGTTTGAGACCCCTGAAAGGTTGACAAAAGACAACTTGGCTGCTTATGTAGAATGATAGAATCCTTGCCTAAATCCAGATTGTGAAGTGGTTAAGAGTGTAAAAACTTTAAGAAAAAGGGAAAGGTTTCTATTTATATATCTAAATTTCAAAACCCAAATAGGCTAATCCCCTTTGCTTGCTTAATTTAGCATTAATGGCTAAGTTTTGTTGCCATAATCCAGTTGCCTTAATTACCTAGTATATGGGTAATGCCTTTTGGTTTCCACAATTACTGGAGGAAAAACAAACAAATCACTTGCTGTAAGAAATTAAGAGGGCACCAGCAACTTGATGAATTTGTTCTTCTTAAAATTAGCATTTAGCACATTGTAATCCTACCTGCATTCATTGGTCAATATAAAAAAAGAATGCTACGACTCATTAATTATTTGTAACTTTCTGTTTTTATGCGCATATATATATATATATATATATATATATATATATATATATATATATATATAGCTCTTATATATCTTCAAAAAAAAATCTCAATATATATGATCTAATTAAATCAAGAAATTGATGTGAAAACGAACTTTCACTTAAGTAGAAAATCTTAAAATCACAAGAAAGGTGAGAAATCGTACGTTGATTTCTAGTACGTAGTAGTATTGGTATATATGCAAATGATTTACGCATCATTTTTTCCTTGAATTGTAAAATCTAATTTTGACGTTTTTTTTTTTTTTTACTAAAATTGGCTATTTGTTGTAGTTTTTTTTAATAATCTAATGCAAGTAGCATGCTATATATAATTATTGATTAGCATGTAAAGGATTTAATTTTCTTATGCTGTTTCCTGTTTGGATTATTGATAAGAACACTTAACAACAAGACTAATATATATATATATATAGGCTTGCTTATAAAGCTTATTTATTCTAGTTCTTATACGCTATACTTTTGATGGATGACAGCAATTCTAATTTTGTTTTGCAGTCCATTTTCTCAAAATGTGGCTGAAAATATTTTTTTCTACCTGCTTTTGCTTGAAAGTTGACCTATGAATAATAAGTTGTTTGTCTTTATGTTAAAGAGATAGATATTAGACACAAAAAAACTAAAATAAATTCATAAATGTGATTTTTCTTCATAAAAGACAACCAAGTTGTGACATTATTTGCACTATCTGGCTTCACTATAGCAAAAATTGAGTATAGTGTTTATCACTGTTGCTCATGCATGGTGATGGGTTATTTAGAATTTATGATTTGATAACACTGAGAAGAAGTGAAATTGAGGAGAGACTATCAAATTTCAAAGAAAACTAAAGATTTGGTGAAGAGGGAGATCGATGCCATCTTTTTCACATGAAAATATTCTTCCACTGGCTATGATCTGATAATGGAAGGCATGACCAAGGTTGTGGCACACACTCTTCTAAGGAGACCTCTCTTCCCTGTTCCATTTTCCACCCATATTTTCTTCTTTAATGGCAACAAAAAAGTGTGCTGAAAATGACTTGCACCGTCCACCCTTCTTCTCACGATTGTTTTCCTATAAATTAAACTCTCTCGCACCATGCTCTTAGCCATCTTCCTCTTTTGCATTAATTAAACCTCCACCTCTCTTTTTGTTTGTGAGTTTTCTTCTGGGGACTCCTCTCTTGCTATTATTCTGGACTGGTACTGCATTTTCTTCGTCTCGGGTTCGAATCTTACATGCTGCAAGATGGAAAAGAATTTTGATTTTTTTTTGTTTATTTCTTATTTTCTTCTTGTTAAACATGGTCATGCATGAAGTCTTGACGTCCCATGTCACGTGCCATTACGTTATATAAGTGCTCTTTCCTGTTTCCTTCAAATTCTGTTCATGAATCCATATCTTCCTTCCATCCCTAACCAGTTTCTGATCTTATTTTGCAGAGAAAATATTCTATTGCTGCTATGGATTCAGACCCTTCCACCGATTATGTAAAAACAAATTCAATAATTAGTAAATACTCAAGATATATAAACGTGAATTTATGTTCTTGAATTCATGAAAACATTAACATTGTTGTTTTTATTTTTTTAAATGTAAGCAGGTGACAGGAGAAAGTGTCATCTCTAGAGAAAATGTAGCTGTGAACAGAATCAGAACTGAGGAAGAACGCGATATTGCTAGCAATAAGCGCTCCATAACTTGGAAGAGCTCTGGAGGGTGGAAAGCTGCAAGCATCTTGCTAGGTATTAATAACGTAAAAAAATGCAACTTCTTACATGGCTTGTAAAAAATGTAAGTGATTAAACTTATTTTTTGTTTTCTACTTCGTTCTGCTGCAGCAAATCAATGCCTGGCTACACTAGCTTTCTTTGGAGTTGGTGTGAATTTGGTTCTGTTCTTAACAAGAGTTCTTGGTCAAAGTAATGCTGATGCTGCCAATAGTGTCAGCAAGTGGACTGGCACAGTTTATCTGTGCTCACTCATAGGAGCTTTCCTCAGTGATTCATACTGGGGCAGATACTTGACCTGTGCAGTCTTTCAGTTAATATTCGTTTCGGTACGTAGAATTTGAAATCTAAATCTATTTTTATAATTTTGATGTGATCTGCTAACCATTTTGTATGTTAATTAGGGGTTGGGGCTCGTATCGGTATCATCTTGTTATTTCTTGATCAAACCAGATGGATGTGGTGATGGAGAATTAGCCTGTGAGCCAACATCGTCGGTGGGAGTGGCTATTTTTTACTTGGCTATATATTTAGTTGCCTTTGGATATGGTGGACATCAACCTTCTTTAGCCACATTTGGAGCAGACCAATTTGACGAGTCGAAACCGAAAGAAAAAAATTACAAGGCAGCTTACTTTTGCTATTTCTATTTTGCACTCAACTTTGGATCTCTATTCTCAAACACTATTTTGGTGTATTTTGAGGATCATGGAAAATGGACACTAGGTTTCCTGGTGTCATTAGGCTCTGCAGTTTTAGCCTTGGTATCGTTCTTGTTTGGGACACCTGGTTACCAGCATGTGAAACCTTGCGGCAACCCTTTGCCGCGAGTTGCTCAGGTGTTTGTGGCTGCAGTTAAGAAATGGGATGTTATCCCGGCGAAAGCTGATGAACTTTATGAAGTGGAAGGACCAGAATCTGCTATCAAAGGGAGCAGAAAGATTCTTCATAGTGATGATTTTGAGTAAGTACCGAATTCCTACTTTAAGCTAAGGATTCTTATAGTGTTTTTGTAGCTTAATAAAAGCCTTAAATCTTCATCCAATTCTTTAGTCTTCCATACTTTTCCTCTGGATCAGACTACGAAGTAGTCATTTTGTCAAGGCAAAGCCACATTGGAATAAGGTTTGTGTAAGGTTGACAGCCATAGTTTTTAGCTTTGAGCATGCCCGTGAAAGGGAATGGTAATTGATTTATGATTACTGATTATGTTTCTTTTACAATAATTTTCAGGTTTTTGGACAAGGCAGCAACAGTAACAGAGGATGATCTAAGACACCAAAAGAATCCATGGAGGCTTTGCACAATAAGTCAAGTAGAGGAAGCTAAATGTGTTCTTAAAATGTTACCTATTTGGCTATGCACTATAATTTACTCTGTTGTTTTCACACAAATGGCCTCCCTCTTTGTTGAGCAAGGAGATGTCATGAACTCCTATGCTGGAAAGTTTCACCTGCCAGCAGCTAGCATGTCTGCCTTTGATATCTGCAGTGTCCTTGTTTGCACTGGGATTTATCGCCAAATCCTCGTGCCATTAGCTGGAAGGTTAAGTGGTAATACCAAGGGGTTAACTGAGCTTCAGAGAATGGGAATCGGACTCATCATTGGGATGCTAGCAATGTTCGCAGCAGGGGCTACTGAGATTGAAAGGCTCAAGCATGTTACTGAAGGGAAAAAAGTTAGCTCACTAAGCATATTTTGGCAAATTCCACAATACGTTCTTGTCGGTGCATCTGAGGTTTTCATGTATGTAGGCCAGTTGGAGTTCTTTAACGGGCAAGCACCAGACGGGATTAAAAGTTTTGGAAGCTCACTTTGCATGGCTTCAATCTCCCTTGGCAACTATGTCAGCAGCATGCTAGTCAGCATGGTGATGAAGATTACAGCTAAAGGTGACAAGCCTGGATGGATCCCAGATGACTTGAACACAGGCCACATGGACAGGTTCTACTTCCTGATTGCAGTCTTAACAGCCTTTGATTTTGTGATTTACTTGTTCTGTGCCAACTGGTACACGCCTATCAACATTGATGACAGTCACGAAGGAATTGGGATGGAAAAGCAAGAAGATGATGCGCTTGCAAGAGTTTAATATTTAATTAGCTAGACCAGCTTAACTTGAACCAAAACAGGAGGCTAAGATCCCTCTCTCAATGGCCACAGCACCATCAGCTTGTTGGCTATTGCTAGCCTTCACCTTCCTTTCTAGAGTACTTTAGGATGACTCGTTTCCACAAGAAGAAAACATGACCTTTGCTTGCTGAGGAATGATTGCTTTCTTCTTCTGGTGCTAGGATTTGGTAATATTTATTATAAATAAGTTTGGCAGATCTTGATTAGGCTGTGTCAAGTTTGGTTATGCTTGCTCTTGAAGCTTTTAAGTCTGATACAGACTCACGATAATGAAATGTAATGGAAAAGCTTTTAAGCTTGGTAATATTTATTATAAATAAGTTTGCTCTTGAAACTTTGTGTTTTATTTTTAGAATAACTTTTATGACTTATTAAGTCTCATAATATTTCAGAGTTTTAGCTGTAAACTTAGAACTTGATAAATCATAATTCTATCCTTCTACCACCTGCGGCGTCGGTGGAGAATTCTAGGGGATGCAGATCAGCATCAAGAAACAATCCACCCCAAATCCTATGGTTTTGGAGCCAGCAAAAAGGTTTCGAGAAATTAAAATTTCGAGTTTATTTGTTTTTATATTTTAAAAAATTCTCTAAAATAATACCAAATAGGCTACTAGTCGAGAAATTTGGTTTTCTTACTAGTTTATATATATATATATATATATATATATATATATATATATAATATATGATATCAACTCATTAAAATCATGAAAAGTATTAAAAAAAAGCTTTAATTTAATTTTTTTTCAAGTAAAATATATTTCAAATACAACTAAAAATAAGAAGCTATCATATTCTGAATTTTATCTAAATAGTGTCAATTCTCCTATTTGGAGGCCTATTAATGGCGCATTAAAAGTAAATCAACTTTGCAAAATAGATTATATTTAAATATTAATATTACGTTTTAATTGAAGAGGGGAGGGAACCGAGTGGTAAGTTTTTTTTTTTTTTTAATAATCATCGAGAGTATATTGAAAAGGCCATAAAGCAAATAGCCAAAGAGAAATATAAGAAAAAAAAAAAAAAAAAACTGATCTACTACAGCAAAAAACAAGAAGACTACCTAAGATTTTTTTACACCATAATCTTGATGCCATGGAGATTTTTTTAGGTCATTTATGTGTAATTGAAGTTTGAATCTTGAGAATGCAACCAAATAGCAACTCGATGAAGGATGATGGAAAAACAATCAAACAAGTTTATAGTTCCCTTCTCAAAAACAATTTTGTTCCTCAGCAACCGAGTGGTAAGTTCTTTCGGGTTTGAGGAAATAACTAGCTTTGGTGCTGGTGCTTCATCGGAAAGTCGGATCTTTTTTTTTTGATGTTGTTGACTTTATTTTTATTATTATTACTATAATTTTTATAACTAACATTATTATTATTGTTTAGTATTATTATTATTGAAAAAATAAAAATTATAAACTTGATTTGAAGAATATAATTAAAAATTATAAAATTTTAATGAAAAAGCAAGAAAAATAAAAAAAATCAAATTAAAATCATTATTATTATTGAAAAAATAAAAAATATAAAGATAAAATTGAAAGTCTTCAACAAAAAAAAACATGTAAAATCAGTAAATTGATAGTATAAAAGAGACCCCCCTCTCTTTCTCAACCATGATGTTATGGAGTATTTATCGTTGTTCAAGATGGAATGTACATTAATTAATTTTTAATATTCTCATCTTGGTTGGAATTTGTACCTTTCACTGTCTAAATCTAAAAAGAAAAATTCCTTTTATTGTGTATCATATTTAAGGTCTTTATTGGTATTAATTTAATCAACTCAATTTCAATTGAAAATATAAAAGAATTCTCCATCAATATAGTAAATGATTATATGTTAAACAGTGCAAATCTTATTTAAATTAAAAAGAAAAAAAAATGATGCCTTTAAAAGCAGACTAACAAATTGTTATTGAAATTGCATTGTTATTCAAAATGAAAAATGGGTTCTTGATAATGTGGAAGATCCACGCAAGTGTGGCATTTGTTACTTTCTGGTTTTTTTTTTTTTAGATTCTTATGTTGGGTTGGTTGTTGACGTGAGTGATTGCTGATAAAGTTGTGTTCTTGATGTTTGAATTGGATTGTTATTGAAAATGAATTATGGGCTTTTGAAATGGGATAGATGTATATAAGATTAGTGAGTATAAGGTTTTAGTTTTGTTGATAGAAGTTGTGTTTCCTGATGACAAGTTCCAATTGTGGTCCAAGTATGCTATTGAGACTGGAATCTGGTTTTCTGATTATTTGATTGAGGACTCGTATAGGATTAGTGAATGCAGAGGATAAGATTTTGTTTGGTGTTTGCTCTCAGTTGTGGGATTTGTGATTGCTGATTTTCTGTTGCTTTGTGGACAGCGTCCTCTTTTCTATAGCTTCAAGATGGGACTTCCATTGGCAATTAAACGAGCTTCAAAGCTTTCTAATGTGGCTTACTTATGCTCAGCTGCGTTGCTAATGTTTCTTCCAGATCAATTTAAAAGTCGAGGGACAATGGGGCAGTTCATCACTGAGCAGATCATTCTGTATATTGGGAGCTTTTCTGTGTTTCTCTGTTGGAAATTGAGTCGCCATTTACACCAGGTTAGCATGAATGTCCTTAATGTTTTTTATGCCTTCTGCTGTAGCTTGTGTTTATCAAAGACCATTACATAGAACGCGACTTCAATAAGTCTACGAATCAAGAAGCTTCATAACTTTGCCTTTCACGCTTTACACACACACACACACACACACACACACACACACTATCTGATGTCTGTTGGTATTTCTTTTCTATGCTGGACAAGTAAAGAGTAGAAAAGAAGTAAGAAACAATTTTTTTATTTTTTTTTTGTGACAGGAGAATGTCCAATACTTATTGCTTGGAGGCAAGTTAACTGAATGTCCAACCACATTTTTCTTCCCTGGAAGGTTCAAACAGTAGAAAAGGCATATATAAATTTTTCTCTAAATGAGGACTAGCCAATGCTTTCATGGATAAAATTTACCAAACGCCTGTCTTTTAGTTGTCGTGCTTGAATTAAATTATAGGAATAATGTTCTTAATAAAAGATCTTCACTTGATTCAGTTTTTAAATAATATATAATGTTTTCTTGAGGAAGTTAAAAGAGCATAGTAGTGCTAAAAGTCCTGGGTTTCCAATGACGCCAGTGCAGGTTTGAGTTTTGAGAGCAGGCTTTGAAGTGTCTGTCTGTCTGCTGTCTGTCTTCAAATGCATCCTCTGGATATTTTACTTCAATGAGAGAACAACACTTTAATGGTCTTATAAATCTAAAAAGAACATAAAATAGCAAAACTTTAGTTCGGGAGTGATTGCCACTCTTTGATCCTCTCCAAGCTTCATGAATTTTTATCCTTTTGTTTTTAAATCTTTATGGATCAGTTTCAAAATATTGTTGCAATAGGGTATCATATGGAACGACTTTGTCATCTTATTATTTGTTTCACTGCTGCATTACTTGCAAGGAAAATTACTTTGCAAATGGCTATATGCCTGTTTTATGTTGTGTTGCTTGGTTTATAACTTTGCAATAGGTTATGTGCAGGCATTACCTCTTACTTTTGAAGATAATTAGACATAGTTGTCTATCTTCTCACAATCCCTACTTCTTTTGACATCTTTCTGTTACTATGAAGGTGCTACACACAAAAAGGTACTTATTTGCACCGCCGAAAGGTTCTGCAGCAGCAGAGACAAATCCCAGTGAGCCTCTCCTTGCAGCCCTTGAGGAGAGCATTCCGGATTCTCTTCCGCAGTATCTTGCATATCTTGATCTTTGTATGGTTTGTGAGGATAATGTAGATGCTTGGCGCCGAGCTGCATTTTTTGAAGAAACTGGTGAGACTTGCAAAAAAGTTGTTGCTGCGTGCTTGAGGCCTCTGGAACAGCTTACATCTAACTTGAGTGAAGTCTTGGAAGGTTGTTATATATGTTGATAAGGCACATCAATTATCCAATCAATTGCAGTCGCCAACTGACTCTCAACTGGATTCAAAACATTATGAATCACTAAACAACTTTCAGGTATGGAAAGTTGGCACCGATGACACTGATTTTTTATTTATTTAAATATTCTGTTTTTAAAATGTTTGTTGTAGTTATTTTACGTTTGCTTTCTCGTAAACAAATCATATTACAGATAACATTGTCAATATTCTAGTATTTCAATATGCTGTTTGGCAAGATGATATCTCTGATTTTTAACATTCATTTATATCTAGGTTAGCAAGCTTGTCTGATGCAGCAGAACCTGGTGCAATGCATCTGTTACTTTCAAATAGTGTTCAAAATTGATTTCTAGAAATCTGTTCGAATAGCCTATTGATAGAAGAAATCTCTTGTACTGCAAGCATCCTATGATTGAGGGTTTTTGCCACCTTACGTGAATTATTTTACAAATATGAATCCATAGACAATTTAATAATGTTTTTCAATTCCCACGGAAGTATGCATGGTGTGCCAAGGCAGTTGCCTCCTTGACTGATCGGTCACATGAGGAGGATAGATTTGGGGTTGCACAACTCACTGGTAGCAATGCTACTGTTCTCTCAACACTAATCTCTAGCTTGCTTGCTATTGGAATTTTCATGGGGAAGAAGACAAGCTTGCAACCCCAACATTTGATGGGGCCTGTTACTATATATATTAAATGGAATACTCCAAGTACAGGAAGAAGGGATGTTGCGATGGCAAAAAAGAGAGGTGGTCCTCTACATGCAAAAACTTGTGCCATGGCTGCTGTGCTAAGGAACTCAATCTTCGGCATTGTGTCTGCTTTCCATGATGAGATGCGCACAAGCACCAAAGCAGGTCTTCTTGAGAAGGATTGGGTTACTAAAAGGAAACCCCTTTTCGGAACCTAAGAGTTACTCGTACAGAAACTGCTTCATTTCTTGGATTTCCGAGCTAGCTAGCGAGTTACTTGGTTGCTTGTCATTTCTTAGATTTCCGAGCTAGCTAGCGAGTTGCTTGTGCTTGGCATCGTCCACGTATTCTTGTGTCATTTAGGGGAAACAACATCAAGGAGATGAGCTTGTTTGTTGACCTGGAGCTACTCACAAAGCTTTAACAGGTAACTTCAGTTTTGTTCTGGAGGATAACTGAAAGTGCAACTATAAAATCATGTTGTCTGATTGGAAACCTCTCAAGGGTTGAGTTGAGATGCAAAATGATTTGAATCAAATGGTAGGAGATATAATGGCTGCTGAGTGTTTGATACAAATAGTTGCACAGGATAAATGTGACCTCTGAAAGAGACAACTGTTTGAACATATTTTCAGGAAAAAAAAAAAAACTATTAAACCTCTGCGGGAAACATCTTTTTAACCCCATCCAAATCTCTCGTTTGGTACATCTGGCTTTGGTCCCATTTTACTATTTTAGCATAGCTGTGAAACCTCTGTGGTCTTGGAGGTTCGGTTCAATTTAAAAAAAAATTGACTGATTTAATAAAAATTCTGGGTTGACCCGGGCAAAAGCTAGCCCTCAACCCGCTGACAATTTTATTTTTTTTAAAAGATGTATTTTGAGAGTGGGTTGAAATCTAATTTTTTTTAAAAAATAAAATTGCATTGTTTTAACAAAAAAAATATTCAAGAAAAATTAACGGGTTAAAGATAAGATTTTGATCAAGTTAGCAGGTTTTTTTATAGGTTAGTCAAGTATTTTTCTTTGATTTTTTTTTTAATCTGGATTGGTTCAAGTTTTGGGTTGGTTAGGTCCTCAATAACTATTTTTCAATATAGTAAGGATGAATTATTACATTTTAATAACTATAAGGACTAAATTTATCTTATCTACTTTTCTATCTCCATGACGGTAGAAAATAAGAGTACACCATACCTCATTCACAAAATTTCTAACATCACCGCCTCCTCACGCACGCCCACATCACGTGCGCGCCTCTCTCATAATTTTCTAAATATAAATAAACCCCATTTAAACCTAATTTTCGATTCCGCTTCTTATTTTTCATTTATTTCCCTTTGAAGTCCCTCTCTCCCCCGCCCGCTCTCTCCTCCTCCTCCACTTCAAACCCTAACTTTCCTCTTATCCCTCTCTCTCTCTCCATCTCTCTCTAGGGTTTTTTTTTCCTCCACTCTTCTCCTCTCAAGTTTCTCTCTTCGTCGTAGCTAGTTAGCTAGCGGAGGAGGAGCCGAAGCAGCAGTAGAGGTTACTGAGTCTTGGATCTGAAATTACTTATAAAGAGAATGGAATTCGGAGGTGGTCACCGCAAGAGAGGCAGACTCGACGCTGCTTTTAATGGCAATGGCGGCCACAAAAAGACCAGACAAGGTACGATTCTTTTTCTTTTTTTTTCATCTCTCTCTCTCTCTCTCTTCTATATATATTATATATTAAATTTAAATTTTATTTTATTTTATAATTTGTGCTTCTTAGTTAGTTCGTCACTGTGGAAATGCTCGGAATTTATTTGATAGTTAATTATATATTTTTTTAACTAATTAGGCTAAGTTTGTTTTAGGATTAATTAAGAGTCAAATTGTTAAATATATTATCTGTTTAATTATTGAGGCATGTGTTTTAGTCTGTTTTGAAGGTAATTGTTTATAATTTTTTATTTTTCTAGTTGAGTTTTTAGTGTGGTTAATGGATGTCTTTTTTTTTTGGAATACGGTAGGCGGGTGCATAAATTTGTTTTATTTTTCCTGAGTTTTGGTTGAATTACTTGCTCTTGTTTTTGTTCCTGATGTGAATGAATCTGCTTGGTGTCCGGAATTGCTCAAATGAAGAAAAGGCCGAAAAGAAAATGTTGGAGTTGAATTTTTTTTTGAAAGAGGATATGATTTATTTATTTTGGTTTTTTGGTGGGTAATCAAAAGCTTAAACAAGATAGGGTTTTAGACTGTCTTCTAGCTTTATTGATTTTGTAGTGCGGGATTTAAAAAAAAAAAGAGCGATGGAACTGTTTTGGGCAGGCACTTTATTGTTTAGAAAACTACTATTGGGTTGTTATCTATACTTGAATGTTTAATGGGGTCACGTAGTTTATCTATTTCTATAAAATTTTACTATTTGCATTGTTTATATCATATAAAATCATCATGTTATCAATGGTAATGAGAATGAGTAACATGATGAGAGAGTTTCTTAAAGCTCGGAGGTTAATAAATCACTGAAATCTTAACTGAGAAAATTAATTAATTTTGGTGCAACAGAAATGGAGTCCTTTTCAACTGGTATAGGAAGCAAATCGAAGCCATGCACAAAGTTTTTCAGGTTCAAATCTTAACCTATCTAAAATAAATATTCAAAATGCTGTACATCTATTTGTAATCTGTATAAATTGTAAAATAAGGTTTCTTACAAACTTTTTTTAATTGCAATTTGAAATCACTGTGATTTGGACTGATGGATTGGGAAGTTAAAGTTGTGGTACAGGTTTTCCTCTAATCATGATAACCAAGACAATTGAACAGAAACGGTTGATTTCAGAGTACTTTTGGATAACTACTTGCTCGGACATAGTAAACTGAAAGAAGTTTTACAGGATGCAAAACTTGCCCACCTCAATGGCTATTCATAATTTGCTATAATCTTTGCAAGTAAAAGCCATGATACATTGATGGGTAGCTAAGAACTGCCTTATAAAGCCCGGAACAGGCTCCATGTGACAGTTGAATAAAAGCGTAGTTCAGTGTGTGATGTATTTTGCTTCTGTAGATGCAATGTTTGTTTTGTTCTGTATCCTATAACATCACTGATGAATGCAACAATCATTGGACTAGGGTTTTTTTTGGCCTTTTATATGATGCTCTGTCAAAATAAAGACTATCTTTGGATGACTTAAGTGGTTATATCTTAGCTCTGTTTTGCATTCTTAAAAATGTTTTCATTGCTTTTCAATTATCAGCCAGTAGAAAATGTCTCTCCTGTAATCTGTTTTCTGAGACATAAAGGCCTGAAATTCAATAGCAACCTTTTTTTTTTTTTTCATTTGTTAAATATTTGAAGGAATTTGTTTTTCTAAAAAGTGTTTGCTGACAGTAGCTGATCTATTGATTTCAATGTGTTAATTCTGAAAAACTATGATCAAATTAAATTGGGAAAGATGAAAAATTGAAAAGATTGATGCTGGTGGAAATTGTTCGACATTTTTTATTATTCATGGTATTTTAATTGGGAGGGTATTGCTGGGAATGAAAGTGGACTTGTAGTTACTGAGTGTATTGGGATTGATGAAAGGTTTTTAAGTATTGCAGAGTGGGGTGGGGTGAGGGTATTCCAACAGGATGATGCAGGATCAGCAACTTATAAACACATTCTTAATATTAGTTTCATTAAAAGGTGGATGTCATGATAAGTAATGGAAACTCATTCATTCATGCTTATCCACAGTGAAAATGAAAGAGAAGGATTAGCGGATAATTTTACCATTTGATGGGATCTTATGCTTGGGATGATGGAGAGGAAGATGGTGGGATGATATGGGATTGAGATAACTGGGGTCATACTTAAAAATAAATGTGACATGCTTCTAGATTAGCAATGAGTAGGAAATTCTAGATATGTAGGATTCAAGTTAGGGTGCTTTTAGTTTTAGGAGTTAATGCAATATTGATTCAGTTACTGTAAATGCATTTGATAGAGCCACATATTTGTAAAATTTTAGTTTTGATGCTGCTAGGCACAATAATCTGTTCTTTTAAATTGAGATTTTTGTTCATTTTGTGAAAGGTCTTTGGTTCTTGAACTCTTAAATTTAGTAACTGTCCCGTGTTCTCAAAACTAAAATGGTTTGAAAACTTGAAATAAGTTATGTGTTCTATCAGTTTGTGAGATGTTGTGTTTTCTCATAATAACAAATGTTGCAATTTGTTTTAACTAGCTTTTTTTTTTCTCCTGTGATGTGGGTGATTTTATTGACAATTGATGTCAACTTCTGTGTTTAGACAATGGGTTTAGATAAATTTTTTGAATGCCTATTTTTTAGGCCCTCCCTAACAATGTTAACAAGTTAGATTTTGTAATTGTGCTTTCCAAATTTGTGATCTTTGTTCTTGCTACTTGGTGCTTTGTTTTCTTTCTTTGTGTTTAATGCTTCATTGCTTGATTTGGTTGTCTGAGATAAGGTTGAATGACCGGGCTGTTAAAATATATTATCATTAAGGTGGTGGTGATTGCATTCAACTTTTAATAGCGTTTCTACAAAATTGCATGGGATGGATATATATTTAGTTTTATCATGTGATTGTTGGTTAATTCATTTTCTTCCTTATGCTAATGAAATTGGAATATGTTCTAGATGTGTTATGGCATCATTAGACTATCAATGAGCCAATGGCCTTGGCAACCCTTTTCTGAATTCAAGTCAACCTTTTTACCTTGGTGCATCAGAACAGAACCGTCTTTATTTAGTAAAAATATACTCTCATACCCCCCCCCCTAAAAAATTGTGCATCAGTTTTGATTTTGAGTCTGATATTTAATTTGATTCTCTTGCAGCATTTAGTTTGAGAAATGTGAGCTTGTAATTTAATAGATTTGGTGCTGCAGAAAAGTTCTCATTGTCAGTCATTTTTCTATGCCTTTGTTTTGCAGTACTTCTGGTTGCCCATTTGGTGAGGGATGCCACTTCTTGCATTATGTTCCTGGTGGCTATAAAGCTGTGTCCCAAATGCTTCCAGCTCTTCCACCAGCCTCTAGAAATCAAGGTGCCCCACCCCCTTCTTTTCCAGATCGCTCTTCTCCTCCATCTGTGAAGTCCCGTTTGTGCAATAAATACAACACAGTTGAGGGTTGCAAGTTTGGTGATAAATGCCATTTTGCCCATGGTGAGTGGGAGCTTGGGAAGGCTTCTGCTGCTTCATATGATGATCCTCGTGCCATGGGGCCAATGCAGGGCAGGGCTGCTGCTCCATATGATGATCCTCGTGCCATGGGGCCAATGCAGGGCAGGATGAGTCGGCACATGGAGCATCCACACCAAGGTCATGGTGCTGCAGCAAGCTTTGGGTCATCCGCTACTACTAAGATCAGTATTGATGCTTCACTTGCTGGAGCCATCATTGGGAAAAATGGTGTTAACTCTAAGCATATCTGTCGTGCTACTGGAGCCAAGCTTTCCATAAGGGAGCATGAAACAGACCCTAAAAAGAGGAACATAGAGCTTGAGGGTTCATTTGATCAGATCAGTCAAGCAAGTGACATGGTTCGCCAGCTTATTTCAAATGTCGGTCAAGCTTCTGGACCTCCCATGAAGAACTCATCGATGCATTCTTCTGGCGGATCAAATAACTTCAAGACCAAGATCTGTGAGAACTTCAACAAAGGATCTTGCACTTTTGGGGATAGGTGCCACTTTGCACACGGTGCTGAGGAATTGCGCAAGTCTGGAATGTGACCTCACTTTCACTACCTCGTCTCTCTTCTTCCTGTGTTAGGACATAATCTTGTTATAGCCTTTGGTGTTTGGCGTGGTTACCAAGTATTTTGGGATTCAAAGATAGACAGATGCCATCTCTAAGAGTTCTAGGTTTTTCTTTTCGCAATTTTTATGATCTCTTTGTTGTTTATTTGTTTGTTGGTCTGCGATCGTTACTGAAGTCTCGGGATAAATCTTGCCAGGTTGAACTTAGGGCTTCTTTGTGGGACACAGTTTACGTACCGCTTACTGGTTCAGTCTCTTAAATTTGGTTTTGGCACTTTAATAATTTAAACTTGTTCTAATGAAATAGGTTTCGGAATGAAATCAAGCATAAGAGGAAGCTGGAGGCCGGGAACATCCGTCCTCTATTTTCCGGCAAGTTGTGAAATGAATGCCATCATCCGGCACATGGTTTACACTTCTTCCAGCATGAATGTCGGTCATGGGATTCTGATGATATTCTTAAAGTAAATTTCGGATTATAAAACATGATAGGGCAAATCATCCCTGAATAGTATAACTTTTAACAAGATGATGCCGCAATTGCTCTCTTTAAACGTTCTAAATGCCGTTTGTCCGTCGGGCTGCTTCTCTAGCCCTTCTTTTCTCCTCTTCCTTTCTGTACTTGATCCCGCATGCATTACAGAGTGTCTAAAAGCATGAAGCAAAGAGTATCATCAATCCTGTGGCACAGCATACAAATGTTACTTAATAGCAAAAGAGAACTTTTTCCTTGAAAGTTACCTTGGGACCAAGGGGGCCTTTGCGCCACATCGGTGTGTCATCGGTGTTGCAACTCCGGTTACTGCACCTCTTATTATGGTCAATAAAGGTCCTACGTGAACCAGAGGAACTTCCAATCTCACCATGATCACCATCCCTAGCTACTGTGTTGAGGAGTGTTCGACCGTTCATCGGTGGTATTTGAAAGTTACCAGGATTGCTGTTGATGCAACTGTAGGCCTTGGGGTAAGCAGCAAATCCCACTGCAGAATCAGCAGCATATTGAGTATCCATGTAATGGGGATGGTTCCCCATCATCTCCCGTGGCCAAGATCCATGAAGATTGTCTCCATTAAGCCTCCCATGGTGATTTAAACCAGCATTAGCCATATCTTGATGATTTGTGCCCTGCAAGTTTGAGATTACTTTTTTATCGGTTAATTAATGATCTTATTGTTTAACAACAACAACAACAACAACTAAAGAAAAAGCACTTCCATGGAGATCTGAAATGGTAATTAATTAAGCATATTGATATCAAATTTCATGCAATCAATAGCTATTTTCCCTGGGAGCAATTGATTAGTAACCCATGGATTCCTAATTATATTATGTGATTGTATTTAATTAGCATTAGATCATAATTAAAACAAAATGGGTTCTGATCATGATTTTTTTTTCATTTTCTAATTTAGATCTACAAGTTCTTAAGCAGGATTCTCAATGCTATGCTATCATTATCCTTAGCATATGAATCTATTTCTTTATTTAATAATTTAAGTATAAATTATAATTAACGTAGTTTATATTTAATTATTATATATTAAAATAAAGATATCCCCATCATATAGCTCAAGATTTAACACACACGTATATATTAACTCTTAGCAACTGTAGTACATAGATAATCATACCCTTGGTTGCTTTTGTACATGGAAATTAAACCTTTTTTTTTTTCTTAACTCTGCAACCATATCTAAAAATTAATAATAAATATCATAGTTTAAATATTTGCTGAGAATGAAATTACTTATATTTGAAACATATATGGAAATGCTTAATTAATTTTCCATTCATTTTCTAAAATTAACGTTTCAAGTTATGAAAAACAAATCCACTCAAATGACCTAGCTAGCCTTCCATTTCTCATTTCTATGAAGTTTTGAATTTGATTTTATATATATATATATATATATATATATATATAAAATAAAGAAGCATCCATCAAATTGTAAAGGATATAAAACGAGCAACTATATCACGGTATTGTTTTTTATTGTCGTGAATTATTTCAAGCTTATCCCCTTTTTACTTTTTCTATCAAAATCAAATGAATAAACTATTTATAAATTGGAATAAAATTATCATGGATATATCAAATCAATAATGAACAAATTTAGACCATCTTATCAAATCTATTTCTAAGTAACAAAATTATGTAAGATAACTCCTCAAGTGACTTTCATGATTAGTCCTCTATGATTCTTGACACAATGGATAATGAATTTGAGCAGAAATTCATAAGAACTGGGCAGAATATTTTGTTTACAAACTTCACAGTAGTTGATCAAATCAGTGTAAGAGTTATACCTGTGAGTAAGGAGCATTGAAGCTGAGGATGGCTGGTTGATGGGTCTTGAGGGCCCTATTAGACCTAAAGTATTGCTCAAATTGTGGTTGATCATCTGGCAATCCCAATTTCAGAGTCAAATCCACATTGTTTTCTGTGTTATTCTGATGATCACAACCCCCATTCCAATTATCAGTAGCCTGATCAAACCACTGGGATTCCATGAATATTCTTTGCCCAGATCAAAAACCTTTGCAGACAAGAACAGCCAACAAATTGACCATGCAATAATATTATGAGATAAAATTCATAGAATCATGAAAGATAAGAGGGAGAGCTGGGCATGCAAGAAAGTTAAAAGTGAAGCACTCAATGGATAATTGGATGCCGACAAAATGGCCTGGAAGACTGCCAAAGATACTAGATACAGACACACTTTTAATGTGAAGTAATAACAAAAATCATCATTAAGACAGACAAGCACACTTACTATAAATTCTTGAACGTATAGTACAGTACTTACTAGTTACTACTGTATAAATTTGTACTTGATTTAAGGTTGATTGTCCCTCCTTGAGGTTTAGAATCTTATCATCCGAACCTCTGATGATTTGTCTCAGATCCAGTGTTAGCGTGCGTTTGTTAATGATAATACGGTGCACCGTGGCCTTGTTCCCGCAAGAATAAGCAGATCATCCAAGGTCCATGCAAATAATTAAATAATTTGTTTTATATCTCTGAAAGATGATGATGGATAGCATAATTAATTGTTTTAGCAATTAATTTTTTTTATTACACGGTGGGAGTTATTCTCGAGTTAGCTTACATGTCAACCAATAAGAATAATTTTTTTTATGTTGACAATATTTTTTTATTTTTTGTTTTTTGTTTTTCTTTTTGAAAAGTGCAAAATATACATGTGTTCTTATTTCTTTGACACTATGTTTTTTAATATATTTTGAGCTTATTAGAAGTTATTTTTATAAATTTGACATGTTTAAGAGACTTTGTAAATTAATTGCTAAAAGATAAGAATTTCTACATTTTATGTTTCGGATCTTGCTTATTGTGATGGGTTTTTCATAGGTGAATCAAAATTAAAGTACACATGTCAAGCTTTTCAGAAAGGTATTATGGGTAGAAATCTAAATTCGTTTGGATCTCTAATCAGCCTGCAAAATCTGGTCAAAATCCTACTTATAGTAGGATTTTTTGTTTTTATACTACAGATTCAAACAGATATATTTTAAGTCTCAGACATCAAAATCATACGATTCAAAAGCCCAAAATCATCTACACATTCAGGACTACAATATTTTTGAAGGATGTCAGGTCAGATAAAATTATTTTAAAGGCGAAAATTCAAACGCAATCTAAAGGATGAGATTAGTCTCCTGATTTGATAAGGAAACTAACGGTGCCGAGCATTTCACCATGGCTGAGAGTCTGACATAGAAATGGTGGGCCTTAGGATCCAAGAAAGGTGCAGATCAAGCCTCTAACATGCCATGAATGAAAAAATACAGCTGAGATGATCGGATATTGGAAGAAACCAAGTCTAAGTTGCAGCAGAGTTGGAATTACAACAAAATAGTGAGAGTAGCAGAGTCCATTTTCAACATATGTTTTGAGGGATTTAACCAATCTTAAAGACCAGATAAAGAAGAAAGGAATTAAGTAGCATAAGTACTTCTAATTAGCCTAAGAATACTGAAGAAATTTGGTAGCCAATTGAGAGAATATATAGAGTAGAACACGATTGAGACAGGAGCTCTGCAACATTCTTTTCTTCTTTGTTTTTGTCAATTTTCCAGCAACTATGAACTAATTTTTAAATTTAGTTCAAGAGGAATACACACTATCACCATTAGCAAGTTGTGAGAAGTAATTTATCATTGTAATTTTGTATTTATTTTTTCTTATTTATAATTATGCTATTGATTGTTATCCAAGCTTATTGAATTGTTTTGAGATGGCATGTATGCTTTCTAGTTTCTTTTAATCTGTAATTGTTGTTAGGGACTAAAGTAAGAAGCAAAAGAATTAATTTGATTGTTGCAACTCTCATCTTTATTTATTAAAAAAGAATAAACTAAGTTAAATTGTCAAACTTTTAAACGTTTACTTAGAATAATTTCATAGACTTTACTCCTAAAACTACTACTGAGTGAATAAGAATTGCTTTCAATATAAAATTTGTTTGATGGTAAGAAATTGATTAGAGAGCTTTGTCTTATTAATTTACTCGTAAACTCATCTATTTCCCTCAAATTTAAGAAATATCAAATTTATTTGCTTGACGTGAAAGAATATTTATTTTACTTCAATGATCAACAAATTTATAGGAATGTATGTGTGGACCTTTAAACTAAGTTAACAACATATTAATTTATTATTTTTATTTTTAGAATTTTGTTTGTTTAATTTTTATTCGAATCTCCCGTTCTTTTTTATTTCAGTATATTGTAGAAAGACTGAACGAAATTTGCCTTTGATTTTATCTGGTTTTCACAATCATACTACATATTTATTTTGTTTTTAATAATTAAATCAAAATTATATTTTAAAAGTTCTGACGAACTACTACTCTTCTCTGTTTATCTATCTTGTAGTCATTTCCAAAAAACCATCAAATTTATCGATACTAAAACATGTTTACTATTCATATAACTAATATGGTAAGAGTACCTCGAGAGTTTAACAAACCACAAAATTTTCTAAACTTGGACCAAGAAAAATACGGTGAACTTGATTATTATTACACACATGAAGAGTGACAAAAAAAAAAAGTAATTGGTGCCTCAATTTTGAAATTGAGTATAGGTATATACAAGTTCTAACAAAAATCATAAATATGAAAAAATTCAAAAAGATTGTGAGCCATGATATCGATATTGTAATCTTAAGGTGAGATTTAATGATGGATCCCATGAATCTAATGACTCGTGTATTATTAAAGTTTTTTCTTGTGTTAGCATCACACTTAACTATAACTTAAATTCGAAAAGGAAAATGTATAGAAAGAAAAAAAAACGTATTTTAACTTTTATGCAGTGTGATTATTGTGATATCAAAATTAATCTGATTATTTAAAAGTTTAAATTCGGTTTAAAAATTGTAAATAATTTAACATAAATCTGTACAGTTATATATATATATATAGAGAGAGAGAGAGAGAGAGAGAGAGAGAGAGAGAAGCTGATTTGTTGTAGAAGAAATTTATATATAAAAAAAAACCAATAAATTTGAATGAATAATCTCGATCATGGAATATATATGTATTCGTGGTTTTATTTATTTTTAGTTGCTCAATTTCAATGCTATATTCCATCTCAAACGGAGTAGGACAGATTTGAGAAAAAACATAAATTTTAAATTGTTTAATTTTGAAAACTATAAGAAAAATTAAAAAATTTCCAAATAGATTCTTTTATAAATTGATTCGCATAACAAGATTACTTTCTGATATAGAAAGAATGACGAGTTCAATTCAAATAGGGTTAAAATAGGGTAAATATATAGTATTATTTTTTCTATGAGAAATATTTTTTTTATAAAAAATTACTTTTATTCAAAAATTTAAACTATGATCGATTAACTTATATATTATCTTTTAGCACACATTTTCAAATAAAATCATTTGTACTTAAAATTTATAAAATTATATGTAAAAAAGGTGGTGAGATTTAAATTCTTTGTCATCAAAGTTTTAAATCATATAAAAAAATAATTTCATTCAAAATATTAAAATGTTAAGTAACGTTTAATTAAAATATAATATCATTTTAATCTCTAACACTCCATTTAAAAACATTTTGCTGACACACCATGCATATTCTCATCTTAATTTATGTTTCAAGATAATTACTTTCTTAACACAAACATATATATATATATATAAGGGTGAAGAGAATATTGCTAAATTAATATAGGATAACGAAACACCGATCACATTAATATATAGATTTTAGTTCAACACTACAAGACAATCATTAAAAAAATAAAAACTACAATGTCTTTAGCACAACAAGACTTATTTTAAAGAAAATTAAATAAAAATCTATTTCATGGCCAAGTTCTTTTTATAAAAAAAATCTATATAAATTAATCTAGTTAATTCAGTAGGTCAACTTATATTTTGATTGATATATTTTTATTTTAAAAAAATATTAATAAAAATATAAATTATTTTAATCGACTCTAGTTAATCATTTAATTTATAATTGGGTTTCATACTAAGTGGCCAGGAACATATAATTACATTCAATTATTGAATATAATGCATTGTTATATATGTAACTTTTGGAAATTAAAGGAGTTACCTTTGGTCCAAGGGGTCGTTATATATTTAATAACCTAATTAAATATCACATAATAAAAAAATATATGTTTTAAATTTTAATATTAATTTAAGGTTGAGAATTTAAATAAATTCTATTTTAAAATATTAAACTAGTTTTTGGTAGATGACGTTACAACGTGAAAACAACAAGATTAATTTTTTTTCCGAGTCTACTTAATTATTTCTATAAACGATTAATTAAAAATTCATATTTTTAGAATAACTATAACCGCAATGTTGTCTGGCACACTATATTAAAACAATACCAATAATTACATAGAGATTTCATATACCCTTTTTTAATAGTCGTGTTTGGTTAATATTCAGGATATAAAAAATAAATACAGAAAAAATAAAAATATATTTGGTTAACAAGATAGAGATAGAGATAAAAACATAAAATAAATATGTATTTACAATAATTTTGAAATAAATTTTTATCCTTTCAAAACAATGTCCTTTCTATAGTATTTAAAATAGTATTTTTTTTGTATGAGAAACATATACTTTTATATTAAAAAATCACTTTAATTCAAAAAATTAAACTATGATTAATTTTGTATTATTTTTAGCGCATTTTTTCAAGTAAAACGTTTTGGATTTAAAACTAACAAAATTATATATAAAAAATATGTTGAGATTTAAATTCCCAATGTATCATCATTAAAGTTTTAAATCATATAAAAAAATCATTTTAATTTAAAATATTAAAATGTTTAGTGATGTTGAATTAAAATATAATATCATTTTACTCTCTACCACTCAAAAACATTTTGCTGACACACCATCTTCTCATCTTAATTTTTGTTTCAAGATAATTAATTTCTTAACACAAACACATATATAAATATAAGGGTGAAGAGAATATTGCTAAATTAATATAGGATAACGAAACACCGATCACATTAATATATAGATAATTTTTCTTCAACAGTTCAAGACAATCATAAAAAATAAAAATAAAAACACTGCAATGTCTTTAGCACAACAAGACTTATTAATTTTGAAGGAAATTAAGCACTAATTAAGAGACTAAATATTATTCCGTTTATTGGTTGCTCCTCGGCCCTTCCTCCGATCCTCCTCCTTTTTGTATTTGATACCGCATGCGTTACACAAAGACTGTAAAAACAAAGTAGAAAATAAAATAAATAAATATCAGTACTTTTTATCATAGTTATTTACTGTGTGCCCAGAAACATATAATTACATTCAACTATTGAATATGATGCTTTGTTATATAAGCAACTTTTGGAAATTAAAGGAGTTACCTTCGGTCCAAGGGGGCCGCTTCTCCACATTGGAGTATTCCTTGTGTTGCAGTTCAAATTTGTACATCTTCTATACGGATCGAAGTAACAAATTTGGCGTGAACGTCTTGGTCCTCTCCTACGAGAGCCATAGGAGCTTCCAATCTGTCCATCTCTGGACGAGCCATTCGACAGTATGTGAGTGTTCAAAGTGCTTAATGGAGTCCAAAAAGGGTTGAGGCGATTTGAGAAGTTTGAAGGGTGTTGTTTCCCCTTGCCACGTGCCACTGACTTGTAGGTTTGGCCACCTTGAGAGTGGTCTCCTCTGACCATCTTCCCAAAATCGATCCCAGCAGCAACACTTCCTCCGCCACCACAAGCAATCCCATTGGCATTTAGACCAGCAACACTTCCATTGGCATTTAGACCAGCAACACTTCCTCCGCCACCACAAGCAATCCCATTGGCATTTAGACCAGCAAGACTGCCATTGGCATTTAGACCAGCAACACTTCCTCCGCCACCACAAGCAATCCCATTGGCATTTAGACCAGCAACACTTCCATTGGCATTTAGACCAGCAACACTTCCTCCGCCACCACAAGCAATCCCATTGGCATTTAGACCAGCAACACTTCCTCCGCCACCACAAGCAATCCCATTGGCATTTAGACCAGCAACAGTACTTCCTCCACCACCACCACGAGCCATCCCATTGTTAACTTTGCCAAAGTGATTTAGGACAACATGTTCTTGAGCTCCATTGGTTGGTCCAAAGTTTATCCCCTGTTGGAAAAAATTGTTAGTATTTTGTTTTAAGGTTTCTGTTGTTGTTGTTTTCGATATCGGATAGTGAAAAGTGGTATTGTCTGTAGAATTAGGATAGCCAAGTAAAAGATGAGAAATTGAATGTGTGAAAATATATTGTAAAGTATATACAATCGAAGAAGTTGGCACAACATCAACTCATGAACAAAAATATATGGAAAACTGAGGGATTCAAAGGATTACTTACAATGTAGAAGAGTTCATAAGTAATAACCCTAATTAAATATCACACAATAAATAAAAAAATCTATGTTTTAGATTTCAATATTAATTTAAGGTTGAGAATTTAGATAAATTTTATTTTAAAATATTGAACTAGTTCTCGGTAGGTGACGTTACAATATGACAACAACGAGGATAATTTTTTTTCCAGGGGTATTTAATTATTTCCATAAACGATTAACTAGAAATTCATAATTTTAGAATAACTGACCGCGATGTTATCTGGCACAAACTATTTTGAAACAATACCAATAATTATATAGGGATCTCACATACTATCTTTTTTATAGTTGTGTTTGGTTTGTATTCAAACATAAAGAACAAATACAGAAAGAACAGAAATATATTTGGTTAGAAAGATAAAGACAAAGACAGATACAGAGATAAAAACATAAAATGAATCTGTCTTTACGATAGTTTTAGAGTAAATTTCTATCATTTCAAAACAATGTCATCTCTATCTCCATTGTTTTTTTCTCTTTTGTCTTGAGATAATAATTAAATACTAATTATGTGTTAAGATTACATATTAATTAGAGATATGTAATCATTAGCCATATCTATTGGAGGCCATATGAATCTATGATATAAAATATATATTTCTAGAATATAAATTACACATTTGTTTTCTTAAATGAAGTTGATCACTCCATATAATCGTTTTTTGCACCCATACAACCTCAAAAATGTTGCATCGTTTGTAAGATAGAGTGATATACCTTATTGGCGCTGGTGTTGGAGCCAGCATTGAAATTGAAATTGGCAAGATCAGGAGTAGTCATGGGGGCTGGGGTGTTGAACAAATCGATTAGGTTTATTCGATGACTTCTACCAGCATGATTTCCTAAACCAAGCTTCAAGGTTAGGTCCACCAGGTTTCTTGCATCATTTTTGTCATGGGAGCACCCATTCGATCCAGTTGCTTGATGGAACCTTTGGGAATCCATGAGTGTTTGAAGTCTTTTATCTGCAAAAACAACCAACCAAGCCCATGAAAAATTATCAGATAGCTTCTTTGACATATAATTAAGAGATAGCTTCTTCTTCTTCTTCTTTTCTTTTTAACAATGGATGCCTTTTGGCAAGATGTAAAATGTGACAATCTACTGTTTAATTACATGACAAGAAAGCAAAAAATACTAGTGAGTAAAATGCATGTCAACGAGTGAAGTTAGATGCATGTTTTTTAAGGGTTTTGACCCCTTGTATAAGTGGTTTGATTGCAAGCAACAAAGGTGCAAGAATTAACACACTTGACAAAGACGAAGAACAACAAAAATTATCCCTTCACATGGAAAAAGGAAAAACAAAGCCAAGGGATAGATGGCTCGGGGGGGGGGGTGGTGGAGACTTACAAGATGCTATTAGCTTACTAGAGGGAGGGTGTGAAGTGAAACGAAGAATGGTAGCCTTAATTTATAGGGATTTCGAGGACATGGTATATATGGAAGGTAAGAAATGTGAAAGAATTTTATTTTTTTTCATTTGGAGATTATATATTTGTATCAAATCTGTATTTAAATTAATTAAACCTTCTGTAAATAATTTTATAAATTCAACAGTATATTCATTACATTAAAGCAATTCAATCAACAACACTCAATTGATAATTTTTTTTTGAGGTTTTTTTTTAATTGAAATTCATCATCTTATGAAAATATGAGTACATGATATAGTCGGATTAGATTTGTGTCTATAATTGTATATAATTTAATTTTTGATATTTTATTAATAGTAAATCTAATTTTTTTTTATTTAAATAAGTTGAATATATCAGGACTAAATTCTTTATGAATATTATAAATATCAATGACTTGGGTATATATTGTTATTTTTCCATGGATCTGTTTTTAAAAACAACCCTACAACATGGACCGGTGGCATGACACCTCTAAGATTAGATATAATTTGTATACCTTGCACCACTATTAAATCCTAGTTACCCCCTTCCTCTAATAAAAAAAACAAACTCTTTTTTGTTACATTAAAGAAATCTAATATGAAGTTCACTAACAACAACTTTGAAGTCAAAACATTTCTAAATAAAATAAAAATAAATATTAAATCCTCAAACTATCAAATAAGATAAAAGAAGTATAGGGTACATAAGTTAGGTCGGGTTATGTTGACTTGATCATCGAGTTTTAAAAATCTTAACCCGTTACTCAATCCGTGATATCTATTTTTTAGGTTTTTTAATCCACTATTATTTATAATATTCATATTATCTAACTTAGATGAGTTGAGTTGGGTCAGATAATACAAATATTATAGATTGACTAATTTTTTTGAACACCCATGTTTGCAACCTTCAATATAATAATAGGATTTTTGTTAATAAAAAAAGTAAATTATATCGAATTGTCTAAATGTAATGAATATATGATCAACTTTATATAAATATTAACACATACTATAGAATTAAATTTTTTGTTTGGTACAAACATATGGTTTTAAAATGGAGCTTCTCCAAGAAAATAAAAAAGAAATTGAAGTAAGGTTTTAAAAATATTTCTATGCTCATTTTTTGTATATATATGGAAACAATCATGTGTAATTGCAAAAAGAACCAACAAGTTTTATAGGCAAATATAATTTTATAATTAATTGTAATAGGTATCCTAATAATTAAAGATGATAGACTTAATCTTGATATGTGAAAAGTCATTTGATTATTGTTATAGAATATGAAAAACAAAGATGATTTTTTATTTTAAAAATATAAAAATTATTCTAAAAAATATATTTATTTTTATCTTTTCAATAAAATATATTTTTATCTTCATTATCTCTATTTCTATGTTACCTTAAAAGCGAAAAAACGAGGCCACAAGACAACACACCTCACTATTCTTTCTCATATTTTGGAAACTATATCTGGAATTTGTATCTTTTCGTGTATTGCCATCGAATTATGCCAGTGAAAAGGACAACAATACCCTTGAATGGAATAAATGGAAAGTGCATTGCTGGTAATCACAATCCCTTAAAATTAGCTCCAAAAATAGTCAAGAATGTATGCTATCTTTCTTAATTTTTTAGGTTAAAATTAACCTTATAGCGATTATTTAAAAAAAATATATTAAATTGAATTCTCTTAAAATAACCATGATTAAAATATATTAATACAAGTTTAAAACCCGAGACTTGATCCTTTGATGATTATTGAGCTAACATCCCTTTTAATTATCAAAATTGGACGGCTAATGAAATCAGATTTTTCTATTTCCTCTTCAATTTGTTGACATAAAATAGAAAAATATTAGTTTTTAAATGTTAAGGCAGTATTTCTAAATGATCAATAACCTCAGAAAATCGAATTAATAAATCATTTGATGGTCTAATATTCATTTGATGGTCTAAGATCCATAAGGGTAGTATTCGTGGAAATAAACCAAGAAATTAATCACTAGGATTAGATTAGGGATTTTAATTAATTCATGTTTATCTAGCAAACAACAATACATATATATATCCTCACTTACTAAAACAGAATGTTCCTTTTAAACTAATAAGGTAGGATTAACTCGGATGTTTAAGAAATAAATAAATAAAATTCAAAAGCAAGATCAAGAAGAAAAATATAGTAAACTTAAACCCTATCTACATGTTTGGAACCCTCTAGATTGAATTTAATTAACAGGTTTTAATAAAATTCTATATTTAATATCATTCTTAGGGTAAAGAATTGAATTCATCACTAAAAATGGTACAAAAATAAATTACTAAAAAAAACAATTAATGTAAAAACTAACTATTAAAAAATATGAACTTGCAAAAAAAGCAATAAAAACCTTTAAAGAAATGTTATGAATGCGATAAGGGAAATATAAAAATAAAATGAATTAAATTTTATTTAAAAAAAAATATATAAATTTAACTTATATATCAATTAAATTTCAATTTAACACTATAATTAAATTTAATTAGAATTTAAAAAAAAAGATTATGGTTTAATTCTCATCTTACGCCATGAGCAAGAATTTTCCTTCCTCATCCCTCGTGGCCATCCTATTTCAACAAATAATAGTGAACCTAATTTTTTTTAATAAAAAAGGAAAATAATTTGTATGTATTAATGAGGACTTGGACAGATGTAAGCGAGTGACTCCAATTTTGTTGTATCTTGAACTAGTTCAGCTAACCTAGTCTCTTCCGTCCCTCGGGACCCACAAAGGATAGTATAAAAATATACTTGCTTCTTATCTATCTGCACCTTATTTGTTTTTACAGTTTAAAAAAATATAATTTTTTTTTATTTTTTCCTTTACTTATCATTTTAAAACGTTAATATTAAAAATAATTTTTAAAAAAATAAAAAAATATTATTTTAATATTATTTCTACAAAAAAAAAAATCATACTTTAAAAAATAATTACTGCCCCCGCGGGCGCGCACTAACAGACGCACTCACAGGCACCACTCACAGGCACCTTCTGCATCAACTCCGCATTGACAAACCTTGTGGAGGAACTCTTACGTTTTAGTTTAAAGGAAACATAGTCATGACTCGCATTATATTTACCAACCAAAATTTCCTATCGTACAAAATTTTTCTGAGCAATTTCAACAAGATTGGCTATGGTGGTGGGGAAAGAAAAATGAGAAAACTGTCGTCAATAATTTCCCATGCTTCATCAATTACTTGTCTTCCTCTTCTTAAACTTCTTTGCATGAGATGGTACATCCTTATTTGACAAGTTCTCAGGGGCTTTTTGCTTCTTTCTATGCTGTTTAGAAGGTGCAGATTTTGCACTGTCAACCTTACCTTTGGAAGCGGCATCACTTGCTGAAGATTTCGTCTTTGGCTCCTTCGGATGAGATTTCTTCTTTGGCGAGTTTGTAGAAGAAGGTTTCTTCTTATTACTCTGTGGTTTACCAGGCATTGATTTTGGACTCTCGTCTTCATCGGAAGAAGAGTCATCCACTGATCCATCTTCGTCAGAACTGAGTACCAGGTCCTCCACGACATCTTCATCCAAAGCTACCTCTTCCTGGTGCTCTGCTTTTCTCTTCTTCTTTTTCTCCACCTCCTTGGAAGGTTTAGCCCTGTAAACCAAGGTAGAGTGGTTCAGATCAATAACCTACCATGGCAGGGGTAAAACTAAAACTGATTGCCAATGGCTCCTTGATTTCAAAGAAAATTTCAATCACTGTAGAATCTTCAAAATAAAAAATATGGATCGATATTTTAAGTGAGAGGCACTTACTTGGGTGTACCTCCTGGTAACCAGGAGGAACTAAAGACAGAAGCACCTTTCTCATTCACAGCATCATCATCGCCTTCATCACTTTCAGGTATCTTGTTTCGAAAGACAGACGAGTGCTTAACCACAAGAACACTGAAATTCCACCACACAGGCTACCCAAATTAGCTATTTTAAGCAATTGAAAGATTGCTTCATAAAGCATGAAAAGAACACTAAGTGGTAACCTGGATTCTGTCAATGAATCAATTCTTTGTTGTGCTATCTGGCGCAAAGTTGCAACATACCGCAACAAAGGACTGGCCCCTGACTTCTTTTCATCCTGTTACAAGTAGTCAGCATTTTAAGGTATCTCTGAAATCCTGTAACAGTTTTTAAATGAAAAACTTGTTTCAAAGCATTCTCTAATGATGATGCACCATTGGCCCAACAAACATCATTTTAACATTGACTAGAAACCCCAGAGCAGAAACCAATCCAAACTCGACAACTGTCACAGCATAGAGTAAGAGAAATGTGTAAAACAAAATGCAAGAAACAGTTCAGGAACCCTCCTCCTTTAGACACAAAAAATAGAGTTCATTTTCTTGTTAACAAAGCTGTAATCAACTGGTTTGACCTATATACAACAAAATACATTCAGACAACTAATAAAGAAATATGGAAGCCCCAATATGAAAAAGGCCAGACAAATCCTTGGTCAACTAAAAACAGCCCTGAAAACAAAAGTAACAGCTATTTGTTTATGAAAAATTTCAACACAGTGACAAGGAACAAACAGCGATATGAAATAGCAATACCTCAAGAAAAGATGCTGCTGTAGGATCATTTGGCAGAAAAGTGATGGACATGCGCTTTTCATTTGTAAACTTGGAATTAGCCTCAATCTGGGACATGGATGAGCTCTAAAATCAGTACTGCTCAATACTTTTCTGTTTCAACTCAAGTAATGTATTTATTTATACACATCACAGTAAATTAAACCGTTGATACAACAATCTTCCCACCCTAATACAGACAAACCCATGTAAAGAAGGAGTGCACATGAACTATACAAAATACATACCTGACGAATAAGCTTCCTCATTTGTTTCTGGAACCTTTCAATTTTGGTACTCTTGCAAAAACTCCTTAATCGTGTAGCTGGAATGAAAGACAACTCAAAGAAAGGAACAGAATAGCTCCATTGGGCTAGATGTTCAGCAAGTTCTTCCACCACAGATGATACACATGCCTCCTGAAATGCTCGTGTCTTCAGGGTAGACTTGTTCACCTAGAATAAAATTTCTAAAAAATCAATATATATTTATAAGGTATTCTTTCGGGTATTTTCATCCAACACGAGAACAAAAACTAACTTAACATTAAAAAGGAAAAAGTCAGAACATACCTTTAGTACAGTACAGAAATCAACAGCTTTACCAACACCTCCAGTGGGGGGGCTATTTAATTCTTTCATCTCCAACATGTCCAGAAGCAGCATAGATACAGGTATAAAAGTACCAGTTGAAGCAGCAATCCGATTAAGCATTCTAACACACCTCAATCTAAGGGGAAATTATCGAGCAGTAGGAACTAGGCGGGCAACCCCTGAAATTATTTGGGTCAGTGGATAAGCAAGAGGCTTCAGATCAGCTTCTGAGCTATAGGTGCAGATAGCTCCAGTCCAAAGTTCAAGGCAATTCATGAACTTCCATTCATAAACCTTGCGAAATGAATCCTATAGAAACAGTGAAATGCAAGGAGCAGAATGAGCAAGCAAAGATTTAGCATCAGTTCCATGAGAATTGAGAACTGCATAATAATAATTTAAATCAATCATAAGAACTAAAAAGTAAAGAAGAAAGACTAGCAATTTTCAAATTGCTTGATCAAGGAATAAGTTCAACACATAAAATAGCCACAAGACAAAACCTTTCTAGCTGCTTGATAGTACCAATAAATAGAATACAGGAAGATTGAATTCACACATCAATACAACAACAGCAACAAGCCTCAACCGCAGACTAGTTGGGTCAGCACTGCCATTCAGCTACATGAATTCAAACATTGATATTAAGAGAAAAATATCAGCAGAAAGTTCAAGGAAACTAATCCACCACCATATCAAATCAATTAGATGAACTAAATTCACCAGTAGAATTGAATTATTAAATAAGTACTCTTTTTACTTTGAAAGGAAAATTTTCAAAATACCTTAGTTTTCATAGTAATTGCATCTCGTAAAATCATTGCCAACTGGCGGATGAAAACAAAGGCATGTTGATATGCAGTTGGCAGATCCACCCCAAGAAGCTCTATGACACAATTTGCACGAAATTGAATATGCTGTAACTTTGCTGCATTTATGAAGTGACAGTTCAAAACATAGGCTTTGTATATCCCTTTGAGGCAATCGTCTAAACAATCCGATCCAATCCGAATGCATACATCCCTTAAAAAGAAAAAGGCCACCAAAGGGAGGACACCTTCTCCAGTACTCCAAAAGTGAAGGGCAACCTAAAACAAATCAGGAAAAAGGAATTATCACCTGCTTCCCAAGTGAATCTGATCCAATATCAACATAGAATCAACATGACTCATGCCCATTAAACATAAAAAATCACAGTCGAATGTCTCAGGTACTTTCATCTAAAGTAAAAGAGTTAACATGCATTCCATAAACTAGATATAAACAATGAAAAGAGTGAGCATTGAAGATGGTTAAAATAAAATCATCTTAGCTGATTTAGGGTATTATGTTTGGTGCACTCACTCCAAGACCACTCATCAGAACTGAATCACATTCCAGTACAACTGATTGAATAGCAATCACTTTAACTGCATAAAAAAATCTGAAAATAAGGAAATGATGCATCAAATAGTTCATAGCTTAATATATTTCCGTAAGAGAGCTGGAAAGGCAACTAAAAGCACAGATGAAAATTTGAGACGGCGTAAAGTAAATGATATCATCTGCGTGTCAGTCATTTGGTTCAAAACGTCTAGGGAATTTCCAAGATAAGACTTTGCCAGGTGGTTATAGTTCATCCATTTTGTTGTGTGCAGAAGATCATTTACAGTTTCTTTCTTCCCACCATAAGCAGGAAGGCCCAAGACATTACGAAGGATTCCATCCATTTCACTCAATACAAATAACATCACTTTATTGAATACACCTAGACATAATACTATACTTCGCTGAAGAATCACCACCTCCATCATCACCATAGTGGCATGCAATTCTGAAAGCTTTCAAAAGTGAACGAACAGCACTTATTTTTCGACTTTCTCGGACAGAATTACACCAGGACTCAACCATTGCAGAAGTAATAACATTATCAGATGGTTTCTCGTCCTCCTCCGCAATATCATGGTCCCTACCTTCCTCATCTACTAGCATGTCTCCATCCCCCACATCCGCATCACCATCTTCCTGCACAAATTTAAACACTACGATTGGGCCATTTGATTGTGCTCATCACATAAAAAAAATAAAAAATAAAATGTACACATATTCTGAACACTCACCTCAAAATCTTCATCATCAAATTCTAGAAGCTCCTTGTCATGCTCTTCTAGGTACTTAAAAAATCAGGATCCTGTTAAAAATTAATTTGTTAGCAACTTGTTCACAATCAACAAAGCAGCATGGAAAACAGAAGATTCATTAATCATGAAGCAAATTCATTCTTTATAAGCATTAACAATCTCCCAAATCCTTCAAATTCATGTATTTCTATTCTCGAAATAATCAAGTAGAAAATCCAAGACCCAACATGAAAGTGAGAACCACAACTACTCAAAACCAAGAAGTGTAGCTGCCTAATCTGCGACCAAGAAAATCTATTTCTCTAAAAAATCAGCTCCTACCATGAAAAAAAGTCATCCGCGCACCAGGCATGACACTTCAGCTCAGCCATCCATCATTTGATAAAAAATACTTGAGTAAAAAACATAACGTTCAAGAACAAAGCATATCTAACCTTTTCCTTAAGTCTCTGCAACTGGTCTTTATGCTCTTTAGCAACTACTGTACGCGACTTCTTCAACATCCTTCCACTTCCTTCCTCCTCTTCCTCCATCCCCTCTTCATCACTTACCTCAGGCTCTAAATCCCTAACTGAAATCAACAATCACCAATAAACAAAAAACCCGTTAGCAAATACTCAAAAACACATCAACCAATTTGCAAAAACAAACAAAATAACCCCACCAATCCACCAAATAAAAGAACAAAAAAACCATAAAGCTTCAATCATTTCCAATAATACCATTTACAATGAAGAAGATAAAAACATGGGTTTTTAACATAGTAAATAAATCAACAATCTTAACCATGAAAAAATCATATCAAATCAAGATTAAAAGCACTAAACTTCACCATAAAAACCTAAAAACAGCTAACTATATAACACTGAGTGTGTATAAGAGAGAGCAAAACCTGGGTATTCAATGTCCATTTTGAAAACTGACTATGGAAAGCTGCTCCTGTTGTTATCAAAAGAGAAATTTTATGCAGTAAGAATAATTTGAGGAAAAGCAAAAAAAGATTTTCAAGTTCCTGTCTTTGATACTTCACTGAGAAGCTAAAACCCTAATTTTTTTCTTATTAGGGGTTTTGTTTGTTCTTCTTCTTTCCCTTTTTTTATTTGGGCTATAACCTTGAAATATTAAAAATAACTTGGATTAGAAAGCCCATCAAGAGAAAGTGGATTTGGATGATTTGTTTTTATTTTTTATTTTTTATTTTTTTCATTTAAATTAATTTTGAAATATCTAATAAACAAGATGTGTATCAAAATACATATTCATAACCATTGCACTAAGTTGACATATATAGGAATTATTCAAGCTTTGAGTCTAACGCTACCTTTATTTTCACTATGTTTGAGAATGTTTGGTTTAAAAAACATTAAATTTATATTTATTAGTGAGTTTTTTTTAAGTTTTAATGTATTAATATTAAAAATAAAAAATATATAAAAAGAAATATTTTGATTAATTTTCAAGAAAAAAACATTTTTAAAAATCATTTTTCACCACAATACCAAACATACATTAACGATTTGTCTGGTATTCTATTGCGGTGTAGTTGAAAATGTTTTTAGATTGATCATAATTTTAAAAATTATTTGATTTTCATTGTTTAAACACAATTTTCATCTTAAATTATGATAAAAACTTGGGTTTGAGATAAGTTAAAATTTGTAGTTTTTTTTTTAAGTCTGTCTTTTCAAATCATAATCATAAAAACTAACATAATGATAAATACACACTCAACAACTTCATTAAAGAAAAAGGTTTTCATTAAAAAAAAATGTTATAGCACCGACATGTATCTTTTAACTTTTAATGAAGCATAATTTATGCTTTAAAAGGATTATCCCTCTAAAAAAAAATTTACCTCACCCCTTTACACCTCATTCCTAAACCCACACATAAATTTTAAGTTTAAATAACTAAGTAAAAGAGTTAATATAAAACCATTACATCTAATAATTATTTGTATAATAATAATAATAATAGAAGTTGTAATTTTTTATCATTATTTTTGTATATATCTTGAAAAAATTAGAAAAATTCAAAAATATATATTTTTAATAAATTTATCTATTTTGTTATTTTTTGTTTAATTTTTGTGTGTCAAGTAATCTTGAAAATAATAATAATAAAATAAATACAAAAAATATATGTAATTGAGGCTGCAATTGAACCAATATTTAAAAATCATAAGCCGAAAAGAAGTTTGGAATTTTTTAAGTTATAATTGGGGTTTGAATTGAAGATAAATGGGCTTAAATTGGCTTAAATTAAGTTTGGCACAATTAGATCAAAGAAGAAATCTATTTCTGCTAGAGAAGCTAAAACAACGCCGTTTCACTCTAAGTGAAACGATGCATTTTACTTGAAAGAAAGAAGAACATGCTGATGAAGATCAAAAGGAAACAGTGTCGTTTTGTCCTAAAACCTGCAGAAACTCTGGGCATGAAAGGATGCTGGGGAAGCTGACTGTCAGGCATTATTGGGGTTTAATTTTGATCCCAATCAATCCTCATGACGGCGCCAAAACAAGAGAAACGTGATCTCTAATAGTTCAGCTACATCCTTAGGGCAATAAATCAAAGTTTAAATTACAGAATCAGTCACAGATTTGAAGCCAAAGGTGACCACTCGGTCAGCCACCCTTTCAGACGCTAAACCCAGTCTTTCCTTTTTTAGTAAAGACAGAAGGTAAAAAGGGCAGAGTGACCTTGACAGCAAGCGTTAGAGGCAGTCACCCAATTTGTTCCTTACAATTCTTGCTCATTCGAAGAGAAGTAGCTCTGCAAAATCAGGTTCAAAGACCTTTGTATGCTTTTTCTTCTCGTGTAATACGTGATAAAAGATTTTGCTTCAATCTGTAGTTTTTCCTTCAGTTATTAAAGTATGAAACACATTTGTCTGCAATTTGGACAATTGCGGAGGCTTAATCCCGTTTTATTTCTTTTGTTACTGTCGTGATTGCTGTAGAACCAGTCACTGTAATTGATTTCCTTTCTTCCCTCAAACACATTTGTCCCCGGACCGGAATAAATGCATGCCCACGTGAACCAGTAAAAAAAGAACGAAAGAGAGGCTGAGCAAGTCTTAAGATTAATTAGCTTGGATCTTCAAAATAATAACGGGGGTCTTGATAAGATGTTCATTGGGTTGGGCTGTCAAATTTTAAAAGAAATCAAGTTGGGCACTCTGTTACAATAAGGCCAGTCACGTTGACCTGCGTAACAAAATAGACGAGACAAGCTGGCCTGACTTGCTAGGCTTACTAACGTGCCTGATCTTACTTTTTTTTTTCTTTTTGTTTATTTTTTTTTAAAATTAATGATTTTTTATATGGGTTTTTTTCTTTATTTTTTATATTTAGACTAATATTCATTTTTTCTTTTATTTTGTTTAGAAAACCTTTGTTAAATGATTATTTTTTTTATTATGGATTTAAATTTTCAAGAGCTTTCCTAATTTTTTTTAATCTTCTATATAGAGAAATTTTAATTTTAAAAATAATTTTTTTTCTTATAAGAACCATTTGACGCCCTCCATTTCATTAGAAAACTTTATAAGAACGATGGGTAATTTGAATTTTTTTAACTTTGCCCCTGGGCCTTCAGATTCATCCCTGCCAAGTCCCAATGGACACCCTGCCAAGGTTGCTTGGAAACCATTATCGGTTCTGAAAAATCTTATGTGTTCAACAATATACTTGATATCTTTATTGATGATTTCTTTTAGTATCACAGCAAAAAATAAAAAAAATTTTATTTAATAGGGTATTCTGAGATCAGTTTACTCGAAATCAAGTCTTATCCTCGAACGATTCTAAAATCACAATCTAAATTATGAACTTGAGAATATTACCAATACATCTCCCTTTATTCTTACAACATTGTGGGAAAAAAGTTTTATTAATTTTCACATAATATTTGCATATATTATCTTCCATTAAAGCTGAGCCAGGAGACTGATATCAACAGGAAATGCATCAGTCAATGACTGAACCCTGTATGCTCTCCTTCCCAAGATCAAAGCTCTAGCCCCTGTAGGATGTACGGAATCATAGTATGCATAGTCAGTCCTATCAGGACATGGAATTGTAGAAGGATCACATAATCCTATACTGGTTAAGTTGCAACAAGCAACTCTGGTGAACCTGAAAGCTGCATAAAATATTATGCATAAGATTATATATATAGAATCAACAAGGTAATAAATCTTGATTACACTAAATGGCATGGTCTTAATAAAGAAAATGAGAGTTTACCTCGAGTTGATTCGGCATCAATCTGGTAAAAATTTATGTATGTAAATTTAGCTCCAGGAAGATTGGCGCTAAGGTTTGTAACTAATGGTATAAGCTTGCTATTGAAGATTTGTACTGCGTTGTTGATCATCTCTACACATGAAGAGCCATTCGTGCCATATGTTGCCAGTGCATTGGGCGAGCAACCACTTTGAATTAGGCCCCCAACAGCCACCTTCCTTGCTCCAAGATCGTATAAGCTCTGCAGTATATATATAAACCATACATAATTACCCTTATTATTCTATTATTTTAGTAGCCAAACACTATTTTACTAAATACTTTATATTTTAATAAGTAAGTAATTTGGAAATGGTTACATATAAAATTGTAACAATTACCTTTAATTGCTGAGAATATTGTTGAATGAGCACTGTAGCGTATTGGTGAACATTGAATTGCCTGCTGGTGTTATATAATTGGGGCAGGAAGTAATTCATTGTGTAGTCATTGTTGCCCATGTTAATGGTATAAATGCACTTGTTTAGGTGCTTCATCGCTGAATCTTTATTTCCCAGTGCTTCAGTGATGAGTGAAATTATGATGCGGTGATTTTGTAGCTGCTCATCCAGGGATATCACATCACCCTAAAAACCAAAAAAAAAAATAGAAATATTATCACAAAAATTATGAAAATTAGTATTATCTCTGTGCTTGGCTAGTATAAACAAATGTAGTTACCACTGCTAATCGTCCACTTTCATTGCGAATCCCAGCTGATCCAGATGCGTAATTTATACCTCTTAATATATTGTTCGTAGCTTTTGCTCTATTGAAGGTTGGAATATAGTCGTCAAATCCCAAAAGCTTAGCTGTAACAAAATAGTATCGATGGGTTAGTATGATAACTATGCCATGCAACGTGTTATCGAAAAGTTTAAATACTTATATTATTGATCTAAAATATAATTTTAAAACCCTATCCGATGTTCGAGCGTGTTGGATAATATGATTACGGGTGTTTTTCAAATAACTTTTCGTGATTAAACGAGTCAATTCATGTATCCATGTTCACATCGATCAATTCACGATTCAACGGCTTGATCTGAATTTTTTATTTATTTTTATTTAAAACTGGATAAAAAAAAATTTTAAAATGAAAACCTTGTTAAGAACTCCAGAACTTTGATATCACTTTTTGAACTTTTTGCCGAGACTAATCTGGGTTTGGTTTACTTTTGTGGTTGAGGTTGTGGTTGGGTACACCCAACCCACAGACAAACTCAACCACAAAAGCTAATATTTTTTATTTTTTATAGTTTTTTAGTAGATCCCACACTCAAACCTCAATTTCCACTTCTAACCCAAATACCCTTAATATGGTTTGACAACTAGCTTACGTGCACGGAACACAACAATCAACATTATTGGACACAATTTAAAGGATAACACATTTCATATCCTCACTCTCTTGGAATTGTCTCACCTCTCTCTCTCTATGACTCACATTTTACAGCCTTACACAAGCAACGGCTCATGGGAGCTACTTCTGCTGCTCATGGCAGCTTATGCTGCTGCCACAAAGGCAGCAGCCTCTCTGTTACTCTCTTGTTTTGGCTCTGATCTTCTGCCGCTTACTGCTAAAATTAATTCACCGAATTGGTGCCCCCCATTTTTTACTTTAGCACCCATTCGGTGCCAACCCATTAAATAGGTTGTCTACCAGATGGGTAAGCTACACAATTCAAGCCCTGTGTCAACATGTTAACGAGTCGAGCTACCAAGTCATTGTAGGTTTCAGAGCTAATTTTAAGGTATGTGTGGATAACAAACTATCTAAAAAATATAATTATTATTATTATCAAATTAAGATGTAAAAGCGTTAATTACTAAGAATATTTGATGTTTCAAATATTAACAGGTAAATTATTAGTGAAAAGAGAAATAATTATAGTTAGTATTAGGATTAAAAAGAAATCAAAACATATACTCATTTAAGTAATTAGAGAGGGAGGAAGAAGAAGACCAATGACATCGGCTGTGTTGTTGCCATTGCTAAACCTCCCGGTAGGCCCTTTGCTAAAGTCAATCCCATAAGGAGTATAATTGGCTTTTGCCAACGTCGAAAGATTGTTGTTGTTTCCATTATCAAAGAGTGAGTCCCCAAAAACAAAGAAACATGGCACTTGAGGTTCTCCATAAGCACAATTCTGCAAGTTTGAGATGATCAGCAATGGAATGGTGAAGAAGATCCACCATAGCAGCTTAGGCTCATTTTCCATTAATGAAAACTGATCAATTAGCTAGAAGTGATTGAAACTAGACAAAGAAAGAACGAAGGGTGATGATGAACTGAATGAAGAAGTTAATAGACGAGAGTTTAATTTGTTGAGAACTACAAGCCCAAAAATTGCTGATTTTATAGGCGTGGAGATGTGGTTGTTATAGACTATTATTAGCTATATATGTATAGCTGGTTATCCTACTCTTGGCTACGTGATTTGAATGCATAATTTGACTTCAACGCTGGAAACTGATTTTAATATTGTTAATGGATATATTTGAAGGTAAATTAATTACTTAAATAATTTATTTTGTTTATGCAACAGGGGACTGTCTAGTAGCATTTCAAGCTGAGGAAGCTCCTTAATTATCTGCCATTTTATAATATTGTTGTCTACTAGTGTCTTTTTTATTTTGTTTATTGTCGAATTATAGTGCTTTAGATTCAGTTGGAGTTTATTTTCTAGTTTGTAGGCTTTGAAAGATGGTAAAATAAAGGAATAGTTGTTGAGAACCACAAGCCCAAGAATGGCTGCTTGTATAGTTATGGAGATGTGCTTGTCATAGACTATTAGCTGGTTATTCTACTCTTTGCTACGTAGTTGAGGGACGTGCCCAGATATTTTAATGCATGCTTTGACTTTAGAGTTGGAAATTGATTTTAATACTGGTTGGATTGCCCGCGGCAGCCTTGCCAATTATAGACTCATGCAACCTTGGCAAGGCGGGAAAGGAAGAACTAACTTTCCTAGCATGCTGTTAAAGGAGGTGAGTTTTAGCACGAGCTGCAAAAAAAATATCCAGCCCATGCCCTTCCATGGCTACTTAACTCTGTTTATTTAGGAGGTTCCGAATGTGTTTATATGTTTTGTTTAAAACACATGCTCAACATGTCTGGTAATATAAAAAATATTATTTACTGTTTATGAAACCCATTAAAATCTGTGTTTGTAACGCAGGGCAAGACAAAGCACGTTGGAGCTGCTTTTTCTGGAGAGTTGCCTGCTTTTTTTTCTTCTGCACTCTTCATTAAAAGCTTTGTATATCTTTGAAAAAATCTCAAAGGTAAAAGATTTCAATATATATCATCACAAAACAAATACAATTAATTCTATGATATACAAAAAGAACTGGAAATGAAATAAGCTTAAAAATATTTGTTCATCAAATCAAAACAGAGATTCCACAGTGTATTTTATTAATTTCTCATTGCATAAAAACAAAGCTGTCATTTGATATTCAATCAAAGTAAAAACAAACAGGTCATTAGTACTTTCATTTTTAATTAAATTTTCCAATCTCTTCTGTCACAAATAAAATAAAAAATGTATTTGAAAATGGTAACTTGGGTACTAAATTCTTTGACGTGAATTACTCATAACTATACATAAAGATATTTAATTTTTCAAAGATATAAACCTCTCAGCTCAAAAACTCATTTAAATTTCCAAAAAATGGGCAGCAATTCAACATATTTTCCATTGTGGCTGCAGCACATCCACACGCATATACGTTGTCTTTCACAACATTAAAGGCAACTTGAACTACAAACACACGCAAAAATGATAGTTGAAATCAACTTCGTTTGCTCCAAAACCTCCAGATATCACTAACACAATTTGCTACATCCAACTATGATAATCAACATCAAAGAAGGAGTTGAATTACAAGACAAAAAAGTTTGGTATATTGAGAGAAGAGGGAATTACTCGGTCAAAGTTGTGTACCAATTACCTTTTGTACAGAATTCTTTGTCCAGGTATGTCTTCTTTCTCTCCTTTTTTTTTTATAGAAAAGAATAGTACCACCAAAAAATTGAAGTATTATCTTCGCTGTTATTGCATGGTAGAGTAAGCACTAGGATTTCCTTACAGATTCTCTCTCTCCTTCAGCCAGCGATTCTCTCTCTCTCATCAGATCTCCCATCTCCGACCACTTAAAGACTCCGAAACACCACAGACCGGTCCTTTTTTTATCCAAAAAAGCTAGCTAGATTTTATGGGCAGCAGCATCAAAACTTGTTCCAGTACCAGAACACTCCTTTCACTACTAGAAAATCGATAAATACAAACGGAAATATCGAGGGAATATTTTCATCGGTAAATTTTCGAGGAATTTTACTGACAGAAATATTCCCTCGGTATATACCGAGAGAATTACCATGGGAAAAAAAATTAAAACAAAGCAAAAAAAAATATGACGTGTCATTTTTACCAACAAAATTACTGACGGAATAAATTCCATCGGTAAATTCGTTGGTAAACTGTGAACACTGTTCATCATGTCAATTACAAAGGGAACCACCGACGAAAGTTTCCGTCAGTATTTTTCAAAGAGCTCTAGAACTGTTCACTTTCCAATTGCACTGTTAATTGTTGTTCTTTACAGACAAAATCACCAACGGATTGAAATGTCATCGGTGTTATTTGGCGGTTTTCTGAAAAAATTCAATTAATTAAAAATTTTAATTTAAATATTACAGACGGAATCACCGACGGATTGAAAAATCATCGGTAATTGTTGGCGGTTTCTGAAAATTTTTTACGAAATTGAAAATTTAAATTAAATATTACCGATAGAATTACCGATGGAATAATTAAAAAAGATTAATATTCAATTATCCGTCGGTAAATCCGTCGCTAACGCGCCTCAATAAAAAACCTGAATCTCCTTATTTCACAAAAAACAGACTCATTTCTTATTATTATTCTTCTCTACTACTTCTTCTTCTTCTTCCTCCTCTTCTTCTTCACTACATGTAAAAAACATAATTAAGGTATGTCTTCTTCTTCTTCACTATATGTTTTAATGACACATCATCATTTTTTTTGCTTTGTTTTAATTTTTTTTCTCATGGTAATTCCCTCGGTATATATCGAGGGAATATTTTTGTGGGTAAAATCCCTCAAAAATTTACCGACAGAAATATTCTCTTAGTATTTACGTTTGTATTTATTAATTTTCTGTTAGTGATATATGCATTTTTTGCCTCCTTCCATATGGCTTTGTAAATTGTTTAACCATCAAACCGGTAGAATTACTCACCCAGGATTGGCTTGATTGCTTTAGGAGCCTCCATGGCATGATAATAGGAATAATAGGGAAGAGATGATGAGCTACATGTCTGTCTGTCAGGTGATGGAAGACCTTGAAAGGGAAAATTGTTGGAAATAATGAATTTATTTATATAGAGAATGCTCAAATCACCAATTTCAATTCTAAGTACAAACAACTTATATATTTAATATATACACATAGAATCGTCAATTTTTATCGTATATACTAACAACGTTTTTAATTCATAAAATATATAGATATTCATATTGGACAATATTGAAACGATTGACTGGTGTTAGTTAGTTTGGTGATTTCACATTGAAACATTAATTCTTTTGAGAGATACATTAGATATTCTTAATTAGATTTCTTTTATAGAACTATCACAGTGTCAAACATGTATTTAATCTGTTTGTGTGGTGTGATTGATGATAAACAAAAAGAAAACAAATTTCCAATTAATAACCTTCGGTTTACTAAAAATTAATTATCCTTCAAACATAATTAAAAGGAAGTTTGAATATATATGTGTATTAGTTTTTTTTTATTCAAAGCAGGTAATTCAATTAGCAAATATTTTGTTAATTTTTAATTCAAAGCAAGTAATTCAAATAAGCTTTCGCATCTGCTTAGCAAGACTGCATTCGTTTTTCTCATGTAATAATGATTTCTTTTTGTACTTCTTCAAAGGGAAAAACAAACTCTCCCTAGCCTTGTCTACCATTCACTGCACTTAATAATGATATATATATATATATATATATATATTATATATAAAAAAAGGGGAGAGAGAGAGAGAGAGAGAGAGAGAGAGAGAGAGAGATTCTGAAAAGCATCTTAACAACTCTCTCCTTTCAATCCCAATCCCTCCTCCTCCCAGCCGGCAATGATGGCAAATAATGTCAACAGTTCTAGGTTTCGTTCAAGTTGAAAGTAAATTAATCTGTAGAAATTAGTTGCGGTTGACCGATTAGGAATATATTGACCGGTTAAAATTAAATAATCAATTGAATTAAATAAATTAACCGATTAGTTGAGAAATGGTCAATCAGTATAATATAATTCTTATTTAAATTAGGATTTTTTTTTATTAGTTTAATTCTTAATTATTTAAGATTTTATGTTTATAAAATGATTTGTAATTTAGTATTATTAAACAGTATAAAAAAAAAGAATAACTAAAAAAGCTAAAAGAAAAACACTTAATAAAAATATATTTTTTTCTTAATCTTCTTTTTATTCTAGAGTTTTTTACTTTGTTATAGTTTTTTTATTATTATTATTTTATATCACACCTATTTTTCTTCTAACAGTCCAAGCTCCCCAGTCTCCCCATGCACCTCATGGCTTTGGATCCACCCAAGAATCGAATCGAACTGAACAGGGAGCTCTTAAGTTAGAGCCTTTGTTGATTCCTCCATTGTGGTTCACCACAAGGACCACCTTCTTTAAAAGATGAATTCCTCTACTCATCACAACCCTCGCAGCCACCTTAGCTTGAGAGAAGTCGGTACTAGAGCCAAGAATAAATCTATTGCATCAAATGCAGTGACAGTAACAGAAGTGGTGAAAACCACACAGGTTGTCTCTTCAAGCCCAAAGCCAAACCTATTGGTCGGGCATGCGGGTCCCCCTGACCTTAATGACTCGTTATTCATCCGCCACCAGGATCGGTCCCTCCTGCATAGTAGACATTTGTATGCGTCGCACTCCTCAAGTCACTACATAACAGAAAGTATGTCACGGAGAAGGAGAAGAGTTGCAGCAAGAAATAAGAAGAGGTCTCTCCAGCTAGCTCGTTCAATCACCAGATGCGTTAACAGTTATGCCTGAAAATCTTTACGGTCAAGGAGTTGGAAGACGGGGCAGACAAAGAGCCGTGGCTCCTGGCCACCCAGGTCAAGCTGGGCCGAGCCAACAAGCAACTGCAAATGGTGGTGAGGAGGCTCTGATAGAAGTGGGATCCAGTGGGAGATTATATATAGAGTGGCTTTTTTATGATTATATTTTATTAAAGATTAAAATGATTGAGGCAGCCACCCTTTTTAATTTTCTTTTCTTAGTTGTTATATTACTAATAATGTAGTGAACTTTATGTTTAATTTTTTGAATTTGGATTTTGTAATGTATCTTTTTTATGTTTAATTATGTTTTTTTTAATTTCATTTATAATTAATTTAAATTTTAGTTATTAAGTATGCATAAATTCAAAATTTTTTATTAATAGGTTATATATATGAGTGGCCCTATCCATTATATCTTTACGTTAATTAAAAAAATAAAAATAGAAAAATGACTATGAGTAAAAAATTAATATTTTATCATTCTTGACAAGGCAAAAATCAAAATAAAAAATCAAAACAAGATATTAGAATTGTTTGTGGATATAATTAATTATTAGTAATTACACCATCAGTACTGTCTATTTTAATTTACCGTTACATCACCATAGGCACCACAGCAATCACTAATGAAAACTCCATAAAAATACTTACCATCACTTTTCAATGTACAAATGCTATTTGATTTCTTTATTTTCTCATTTTGATTCATTTGTTTCCGTTCCAAGTTTCTTATTCTTGTTATTCAAATACTCTCTAATTAGTAGAATTCAGTTTGAGAAGGTGAAACTCTATGTAGGGATATTGGTTTTACGGGTGGGGAAACAAGGAAAAAATATTCTTAAAACTTTCATTTTCCAAATATTGTTTTGAATAGCAATATCATGAGCTTTTTGTTTTGAACAATAATTTCATGTTTCATATTATAATTTATATTTTACAAGGAATCCTTTTATGTCTAATTATGCTTTTTTTATTATTTCATTTATAAATTTAAATTTTAGTTATGACATTGTATAACACTTATGAACATAAATTACGGTTCTATATATACAAATTCAAAAATTTTGTATTGAGTTAATGTTTCTCACTATTACAAGAGAGTTAAATTAAACTCTTTTCATGTTAAGGTTTTTTTTATGATTTCATTTACAAATTTAAATTTTTGTTATGAAATTAGCACGCACGAATAACGGTAATGAAATTAGTGCACGTAAATAATGATTATGTATAAATTCAAAAAAATTATTTGAAGTTAATGTTTCTGACTATTAAGAGAGTTACATTAAATTCTTTTCATGTTTAAGTATTTTTTTTTCATGATTTCATTTATAAATTTAAATTCTAGTTATGAGATTGGCTCACATGAATAACAGTTGTGTATAAATTCAAACTTACAATTTAAGTTAACAGTTCTGACTGTTAGAAGTTTAGATTTTAGTTATGAAGTTGGCGCACATGAATAATAGTTGTGTATAAATTCAAACTTACAATTTAAGTTAACAGTTCTGACCGTTAGAAGTTTAGATTTTAGTTATGAAGTTGGCGCACATGAATAATAGTTGTGTATAAATTCAAACTTACAATTTAAGTTAACAGTTCTGACCGTTAGAAGTTTAGATTTTAGTTATGAAGTTGGCGCACATGAATAACAGTTATTTATAAATTTAAATTTTTATTTTAAATTAACAGTTTTGACAGTTATAAGTTTAAATTTCTGTTGTAAGTTAATAATTATATCACCATTATAAGTTTAAGTTTTAGTTATAAAATATTTATCATATGCAAATTATAGTTATTAATTGTTCTTGTCGTCATGATATGAATTTCTATACATGTATTTTGAAAAATAAAATACCATAATTAAAATGTTATTATTATGAATTTTCATTATTTTTAAAATCAAGAACCCTATATGATTAAAATATCCTCCTTGATAAGAGTTTTGTATTGTTATGCAAAGTATTTTTCACTTGAAAATACATTAAATAATTTTTTATATTTTTTTTATATTAACATATTAAAATTATCGAAAAACTCTAAATATATCAATTTGATATTTTTCAAGCTAAATGCACTTTTAAAAAGCACCCATACACGAAACCAAATGGTGCTTTAATTAATATGAAATACCCTTTACAACTAACTTTATAATTTAGTTGCAGCTACTATGATTTTAAATTTTTATATTCATTTTTTAAATAGGAAAAAAATCATAAATAAATATTTGCTCCAGATAAAAAATTAAGAATAACTGATTGATGTAATTAGTTTGGTGATTTCTCATGTAATTAAACAATCCTTCCTTCATTTGGAGAGTTACACCTTAAGTTCTTGGTCACAAAAGGATACACAGTAAATATCTGATCACAAAAGGATATGTATATCTCACAAAATCCAGCAATACCTCAAAGCATTAAATAGTTTTTCGTTTTGCAATAAATGTTTTGCCATCTATTTCGAAATGGCTAGATATTCTTCCTTATTTGATGACTAATTATTTTTAGTCATTTTGCTTAGACGAATCTGAAGTTCGTATAGCGCGGCATGCTCGTGGCACGACTTGCCAGTGTTTGGGTCTTGAAGATAACATATATTTTCCTATATAATGGACTTATAGTTTGATGAGCCTAATGCACCTCGCAAATTGAGCCTTTCGATCACTCCTTGTAATCTTCTTCTTGAGTTTCATTGCCCTCGCATAGCTTTCTCAGCCCTCCCCTTATGGCGAACAACAACTTCAATGTTTCAAGCAGTTCCATCGTTCATGAGAACAGTCTTGTTCTCTCCCTCAACTCCAATTTAGCTCAAGATCATGTGAATGGGCACTGCAGAATCATCCCACAGAGCCTTGCTCCAACCATTGGTACTGTCCAACCAAACAACCTTTTTGTCCCTCAAAGAGCTGGTCTTGGCCAAATTGCACTGGGCCAAAGGTTGAGTGAAGTAAGGAGAACTCATGTTTCTTCGTTGAGTGTAAGGATTCATACTATCATTGAATACCTCCCAACTGAACAGAATCAAATTGAAGCTCTTCCCCTTCAGTACCCAACAAGTGACTATACTGTTACTGAAATTCCAAGAACTACGTATACCCAGTTTCTTCCCCCAGCCTCACCTAGGGAGCTTCTTTTTACTCCAAATCACAACAACATCCATCTCCAAAGCCTGAATCCAAATGATGGTTTTCGCATTCAAGGCCAACCCAATTTCCAAAACCACAACCTAACCATGTCCAATCAAGTGAATCAACACAATGCTTATCGTCCATATAGCCCCCCAAACCGACAAATGATCAATTTTATGAACCTTGATCATCTTAATCATAGTCATGGAAACAATGATGGAATTGTTTTGAATCCTGAACCTTTGAGTGTCTGTGCACCACCTGGAATATCTTGGGCTCAAAACCCTAACCTAAATCTTGGCCAGAACCATAATCTTGAAACCAGCCAACTTGATATTGATCAGGTGAGAATAAATCCAAGGGACGAAGCGAGAGACATCCCTAACAACCAAAGCAGCACAAGTTCTGAGGATGAAGAAGAAATGGGGCTTAATGATGGAGTAACTCATAGCCTTCCTCATCAGAAATACGGGCCATACATTTGCCCTAGATGCAAGAAAATATGCGAAACTTCACAAACTTTCGCGGCTCATATGCTAACACACTACAGAGTCGAAAACAAGGAACAAAGGAAGAGAAGGCTAGCAGCCAAAAACAAGAAGAAGAATCTTCACCAGATTCATTCACGTGGCAATGGACTGACGATATCGCCTGCGGGTACTGAAAATCTTCAGGAGGTTCATTCACGTGGCAGTGGACTGACAATATCGCCTGTGGGTACTAAAAGCAAGGTTCCATTGAAGGTGTATGTGAGGAGAAAGAAGGCTGCAGGTGGGAAGGCAGAAATGGCGACTAGCAAGAGGGTTGTGGAGGATAAGGTCCGGAAATACTGTCCTTGACGAAGCAAGCAGCTCGTCTCCCTTCGGTGTGGTGAACAAGGGGGTACCCATGTAAGCCTTCACCAAAAAAGTAAGCTTTCTAAAGCAATATATTTATATATATGGAATGCAATAGTGTTCTGTGTACTCCTTTGAATTCAATAAATAAACTTTGGATTTTCATTTATCATTTTGAAAGATGAATGTTTAGTAAGCAATTTAAAATTTCAAGGATAAAATAAATTGGTGATGATTCATTTTGATGCTAATCAATGAACATACTGGAATTTTGGTGCCAAAATTTTTAAATGTATGTCTTAAAAATTAGATTCTATATTTTATTTTTGTATATTAAATTATAAATTTGATGAGTTAGATTTATAATAGGCTCAAAACATATATAGCTATAATCAACAATAGCAGCACGGTTTACAATTTTAGAGGTCACTTCCTTTGAGAATAAAATAATATATACCTTAGGGATAGTTTAAAATTCAGTTATTATATATAAGGATATATTTCTGTGCAATTTAAATTATTATTAATTATCATATTTCGACCAAACAAAAAATATATAAGAAGGTAATTAATGAATATTTATTAACAACTAGTTTTTTTAAAAAAAGTTGTTGAAATTAATTTGGATTATATATTTCTAATCAATCCATAAAAAAATTTATATGTATATATATAGAAAAAAAAATGATATTAGTTAAAGCCTTTAAACGAATATTAATTTAATTCAAAAAAAAATTTGGATGTCAATTTTGATTGTTTCCGAGATTGATTAATTCTTATATACAGTGCACTATATCCTTCATATTTTGTTCATTGTAAAGAGATAACGTGATAAATACGAAAAAAGAAAAAGAAATATAAAGAGAAAATAAAAGAAAGAGAGGAGTAAAGTAAAAACTTGCAAAGATTAGAAATTAATAAATAAAAAAATTTGAAGAGCAAAAAAAATGTAAAAGGATTGTTTGATAGATGTGGAGAATAAGAAAATAGAAAGAGAAAGATGAGAAAATACGAGATGGATCGATGTTAGAAAAAGTGAAAGAGAAGGCGTGAGAGAAAATGAGAGAAAGGGAGTAGGAGGGAGGAGGGAATTTGGGTGTTATAAAGAGGAAAATTTGAGGGAAGTAAAAAAAAAAAAAAATGGAAGAGAGAGAGAAATTAAATTTTGAATAAAATCTGAATTAATTAGAGACATAATTACTAATTAATAGAAAATTCCATAGGTAATACAATTATTTTTTTGCAGGAATTTTTGTTCGGAAGAAATTAAATTTTGAAAATAATTTAGAGGGATTTAAAATATTTCTGATGGAATTACAATGGAAATTATTTTTTATTTTTGTAATTAAAAAATATAAATTAAAATTTTTCTGACGGAATTACCGTTTTTAAGTTCCACCACTAATTCTGTTCGTCGCTAATTACTAATGAAACTAATTTAGCGGTGGAATTTTTCCGGAATTTAGCGACAAAGGTAATTCTAATTCTGTCGCTAGTTCCTACTTTTCTCGTAGTCTTGGGAGTTAAGGGAAAGATATCTTACATACATTAAGCACATTTTTCTTACAAAAAAGACCTATCTAGCTAGTAAATTAATAACTCCATATGATACTTCCTTTTATTTTGGTAACCATAGTGTTGGAAATAGTATTGTCAGTAACGTTCCACTTTAATGCTTCTATGAACATGTTTGGGAATACGATGCAAACCATGTTTTTAAAATAAAAAAAACTTTTTTGCTAAAATTTAATATGATTTGTACGTTTTGGATCGTTTTGATGTGCTGGTGTCAAAAATAATTTTTTAAAAAACTCATTAGCATACATTTCGGTACAAAAAGTTATTTGAAAAGCAACCGCTACCACACTGCCAAACACCCTCTATACATGGGAAAACTTTATAGGGGAGTTCACTGTAGCAAACGTCTAGGTTGCAAGAATCAACGATTTGAGAATTAGGTTTTGATCAAACCAATAGATTAATATAAGATTTTATTTTTTCAACCTAAACTGATTTAAATCCAAGGTTAATTAGGTTTTGTGTTGATATATTGAACCGGTTCAAACTTTATCACTGTATCTCAAGATATATAATACTTAATATTTTCTTGAGAATATGTGAAGACTTTAGTTTGAAAAGTTTTGAAAATCTTTGGAGACACAATTGAGATTTAAAAAAAAAAAAAAAACTTTGAGAACTGTATTACCCTCTTTGTATTATAGTTTGAGGGCTAATTAAAGTTTGCTCAAAGAATAATCACTGAGATTTTTAGAGAACTGAGCAATACATACCAAGACCAGACATCAGAATTATTTTATATCAAGTATCGAACAATGTCCTCCAATATTGAAGAGCTAGTGTTAGCATCATGTGATCAGTCTTTTATATTTAAGAGAGAAGTAGGCAAGTCACAGTTCCTGAGCCTTCAATCCCTTTGGAAACAAGAGAACAATGTGAACTCTCCAAGTTTAAATGGCTGTATCAGAAATGAAGCAGGTTCAGAATATATTTACAGGGGATGAATTCATGCCAAGCATTCATAAGACAGAAAGGTTTTTGGCTTCTGATAATTTGACTGTTTAAAATGGCATTGGCTTGCCTTGAGGTTTTCTCGGTATGATGCCCTGCCAGCTCCCTCCAGGTTTTGATGACAACAGTCAGAGTATCTGACCCTTTGACAAGTTTTCTTGCTTCGGTGCTCAACTATCAGCAACTAAGTGGAGACCAGAATGTTGCTATTAACCTCTGAAGTTTCTGACGTGTATGCGAACAAGGAATTCGAAAGCCGGCAAAATTGTAAAATTTTGATGTAAGTGGATGGATTTTTTTCCTAACAAGCTAAGGATCTTCTCCAGAAATGATGGCATGTAGCTCTTTTGCTGTCCATGTTACTTCAGCTAGGCTTTGTAGTGGAACCGAAATTTCTTCTGCAATTATCATTAGCAGATTCCTGCATTCTGCAGCAGAAAAAAGCATGTTATATCATACTTAAACTCAATATTCTAAGAACAGGAAATCACAAGGTGATGGAGCACCATCTGTCATGATATGCCTGAGAATCCAAAAAGAAATTCTGGAAGTGGAAAATATCAGTAACTTCTTCCAGGGCTTTGAACTTTAGGGAGCAACTTTTAAGCTTGTAAATAATAGCCGCATAGTTTACCATATCGATGGAATGGATAAAATATCCAAAGGAAAGTTACTAACCTGGATTTTTACTGAGATTTAACAAGGACATTGAAGCAAGAACTTGGTGCTCAATCTGCTCATCATCTTCCAAGATTTCCTCGAGCCCAGAGATGAGAGTGGGGAAGCCAAAGAGCTGGAGCTCCGAATCCGGTAACAAAAAGATTCCACAGCTTAACCATGCAATTGTGGTTAGGCATGCCCTCACTAAATCCAAGATTCCTGAACTTAAACACTTTGATATGGTCTCTAAAATTGACATTTTGCCATTAGAAAGCAATGATTCTGACAAGTTCCTCAACCATTCTTCGCTGGACTCTTCTTCATCTTCCTGTTTTTCATAATAAATAACATCAAAAACTTCGTGTTTGTACTAAACTTAATAAACTCAGATGCAGAATATATAATCAATATAAGAAGATCATTCAGGAGAACAAACGTACCGGCGAAAGAGGATCATCGAGAAGTAAATTATCTTCTCGAGAATTTACTTTATGATTTTTATCAAACCCTGCTTGCTTTAGGATCCAACTTTCTGTTGATGAGTTCCCAGAAGCAGAAAAAATCCCCCCCAAGACATTAAGTGCTCTGCAAGACTGTTCCCGGACCTTCTCGTCAGTTAAGCTACTTTCCAAGGCCATTGAAATGGCATCAACGGCTTCCTTTCTGTAGATGCTATACTTCCGAGGTTCAACCTGCAAAAATAAAATCATCTGTAAAAACATAGTCAAAGTTCTGAAGTGGCTGTCCGGATGGAGGAAAGGGTTCGAGGAGCACACCAGAAGATCCAAGTGTAAGATCAGAACAGCCACCAAGGGTTCCTCAGCTGGAGAACTCTGAAGATAGACGAGTAGAATGTCCATCGCACGCATTATTGTCTCACTAGGTAAGCCACTTATAAATTGTGTAACCCCTTTCCTCCTGTAAATAATATCTGTTAAATGTCTTTGATCTTGCTAATAACCAAGATTAAAGAAGGAGCAGATGATTCAAAAAAAAAAAATCAATGGCAAACCAGGTCATAAAATATGTATAGAAACCCACTTTCCCCTTCCTTGAAAAATTACCCAGACAGATAATTGCAAATGCACAAGTGCACACACATGCACAAATCAAAAGAAAAAAACAAAGAAGGGAAAGATTGTCTCTTCATCACTTCCATAGTTCATCTACAAATGTTTAAACTGCACGAAGTAGCACAGGAAGTGAAAAAAGCAGCTCAAGTAGAATTCATTACCAACCTGCTCAAACAAACTAACTCAATCAACAGACGTACAACATTTCTTGCAGACTTAGATTGGTTGCTGTGGAGTAACTCGAAGAGACATTGTTTATCAATCTTGATAGCTATATGGTGTCTGCAACTTGACTCTGCCTCAATACAACATGATAAGAGAGCTGCAACCAGAGTTTTCTCTTCCAAACTACCAAATTCAAACCTTTCAATGAGAAATTCCAGGACTCCAAGAGAAATGAGGTGTTTGGCATTTGTTAATCTTTCCTCCCTACTGGAAGAAGCAAGAAGCTTCTCAAGTATGAATAAAGCATCTTCATTTTTTTGTCGTGAATCATATGCCTCAGAGTTCTTGAATATTTGAGATGCAAAAGACAATAGGTGATTACATCGCTCCAACTTCCAACTATCGATCACACGCTTCAAAATAAAGTTGGTGAGTGGTATAGTTGGACATTCTAAAGTTTTTCCTGTTATGGGACATGTTCTGTTTCCCTGATTAAACCATTTCCTGATGGCTTCTCTCTCAAAGGTTTGACCAGTCTCCAGGGTCACTGGATCCTCAAACAACTGTCTGGTGAGAGGGCAAACAAAGTCCTGTGGAATACTTTCAAAAATGGATCCTTCATCAAAAGATTCATGCCTTCCATTTAACCCTGCACTGGGAGAGTGCAATATAAGCATTCAATCAACATTTTGTAAAGGGAGAATTAATCTTAAGATGTTCTGACTCACCTTCGATAGAAGCGCTTGCGTTGATTGCCTGCACTTAACATGATAGTCAAAGAAACTATTAGAGAAATTTGTAGGCACATGGTAAAATGCAGAACAGTCAGGAATTCAGTATATTTTGCCAAGAAAAGTGAGATCACACCTTTTTGGAATGTGAAAGGTTTGAAACAGTGAGATCACCAGAATCCTCAGTTCGTTGAATTTTGAAAACAGATTTTGCTAGGGTCTTGAGGGTTAGCTCATTTTCTTTTGTATGTGAAGATGAATTTAGCATACGAGTGTCTCCAGCAGATACTTGCCCTGCACTGGATTTGCGAATGTCATCTTTCAGATCTGTGTCTGGTGAAACACTCACATTAACCAGCTTCCATTCTTCGTCAGATGCTGATAAGAGCCCATTATCCTGCAGAAATGTTAATATTCTTGAGAGCATGAAAAAAAAATTGCAGAGAGAAGGTGAGAGGAATAAATTTAAGGACTACCATTTTCTAATCCAAATGTTAATTATCAATAAATACCATCCAAATATGTTAGATATATGCAACTCATAAAATTGAATTGAAGTGACTAACAAAGCAAATAATTAAAATAAATCATGTATGGAAACGTTATAGAGATACGGAAAATCGCACGAAAATACTCACAAGAATGGACGTGTTATCTTGTAAATTCTCAGGGGAATGGTTTTCTATATCTTGACCAGGATATTTGACCATTTCGGAAGAGCTTGTCAGTGTTTGTTTGACTTGAATAGGAGATGAACCAGAGCTGTTTGCACCATTATTGAAGTTATCTGCCTTCCAATTTTCTTCAGCATCATAAACTCTAGGTTTACTTGAATGGCCAAATACAGCATCGTATAATTTCTTACTCACCATTGGCTGGGGTGAGAAAGGAGCAGCCGGACTAGCTGGTCCTGAAGAATGATCTTGCGAACCTCCCTGATGTGAAATGAAAGGGATGTTGACTGAAGGAATAGAAGGAGCTTCCACCCCCTCTGTGATCCAATCCTTGTAGTAAAGTGCAAATTGGTAAGTACAAGAATCCAGAACTTCATTATAAACTTTGTCAAGAAACTTAAGTTTCGTAATCTTGCTTGCCGTGTTGAATAAAGGATCTGCCTCTTGTTTGTACCAAGTCTTCAAATGTGAAAGATGAGGGAAGAATAGATAGTCCCACAGTTCAGACAACAGAAGTGTTCTTGCCAGAAAAGGAGAAGCACAAAACACTTGCAAAAGATGCTTAGCTGAAACCTTATCCTTCTTTCGTAGCTTGTATATCACACTGAGGTAGATGTGAGCACAAGCTGACAACCTAGAATTTGGAGTTCCTGATGTGTAGTCATCTTTCAGATCATTTGAGTTCAAACTTGTGATCACACAAAGTAGCAAAGCAGCTGTTTTCAAATCCTTTGTCCCTGCAGCTGCCTCAACAGCCTTTTCCACTGTTTCAATAGCTTGTTCAAGATTGGCCTTGGCCTTGATATCAATACTGTTGCCTTCTTCTATTTCGATAGAAGCAAGTGAAGAGAAACAATTATGGCGAAGCGTGGTTCGGAATTCTGCATCTTTGAAAAAACGCTTGATATAGCCATTTAAGATGGAGATTACAGCTTTAACAGCAACTTCATCAAGAGCAATTTCAGGAACTGCTGGTGCCCTTTTCTGATTCTTTGGTCTCTGATCATCTTCCAAGCCATTGCCAATCTTCGAGCCTCTAACCGAACTTTCATAAACCGCCTCAGACTGGTCCACACTTCTCCTGTTGTCATTGCTAAATTCTGAATGTTTTTCCAAATTTTCATTAGAAATGCTGTGATGCCTCTCAGGAACTTTCTTATCCTTTCCTTTCCCCTCTCTCTGCCTCTCCTTGCTCCCATTACCTTTCGATAATCGTTCAGTTCTCTCTGAATAATATGCTATATCAGAGGGTGTATCCTTAAACGTCTCATTTTCTTCTACACCAACCTCAACAATCTCACTACCCTTGACATCTTCCAATGTTTCAACTTTCAGGGTCTTATCTTCCTTCACATCTTTCGAACCTCTGCCGCGATGTTCTGCCTTCAATCTTGAATCTAATTTTTCTCTTTTAACCAGGTCATCCCTAGGTCTCCTACTCAAACTACTATTACTTCCTGGTGATTCACCTCTCAAGGTATACCGAGTGACATCAGACCTTGTCCTTTCGGTCTTGATTCTCCGCATAGATGGACCAGATGGAGAGTCTCTTTTGCCTTGGTCACCGAAAGGGTAACGAGGCATACTTGCAGCTTCTGCTTTGAATGAAGGTCTTGCCCTTGTCCCTGATCTCCCTCCTCTAAACCCTTCCTTTGCAAGAAGCTCCTCCAAAGATGTTGCCATTTTCTTGATAATATGATCCCCTCCCTGCACAGAACTTCATAGAAAAAAAAAAAGGGGATAGAAAACAAAGTAGAGTCCATCACAGATATCAAAAGAAAAGAAAAAAATCAGTGTTTATCTTACCTCCAAAATCCAACTTGCTCGAAATCTAGAAGCACAACATTTCTATCAAGAATTAAAATCCAGGCTCAATCACTTTACGATGATAACTGAGAAATGAGTGGAATATTGCAAGAATATTGGGGAATCTTGGGGGGAGAAAAAAAGGGGAGATAAAGAAGATGCTTGACAAGCAAAAGCCATGAAGAGTTTCTGGATTGCCTAATATAAAGGACAGCAATAGCAAGGAAAAAACAAGGAAAAAAAATAAACATGGAGCTTGGAGGGGTCATTGCAATAGGCAACAAGGGAAAGAAGCAAGGCTGAAGAATGACAAATGCAAGACGACAAATGTGAAAGTTGTTGTTCCTTGTGAATTGGAGGTTTGTGATTCAATCCCATAAATATATACATGTGATCAATGTAATGTGAGTTCTATATGTTACAAGACTGATTCAAGGTGGTTTCTTCTATTATGAACTACCTAATGTATAAAAAGGCTAAAATCATGAGTGGTCACTTTACTTTGTACATCTATTCAAATCAGACCTTCTACTTTAAATTTAGACAATTTCATATTATCTTGCTAATCTTGTTATTCTTCCGAAGTTCACTTGGCAATGAAGTTGATAAAAGCATAGCTGTCGAAACTAATTTAGATTTTGACTTAATAAAATCCCGGGTCATTAGATTAACTTTTAAACATCAATTTAATTTATTTTTTCTTAATTAATTTTTAAATAAAAACTTTAAACGCTGTTGTTTTTATTTATTTTTTTCTATATCTCACAATTGATATGATCTGGTTTGGATTAAGATAAGTTAGGTTGATTAGGTTTTGATTTAGTTGATCGAGTTTAATTAAATCAACTCCTTACTTGATTTAACTTTTAAATTAGTGTTAGATTCTAGGTTAATTTATCGAGTCAAACTGGTCTCGACAAATATAGATAAAAGAGCTCTAGTAATAATTTAATGGGATGGAAGAGGGATTGATTTGAACAAATTTAAAGTAGAGAACTTGGTTTGATGAAACTTGAAAACTATAGGGACAACATAAATAAGGTAAACTATGTTGAGGTTGTATTTGCAGGCGCGAGGGAGAGAGGCTTTTCAATATCTTAACTGTTTCAACGGCCGCCCTCTCGCTCTCTTCTTCGCCAGTTGGCTACAGGCTGCTTGGTTTCCATTTTTTTTTTTTTCTAAAAAGAAAGGGGACGCTTTTTTATTTAGGAGTGCAATTGTATTCATAGGAAAGAGATTTTGTAAGTTACAAAAAGAAAAATTTTTAAATCTGAATTATCGTAATTATTTATTTAATAGATTAAACTTTCAAGGTAATTTTTTTTAAATATGACATCAGATTTTGAATAATAGACACTTTATATTTAACTAATCTTGAATTATAAATCTAATTTCAATATAATAAAATTAGTAAAAAAATATAATTTAATGGTAATTTTGTTTAATATAATTGAAATAGTTAGATAACTTGAAAATTTCTTATCATGAATTGACCATTATTTATCAAGTTCTATAATTAATGCATAGTGCATTGTAGTAGTTTTGTGATTATAATTTTAATTAATTAGATTTAAAAAAAAAACTATAAACTATAGCTTTTTCTTAATTAATATTTTAAGAGAGGGTTTTCAACTAGATTCATATAAAATTATGGTATATATTAATTAACTAAATATTTTTAAATTTATAATTAGAATAAAACCACATTTCACCGTATAAACAAAGGAATCTAGACACCATGCAGTCCATGCAAGAAGTAGAAAAGGTGAGACCACTGCTTGAATTTGCCACTAATCATGGACTTGGCAATTTAATTTCCTTTTCTTCTTTTTTCAAAAACTTAAAAGTTCACCGTATCTGCAACTACTATGTTATGTTACTGTTAGTGTCGTTCTTGGTCAAATTCCTAGTAATCTCTTATTTTTCAAAAAGACAAAGGCTTGATGGGAAATGCCAATTTCTTTGGTTTTAGTGGGCACTTTCCTTGTGAAGACAGAGTCTTTTAGGCCTCTAAGGACAAGAAAAGGGGGGAAGTGGACTCAAGCCTGGATCAGCGTGGAGGGAAGAGAGGATGGAATTGCCGCACAACCAAATCCAGCTACTATCCTTGCCCCTTGAAGAGATCAAAATTCAGAACCGTGACAAAACATGCAAAATATAATAAAAATGAAAGAATAAGTTTGGATCTCTCTCTCTCTCTCTCTCTCTCTCTCTCTCTCTCTCTCTCTATATATATATATATATATATATATATATATATATATATATATATATATATATATATATATCATAGACACATTTCTAAACACTACTCACTCACAGATAAACAGCTCTTTTCAAAAGCCAAACCACGAGGAAAAAAATTCATCAACTCAAGATCTATTATCGATTACATACTTGCATGAGAGTAGTTAAGATGCACAATAATTTTCATGAAATTATCTATCCTAATATTGCTCTAATTCAATCATGTTTAATTTTAAAATTCTTATAGGATAAAAAAAAAATTATGCTAGATATACAAGTGTAAATTTAGATATTTGTTAATCTTAGTTTTGTTAAGTAACTTGTTATCATGTTTTTTTATTATTATTATAAAAAATCAGATGTAAAAATAAAATTACCCTTGTTATTTTCATAATTATATACATATATATATGTATAAAAGAATATTGTTTATTTATTTATGTTAAGAACTACAATGTAAGATTTTTTTTGTGAATAGAGTGAACCATATGTGAATTGGTTATTTTTTAAGAACTCGGTTGCTAAAATTAAATTAATTTTCTAATTAATAAAAAATTGCCATTACTCTAAACCATTCAAATCTTTGATGTTAATGGCATCTAACTATATAAGGCCAAATTAGTCGTATTAATTTACAATTATAAAATATTAGATTAGAACATTAGGCGATATCGAAACAAGTTATAGGAATGTTCAGCAAAGCTTGTACATCTATGTCATTTCTTAGAAAATATTAAAATTTGTTATTTTTAATTAATCTATAATTAAAATTATCCATTCTATTATTTTGGACAAGAACAAATTTCATGTCATCAGGGTGAAGTGAGAGAAATGGACCGAACTAAATATTAAAGTGAACTAATTCGAAATGTTTTTGATTTGTAATTTAATGTGTAAGAAGTTGTGGAATCCTTTAAACTAATCTATTATCTTGTTTTATGGTTTCATGGTGAATTTTATGTTGGATTTACTTAATGGATAGTGGGTGTTTTTTTAAAATAAAATAAAATTTTGGACTAGTGATTGAGGTTAACTTATGGATTAAGGTTTAATATTATGTTTAAGATGTTTTTAAAATATTTTTTGTTCAGAAAAACTTATTAAATTGATTTTTTAAGTGTACTGACATGATAAAAATAAAAAATACATTAAAAAATTTCTTATGTCAAAATATTCTAATATAAGAACACCATCATGATAAAATTATATATATAAAAAGACAAACTAATAAATCTATTAAAATTATAAAAAATCAATTGATATTTTTTTAGATGAAAAATATTTTTTTAGAAAAAACACCTTAAAAATATCATCATAAATCAAATTATATCATCCTATTAGAACCATAGAAAATTATCTAATATTTTTTTAGACTAAAACCATTTTGATTAAAAAAAAAACCCTTCCTCTTATCAAAACTATCAAAAATCATTTAAAATCTTATATTTTGTAATAAAAAAATATTTTAAAATGATACTTCCAACCTCATTATTAAATACATGGGCTTGCAATGCTCTTGCGTGCAATGGACCTTGACATGAGTCTTACTGTCCACTAGCTATGCTAAACAGGCCTTTAGTTCACAATATCTAAGAGTGTGTTTGGTATTGCGATAGTTGTTATGGTTGTGGTTTGAAAAAAGTTGTTTTATAAAAAGTATTTTTAGTTGAGGTTGGTTTGGAAAAATATATATTTGGTTAAAACTGTGATTGAAATTGAGGTTGAACAAAAAGTAGTTTAATGTGTTTGGTTAAAAATACTTTTCAAATTGAAGTTATAAAATAACTAAAAAAAATATACATTAATATTAATAGTTTTTAATTGAAATATTGTATATTTAACTACTACTATTACATTATAAAATAAATAATATTTTATGTAAAATATTTTTATTATTCTATTAAATTATTTATAATTTTATTATATATAAAATTCATCCAATAAAAATTATTATTTTCATGCTTTTTTAACCGTACAACAAATTAATAAATATAATGTGATCATTGAGGCGCATCACCACATTTGATAATTTTTTATTTTTCCATTAAACTTGCACTCCCTATCTAAAGCTGAAAGCAACCACTACACCCCGCGTCTCTCTTCACTGCCACTCCCCTTTCCATTGTGTCCCTCTCTTGGCAGAACCTCCACTGGAACCAAAACCAACACTGCCATTAACTACCCCCTCACCAATACTAGCCCTCACCTATTTACCTCCACGAATCAGCCCTCTCCCTCACAAACCCAGTACCCCCCCACACCCCCCACTACCAACACGCCTATAGTGAACCAACCCAACCATCAAACCACCACATAGCCAGCCCTATGTCTTCCTCACACAGACCCAAAAACCCATCTCATCCAGTTACCCAAAACCCATCTGCATCTTTGTTTCAAACCATCAACCCATTAGATTCCCCTAACCAACGGTCAGCTAAGCATCCCCCATCAACCCAACACACACCAACCCAATCGAAAGAACCTAGACCCAAACAACCATCCTCCCCACCCCCACTGCCTCTCCAACAACACTTGTGGTTTTCTCATCTGGACAAAGATACACCCAGAACTCAAAGCAAGATCTTTGCTTTAACTGACACGTGGCGATTGCTTCAGGCACATTCCTAGCCTTAAAATGGAAAATGACGATTCGAGCTCAATTTTTGCTTCTGATAGGTCTTCCCAACAACTTTTAAGAGTGCAAGTTAACTTGTTGCTATATGAGAAAATTGATCCAAGTTTCAAGTGTTTCCTAAAGCACTTGTCAAGGAAGAGGAGAATGATTTTTTATACTGTGTTTATAAACACAAGTGCAATAAATAGAAAACGTAGGATTGTAAAAAGCATGCAGTTTCTGCTTCATCAAAACTGAGGTTCAAACACAGCTAAAGGTGGGACCCATACATAAAAGTTGCGGCTCGTTTTGTAATCAAACAATATATTGCTACTATTTCAATAAAAACGCTGCCGCAAACGCCAAGCCAAATGGGCTCTAAGCCTGCATTGCCACTAACAAGCCGATATTGAATCTCACAGGCCAATCCTTCCATCATCTGTCAAAGATTCAATTTTTTAAATAAATTATGATTTATTTATTTATTGTTGAATAAATTAAACAATTCTTCAAATTTAAAAATTAATTAATATTGTTTAACTACTTTTGAATATATTTTATTTAGTATCTGATTCAACAAAATGTCTTCTTTTCTTATTGTTTTTTCCATGTTATCTTTTTTATTTTTCCTTTTTTCTATTTCTAGAAAAATAAAAAAATAGTTAAAAAACATAAAATAGATGAAACAAATTACATTATAAATGGACCTGAAACACAGGCATAAAATATATAATTTTTAAAACTATGAGAACCAATTAATTAGTTTTGATAAATTATAAAAATTAGTTTACAGTTAACTCATTTTCCCAATAACATTTAAAAACAAACATGAAAAATACAACCAAGCTACCTAAGTGGCAAACAAATTATGATTGAGAATTCATCATTGTCTTTTTTTTTTTTTTAACTTGAAACCCAATTTAGATTAGATTTCAAGTTATGAATTTTTAAATTAATTTACTGAGTCGATTCGAATTCAAAAAATATAAATTTAGCTAGACTATTATGATGATGTGGTTATAATTGTAGATATTCAGCTAGACCCAGTATGATTATTGAACATATGCTTTCATGAACTGCTGGGACAATGTAAGGCTCAAAATAAGTTCTATTTACATCAAAATATGATAGTAACTTTAACGGCGACAACAAGAAAATCGAATTTTTGCATGATAGCCTACAGGTTGTTTTCTTGTTAAAAATAATATTTCTACCCATCAAATCATTTCATCTCTCCAAATTAAACCTATAAGTTGTTATTTAAGTTAATTTTATTAGATATTTTGAGATTTATCATTTATTTTCAAATTTTGCATTAATTTCCCTTACATGTTTGGGTTTTGATTTTGTTTCTTAATTTAAATAAACGGTTTTTTTAACCTATTAAGAACACTGGAAGTCTTTTTAGAAAACACACCTGGTTATATTATTGTTTCAAAAATAAAATAAAATTTTAAAGTTTTTTTTGTATTCTAACGCTAAACCAATTTATTTTCTGTCTTTATGGAATTGCTGTTATTTTATGCTTCCGTGTACATCACATGTTTAGGGCAATATTGTAGAATGTTGTCTTGAATTTTTTTCCCTTCTCTCTTACTTTTTTTTTTCTTCTGAACGAAGGAATAGCATGTCAACGACCTTAATTATTTTTGTTCTTTTTTTCCCCTTCAATCTCTGAATAATAAATATATCTAATTTTCCAGAAAGAGAGATAGAAGATTGAACATGGAATCTACAGAGACTATCCACCATTCTGTCAATGCCACGTCACGAGGGGGTCTTTCTATGGATTGCGGAAGAATGAATCAATACCCTTGTCAGTGGCGGGCAGCGACTGTGTAGGTCCCACTAAAAAGCGAAAAGAGATTTCGGACAAAACAAACTGACATTTGTCCCAGGATTGTTAACTCGCCAAAAGTCTGTATTACCCTCAATTTTCCAAAAAATGACTAAACTGCCCTCGTTGCACGTTCATTTCCTGTTAATTTAGTAATATCGCCCGTGTTAAATGAATCTGGCGAGGGCATGGTGGTTCTTTGATGTTTACAGAACGGCTACTTTATGGCTCGATATATACCCAAGCTTTAGATCACTAAGAATCTTGCCCTTTTGAATTTTGAATAGCTTTCCTAGAATGCCCACGTTTCCCACCGCCTTTAGACGCTGGGACGGATATACCCCCTAACACAAAGGATATCACCATTTTAAAATATTCTAATTAATGGAAATTGATATATACTTATTATCATGACAAGTATTCATGGTAGTCATGAGCTCATTATACTCGGTGGTTGTGTTGCAACTCCTTATTGAGGGAGTGTTTGGCTGTGTGTTTTAACCTGTGTTTCGTTAAATTTTGAATTTTTTTTATTAAAATTGAGTATGGTTTGTATTTTTTGGATCGTTTTGATGTGCTGATGTTAAAAATAATTTTTAAAAAATAAAAAAACATCATTGGCATGTATTTCAGCACGAAAAGCTATTTGAAAAGCAACCGCTACCACACTGCTAAACACACTCTGAATGTGATATTGCGGTGGGTAATATTTTGTAAAAGTATTTTTTATTCGTAAGTACATTAAAATTATTATAAAATATTAAAAAATAATTTACCTGATTTTTAAAGTGAAATACATTTTTAAAATATATTTGAAATTAAAAACTACCACACTCTCAAATATTCAAGAAATAGATTACCTAATGTTATTTGACATTATAAATTTAAAAAACCCAATACTAAATCACATTTCATTAATATGATACAAATCTATTTACCAGTATAGTTAAAATAATAATAATAACAACATTATTATTGTGGTTTTGATTGAGAAATGATATCTAATACTTGCAATTATAAATCAAAAGATCCGCTCTATAAAATTTAAGGGTATTATATTTTTCCTAAGTTTATCTAAAATCTTAAGTAAACATGAACAATCATAAAATCTACTCATTATCATATCTATTGGTATAGATAGTTCAATGGTGCTAAATCATTCGCTTCACAAAATCTCATTGTAAAACAAAAACTATTTATCAAAAACAATTCTCTCATGTATTGATTACTTCATTTTTATTATATACTCATATTATTTAAATTTGACCTGGATATCAACTCAAATCATGACTAAATCTACTTTTTTAAATAAAACAATATTATTTGGGTAAAAAAATTAAAAATAATCATCATGTTAATGATGAGCTTTACCTAGTTGAGTCCCGATGTACTAAGTCACCGGATTAATTAAAATTTTATCTTTTATTTTATTTTTTTCCTCCCTGAACCATTCTAATTCTAAGATAATTCATGCACTCAGCTGATCAAGATTTTGATAGATCGCAAAACCTCTTGTAGGAAAACGGGGGCTGGAGTCAGGCAGACACTGAATCTTTTGCGAGGGTACTCTGGTAATCAAACCAATCCCAGCTCAAAAACAAGAATGGCAATCTCGTAATAACCCAAAACACGAACCCCGTTTTCGCACTAACAAATCTCGAGTCCCTCGCGAACCAATAGAAGTAAACAAACGGTTACTTTCTCTCTCTTTATTCTACCAACCCTTCCATCTCCCCAGTAGCTCACTCACTAAAAAAACACTTCTTCTTTAGCTTCCTTTCCTGCTAAGTAGCTTCCACTTTTTAGTCTCTCTCTTTCTCTCTAACTTTCTCGCTCTAAACTTTTCCATTTTCTCTATCTTAGGGTTTCTTGTAAGCTTCCTCATCTCTCACATTATAAAAATCCACCGAGTTTTATTTTTATTTTTCATAATAATGCACTTTCTATTTTTATTTTTCTTCCAGATATGCTAGATTCATAGTTATTGCTCACTTCTCTTAAATCTTCTGGTAAATTGCTTTCCTTTTTTGAATTTTTTGAATTTCTTTCCCTTTTTAGGTTTTTGATTCTTATTTATTGTTTTGAGGGAAGGAGAGAGATGGCGTCGACGTCGAGAGGAGGAGGAGGAATGGGGATGGATCAGGCGGCGGCGGGGGTAGGGACTGGAGCGACACCACCGCCGACGCAACGGAGGATAACGAGGACGCAGACTGCGGGGAATCTGGGAGAGTCGGTATTTGATAGCGAAATAGTGCCTTCTTCGCTTTTTGAGATAGCGCCGATTCTTCGTGTTGCAAATGAAGTTGAAACTAGCAATCCTAGAGTTGCTTATCTTTGTATGTTGTTAGAAAATTAAGTTTCAATTTTTTTTTGTGAATTTTCTATTATTTTTAAGTTATGGATTTTTAATTTTTATGCAATGTAGGCTTGATTATATTTTATTTTTATTCATATCTATTGTTTTTTGAAATTAATGTAGGTCGATTTTATGCCTTTGAGAAGGCTCATAGGTTGGATCCTACTTCGAGTGGACGAGGTGTTCGTCAATTTAAAACCGCGCTTCTTCAGCGTTTGGAAAGGGTAAGAGTCATAATGCTTTAATGTTTTGATGCTATGGACAAAGATGGGTAGAAAAATCACAAGGTGGATGTCTCCTAGGATGAGCGTGCCATGAGAAACTCCCCTGTCAAGTTGTGAATTGTAATGTTTAGTTTCATATTTTTTATAAATTTGACCTGAAGTTTTAGTGATAGCTTGTTTTCCTACGTAACCATTTATGAGTAAATCTTCACACTGCAACAACCGTTTGTAAGAAAATAAGGGAGGAGACTTAGTTTCAGCTAACGCACAAGTTGGTTTGAGGACACCTCATACCATCCAACAAAAAAATGTTCCCAGGGTTTGCTCACACACACAGTATGCATAGTTTAGGAGAAATTTTTTATGAAGAGGTGGCAAAACAAGCATGACGTATAGAAAACATAAATAATATGGAAGCTAGATGTTCTCGTCTCAAATAAGCCCTCCAATCCTTCAAAACTCGGTGTAGCATTCAGAGATTGGGCATCAAGATAAGCTTTCCACACTAAATATACATCTTTTACTAAAAGTATTAATGCCAAAATGATGAAAAAGGGTCTGCATGGATTTACATAGTGAAAGACTTCTACGCGGGTCTATTTTTGTTTCAAAGTGGAGAAAAGATCTAGGTATCTCTTGGAGCAGGCTGAGATAGGCCTTTGGGACTCTGGAATGGGCACTTCAATTCCACCACAAAATTCTTCAGTGCCCTGGTTAGGGAGAGGAGAGTGTACAATGTAGTTTTCTCCTCAAGTATTCTAGGTCAAACATGTTTAATTTGTTACTTTGTATCAACAACAATGTTGTTTTCCTTTAGGAAACCTTGTGGCAGTTGTTGTATTCAATCGTTTCTTCCTTGTGATTCGGTTTATGCACTTGGTCTTTTCCTCAAATGCTCTTGCATTTGCTCTTGGCATTTTGGTAAAGAAGCTTTGTTTTACATTGTTCAGGAGAATGATCCAACCTTGATGGGAAGGGTTAAAAAAAGTGATGCTCGAGAAATGCAGGGTTTTTATCAGCATTACTACAAAAAATACATCCAAGCATTGCACAATGCTGCTGATAAAGCTGACCGGTAAATTCTTTTGAAATGAGAGATTTTTTGAAGCTATATCTTATACCAAGTTTCTTTAGATCATACACTTTGAAGTTGCTGCTTGACTGATACTATTTTGTTTAAATGCAGCGCCCAGCTTACCAAGGCTTATCAGACTGCCAATGTGCTCTTTGAGGTTTTAAAGGCTGTTAATATGACACAATCCATTGAAGTTGATCGCGAGGTGAAACCATGTGACACTTGTAATCTTCTTTCTAGTCACATTAGCACAGTGTGAACGTGTAATCTGACAATATCTGATCGTAAATTCTATTTGCTAATTGAATTAAGAACTTACATTGCTCGATGCTTGTTATTAGCACTAATTTATTTGTAATCGTGTATCAACTTTGTTCACAGATTTTAGAAGCTCAAGATGAAGTTGCAGAAAAAACTCAGATCTATCTCCCTTACAATATTCTGCCACTTGATCCAGATAGTGCAGATCAAGCGATTATGAGATATCCTGAAGTATCTTTCCTTTATATACTTTATCTTTTGACCTACAACTTAGCTGTTTCTCTTCTATCACTTGAGCATATACGATTTTTGTGTTGATTCACAGATCCAAGCTGCTGTTTTGGCTCTGCGTAACACAAGGGGTCTTCCATGGCCCAAGGACTACAAGAAGAAAACGGACGAAGATGTTTTGGATTGGCTTCAAGCGATGTTTGGGTTTCAGGTGAAACAAATTGAGAAGAATTATTTTCTTTTCTTCATTTGGCTCTCGCAATTTTTCCAGTGATGTGGAACTATTTTATCTGAATATAATTAATTTAAGTGCCATTTAATGATTTTGCAGAAGGATAATGTGGCAAATCAAAGAGAGCACTTAATCTTATTACTTGCTAATGTGCACATGCGACAATTTGTCAAGCCAGATCAACAACCGAAGGTTTGTTAATTGACTCAATTTTAGCGAGAACAGGGTTTTCTCCCTATAAAAAGTGACTGGTTAAAGATTAAATTACCACTTTTTCCAGAAAAAGGATAAATAATAACTTAAACCAATCATAAATGCAGAGGATATACTTTGTTGTGTTTTTGTTCCTCTTTTCTTTCTGTCAGTAGTTGCTTTTAGTTGCATTTGTCTTAAATTCTTACTGAAGCTGAAAATCCTCTGTGCATGTTTCTTTGTTAGTTGGATGAGCGTGCATTGACTGAAGTGATGAAGAAACTTTTTAAGAACTACAAAAAATGGTGCAAGTACTTGGACAGAAAAAGTAGCCTTTGGTAAGTGGACCAATTCTGTTCCATGTGAATAACATGGTAACTTTGCATCTTCCAGTTGGTTAAATGATTTTAGTAATTTGTTCAAGGAAGGATCCAAAATCTTTTAAGAAAAGTGATTAAGAAAACCATGGAAAAGATTGAACTGCTAGCATTGTCATAAATATACAAACCACAACATTGACATGATTATGATTTTAATATCATGGAAATAAGTTGGCTGATACATCATGCATTAAAATCTTTTTGGTTCATTGTGGGTTGCCAAAAAATGAGGGGAAGAGGACAGTTCCAGGAAAAAAAAAGAGGATCACAGATTTCCATTCTATGCTCATATTAATGTTGCTATTCATTGTGGGTTTCTGAATTTGTAGGTTACCGACCATACAGCAGGAGGTGCAGCAGCGTAAATTATTGTACATGGGTTTGTATCTTTTGATATGGGGGGAAGCTGCGAACCTCAGATTCATGCCGGAATGCCTTTGCTATATCTATCATCATGTATGTTTTAAGATAGCTCCATTTCTATCTCATTACTTTTGTTTGGCATTTCTTTCCCTTGAGGGAAACTGGAAACATGGTTTTAGATTTTTAGATTATTACTCTCTATCTTTAACCTTGTCAGATAAACACCTGATGCCAAGAAATTCTGATAAGTTGATTGACTCTGGTAGAAATAGTGCAGAGGGAGGAATGAGTCTAGTTATGGTTTCAACCTGTATACCGTATTAGAATAGATGGAGCTTCTTCTCATGATAACTCATCCAATGCTCTGCCTACCGTTTATCTTTGGGGCAAGGACACCGACTATAGAAGGGTTGTCATTAAAATTCTTAGTTCCAAACTGGCTTTGGTTTGCATATTTTATACATTCGTGGACACACCCATGAGTGCATGACAATCTCTTAAAGTGACTGTTTTTCGTCCTTATTTCAGAGCTTTTAACCTTTTGCAATTTCACTACAGATTTGCAAATATGTAATTTCATGAACTTGGTCTTGTTTGTTGGCTGTTATGTGTAACTGGGTGCTTAATTATTTTGCTATTTCCAGATGGCATTTGAGTTATATGGCATGCTAGCTGGAAATGTCAGTCCTATGACTGGAGAAAATGTAAAGCCAGCCTATGGAGGTGAAGAAGAGGCTTTCTTGAGAAAAGTTGTTACTCCTATATACAATGTGATTGCAAAGGTGCTGCATGCAAAAACTTTCCTTTTATTTTCTAGTCTTGTTAATTTGAGTGCTATAATTTATTTTTGGTTTAACACCTGTCAATATAATTGCACCACTTGACAGGAAGCTGAAAGGAGTAAAAAAGGGAAGTCAAAGCATTCTCAATGGAGGAACTATGACGATATAAATGAGTACTTCTGGTATTTTTCTTATGGTTTAATACTGTTCCTTTGAGCTATGTCTGTGTATATCATTCTTTTTAAAAAATTTCATGATCAGCGTGCTCGTGCATAATTTCTCAAAAAAAAAAAAAAAACTTACCCTTACATAATTTGTAGGTCAGTTGATTGTTTCCGCTTAGGCTGGCCAATGCGTGCAGATGCTGATTTCTTTTGCCTGTCTTCTGAACAGCTCCGTGTTGTACAAAATGGGGTAAGCAATGAATTACTAGCTTCGCATGGTCTTCTTTCACCTTTCTTAGAGCTGGTAGCCTAGTAATTAAATATGAAAATTGTTGTCACTTTTCACATGTTACTTGTACAGACATGCATGAAATTACCGGACAAGATGATATGACCAAATGCTCCTTATCTAATCGAGGGTACAAGTTATTATATGCTGCATGCACTAGAAGTGTATGGAATGGCAGTTGGATTTCCCTTGCCTGGTTACTGTAATTGGGTTCTTACACTGCAAAAGGGACATTATGTTGATGTGTTAAGCTGTTATGATGTGTAGGATGATAAACCAGCCTATAGAGATCGATGGGCAGGAAAAGTTAATTTCGTGGAGATACGAACATTCTGGCATGTCTTTAGAAGCTTTGATCGAATGTGGAGTTTTTTTATTCTGTGCTTACAGGTACATGTTCTTTCCTTTAATGCACCTGATTTGCTTTATGTTTCTTTATTAACTTTATGCTGATGTGATGCTGTTGCTGATGCTGCCTCATGTGAAGGCTATGATTATTGTTGCTTGGAAATGTTCTTTCCTTTAATGCACCTGATTTGCTTTATGTTTCTTTATTAACTTGATGCTGATGTGATGCTGTTGCTGATGCCATGTGAAGGCTATGATTATTGTTGCTTGGAATGGTTCGGGGAAACTGAGTGCTATCTTTAGTGGTGATGTATTTAAGAAAGTATTGAGTGTCTTCATCACTGCTGCCATATTAAAGCTTGGGCAAGGTAAGAAAGAATGGAGCTGTACTTCTCTTCATTGTCCTTCCAGTCTAAGTTACATCAATATTCTGTTTGTATCAGTTTGAAATGTTAATTTAAGTTCTTCAATTTGGCAATGGATGCACTCTTTTATTTTATTCTTTAATGGTTTTTAATTTCATCCAATCACTTTGCCTTTGTTTTCTCGCTTTTAACATGAGTATGAGTTCAAATTCTGTGACCTTTATTCGGTATGTCCAGAACATTCTCAATTCAATGATTTGTTTACTGAATGAATAGTGTAATCTACATCATGCTCTCCATTTGATGAAATTTCTGAGGAATTTACTCTCTTTTTTCAAGCTATTCCTTTTAGTCATGCTGTATTTTCTGGATTTCTATGAATTGGAAGTTATTAAGTGAGATATGTTCTGAGATCTATCTTAACTGATGCAGCTATCCTTGATGTCATCCTTAGTTGGAAAGCACGGCAGATAATGTCATTTCATGTCAAGTTGAGATATATTTTGAAGGTTGTTTCAGCTGCTGCATGGGTGGTTGTTTTACCAGTAACTTATGCTTACACTTGGAATGAGAATCCCCCAGGATTTGCTCAAACCATCAAAGGTTGGTTTGGCAACAGTTCAAGCTCGTCTTCCTTGTTTGTATTGGCTGTAGTTATCTACTTGGCACCAAATATGCTGGCAGCATTATTGTTTCTTTTTCCCTTCATACGTCGATTCCTTGAGAGGTCCGACTATAGGATTGTGATGTTTATGATGTGGTGGTCGCAGGTAAAGAAACATTTTTTGTTCTTCATCCTTTCCTTTACTTTTTAAAGGTCATGCAAGGTTATTGCTGTGGATATTTTAACTATTATTCATATAAATCATACTTAGCTTTCATGCCTGCATCTGACACATTGCAGCCTCGGCTCTATGTTGGGAGGGGAATGCATGAGAGTACAATTTCTCTCTTCAAGTAAGGGACACTATTTGAAAGATAAATTAGTGTACTTTAACTTTGCAACTTTTATGACTAATGCCTTTATTGAATGTTCAGGTATACAATGTTTTGGGTTCTTCTTATAGCAACAAAGTTGGCATTTAGTTATTACATAGAGGTGTGTCTTTCTCTCATTTTTAATCTCCTGGTGCTTATTGAATAACACTGAATACAAAGGCAGAGAAAATGAGGCTGTCCTTTGCATGATAAATTCATCTGAATCCTGATCTGTCATGTTATAAAGAAATTCTTTACCTTTTTACTTCTAAATGTCATTTCTTGGTTGCAGATTAAGCCTTTAGTTGATCCAACAAAAGCCATAATGGATGTCCATATAACGGCTTTCCAGTGGCATGAATTCTTTCCACAAGGTAATAAACTTGAAGACCGTGGTAACGTAAGATTTTGTTGCGCTTACATTATGTTGTTCATAAGAAAATTCATGATGTACCTGTTTATATGCAGCAAAGAACAATATTGGTGTGGTGATTGCGCTCTGGGCTCCAATCATTCTTGTACGAGTTGTTCCTTTTCATCTCTAAATTCTATCTGATTCTATTTCAGCTAAATACGAATCTAATGTAGCAAATTTTGCAGGTGTATTTTATGGATGCCCAGATTTGGTATGCAATATTTTCCACATTATTTGGAGGAATTTATGGTGCATTTCGACGTCTTGGAGAGGTTAGCAACATCTTTTTCTTTGTTCTCTTGGTAATAGTCTGCAATGAAAATTATCCAGCTTTGTTTGTTTCTCATTTTCCCAATGAACTAAGAGTCTTTTCATAAATCTTGGTGCTGAACATATTCCTGGATGTCAACAATGTTGGCTATCTTCTTCAATACAATCATGCAGGGTACCCTTTTGCTTAGTGAACATAACGATCTGATTTTGCTTTATGCTTAACTTCTAGAGCTAGTATGGCTGCCATTTTTATGCTTTCTACTTTCAATATCTTTAAGACCAATTGATATCTTGGTTTTTGAGTTTTTGTTGTTTAGTCCTTGACTTATTTTGTTTCTTTTAGATTCGAACATTGGGAATGCTTAGATCTTGTCTCCAATTATTGACTGATTTTGTGGATGTCAACCATGTTGGCTATCTTCTTCAATATTATCAAGCAGGGTAGTACCCTTTTGCTTAGTGAACATAACAATCTGATTTTGCTTTATGCTTAACTTCTAGAACTAGTATGGCTGCCATTTTTATGCTTTCCACTTTTGATATCTTTAAGACCAATTGACATCTTGGTTTTTGAGTTTTTGTTGTTTAGTCCTTGACTTACTTTGTTTCTTATAGATTCGAACATTGGGAATGCTTAGATCTCGTTTCCAATCATTACCTGGTGCTTTCAATGCCTGTTTAATTCCAGACGAAAAGAGTGAGCGAAAGAAGAAAAGCTTGAAGGCAAGGTTTTCTCGCAATTTTAATGAGGTTAGATTTCGCTACAAGTATTTTTGGGTCAAATATTTCTGACCTTTGTAAATTTTGTAATGCAATCATTACAAAAGATAATCCTCATCTGGAGGTACCAATCTGGGCTGATCACTGCAGAACCCCCCCAACAAAGATACAGAGGCACCAAGGTTTGCACAGCTTTGGAATAAAATCATCAGTAGTTTTAGAGAAGAAGATCTTATAAGCAATAGGTAAGGATGCTGCTCTGAAGAATGTAGTGTTTTTTCTAGTTCCTTACTGACCTTTCCATTCTTACCGTTTCATTTTACTTGATCTGTATATCTCATTCCAGGGAAATGGATTTGTTGCTTGTTCCATATTGGGCTGACCGTGATTTGGGTGTTTTGGGCCTTACACAATGGCCTCCATTTTTGCTCGCTAGCAAGGTGTCTTTCAGCCCATTTTTGTAAATTTGTATAATCTGCATGCCGAGATATTTAACTCTCTGTCTCCTTTTAGATCCCAATAGCATTAGACATGGCTAAGGACAGTAATGGTAAGGATAAAGAGCTGAAAAAGAGAATCGAGGCTGACAACTACATGTCTTGTGCTGTTTGTGAATGCTATGCTTCTTTTAAGAACATCATCAAGTTTTTGGTTCAAGGGACACCTGAGACAAGGTGAGTTCCAGTGAATTGTGATGGTTTAGGAAATTTTATATGAAAATCCAAAAGAAATTTAACTTTCTTCGCCACTGTTTACTTTCACTAGGATTTGACATTAGTAACTTTGAGAGCATTTTGTTGATGTGTCTTGATGCATTCCTGATAATTTTTTTTCAGGGTGATTGATTCCATATTTGTTGATGTTGAGAATCACATAAAGCAAGGTGATCTGATAAAAGATTACAAAATGAGTGCTCTTCCTTTACTATACGATCACCTTGTGAAGCTTATCAAATGCTTGGTAATATTCCACATCCTTTCTAGACCAAATGTTGACACAACTATGAATAACCAGAAGCCCTAACCTATAGGCTCATGAGATTTGCAGATGGATAATAGGCCAGAGGACAGGGATCAAGTTGTGATTCTCTTCCAGGACATGCTGGAGGTTTGGACAAGAGACATAATGGAGGATCAAATATCCAGGTGTGGACATAGCAGTAATTGTCTCTTCAAATTTGCATCAAAGTTTCCAAGTTATTGTCTTGAAAACATTATATAGTCGTGTCTTTTTTACATGTTTGCATCCAAGTTTCTAATTTATTTGTTTTTTCCTTGTAAGCCTGGTGGACTCTATCCCTGATGGATCTGGATATGAGGGAATGAAACCCCTTGAACAACAATATCAGTTATTTGCACCTGCTGGAGCTATCAAGTTTCCAATTGAGCCAGAAACAGAAGCATGGAAAGAGAAGGTTTGTGTCGTCAATTGAAATATATTATCATGAAATTGGATGAACACGCTAATTTATATACCTCTTCTTACCTGTCTTTGCAGATCAAGAGGCTTTTTCTTTTGCTTACCACAAAAGAATCTGCTATGGATGTACCATCCAACTTAGAAGCTAGGAGGCGTATTTCTTTCTTCTCAAACTCATTGTTTATGGACATGCCTGCGGCACCTAAAGTTCGCAATATGCTTTCTTTCTCGTAAGGCTTTTATGTTATCATAATTATGATTTCATGTTTTACTGTTCTTGAACTGACAACAATCCAAAACCAAATTTGATGTTGCTTCTTACTCCAATCTGCTATTGATCACATGCAATCCTTGATGAATCTGTCTTTCCTCACAGTCAACATGTATGATTTGGGCAGTGTAACTAAGATAGTATGAAACAAAATAAAAGTGATTAGGATATAGTACCTGTCTAAAATAAAGGTTTGACAGAGTTGTCAAAACTTTTGTGGGCAACTTAAGAAAGGCGATGAAATGCTGCATGTATAATTTGGGCAGTGTTAACTAAGATAGTGACACAAAATAAAAGTGATTAGGATATAGTACTTGTCTAAAATAAAGGTTTGACAGAGTTGTCAAAACTTTTGTGGGCAACTTAAGAAAGGCCATGAAATGTTGCATGCCTCTTCCTCTTTTTACCCATGTTACTTATTATTTAAAGTAAAACACAATGGACAGGGAGTTCATCGTGATAAAATTCCCTAGGAAAAAGTTTCTTGACAATAGGCCTTTTCTTTTGCTTACCACAAAAGAATCGGCTATGGATGTACCATCCAACTTCAAAGCTAGGAGGCGTATTTCTTTCTTCTTGAACTCATTGTTTATGGACATGCCTACGGAACCTAAAGTTTGCAATATTCTATCTTTCTCGTAAGGCTTTTATGTCATCATAATTGTGATTTCATGTTTCACTGTTCTTGAACTGACAACAATCCAAAACCAAATTTGATGTTGCTTCTTACTCCAATCTGCTATTGATCACATGCAATCCTTGATGAATCTGTCTTTCCTCACAGTCAACATGTATGATTTGGGCAGTGTAACTAAGATAGTATGACACAAAATAAAAGTGATTAGGATATACTAGTCTAAAATAAAGGTTTGACAGAGTTGTCAAAACTTTTGTGGGCAACTTAAGAAAGGCAATGACATGTTGCATACCTTCCTTTTTTAACCCACATTACTTATTATTTAAGTAAAATGCAATGGACAGGGAATTGATCGTGATAAAATTCCCTAGGAAAATGTTTCTTGACAATCTTACTCTTTCAGAGGCTTGCTTTTGATACCCCATTTTTTGTAGAAATTTTCTTCCAGAACCCAGGACAGTTAGTGAAAAAATTAACACTCTGCTGACAACTATACAGAATCAAATTCTTTTTCCTAATGTGATAACTTATCTTGCAGTGTTTTAACTCCTTACTATACAGAGGAGGTACTTTTCTCCTTGCATGATTTGGAAGTGCCAAATGAAGATGGTGTTTCCATCCTCTTTTACTTGCAAAAGATCTTTCCAGGTAATCTTCTTTCCTTTTCTTTTCTACCAATTGGTGCTGTATCAAATTCCAGATTTATGTCTATGTTTTAATCTTATATCTTCCATTGGTACCTAATAGTCATACATTAATGGACAGATGAGTGGAACCACTTTCTTGAACGAGTGAACTGCACTGGTGAAGAAGAACTTAAAGAAAGAGATGACTTGGAAGAACTTCGATTATGGGCATCATATAGGGGTCAGACTTTGACTAGAACAGGTACTCACTCAATTCCTCTGTTCAGTATTTCTGTTCTGTTTGTTCGCTTTTCCCATTTTATTTATTAATTTATCCTTTGACTATAACATTATCAATGGCAGTGAGAGGTATGATGTACTATCGGCATGCTTTGGAGCTTCAGGCATTCCTTGATATAGCCAAACATGAAGGTGACTCTTGAAAATCTTGGATTCATTGATTGTTAATGATAAGATGTTATAATTATAACCTACATATAATTTTCTTTGTCCTGTTATTACTCTTTTTCAGATTTGATGGAGGGATATAAGGCAATTGAATTAAATACTGAAGATCAGTCAAAGGGGGGAAGCTCACTGTTGGCAGAGTGTCAAGCAGTAGCTGATATGAAATTCACATATGTAGTATCATGCCAGCAATATGGGATTCACAAGCGTTCTGGTGATCTTCGTGCACAGGATATTCTGAGGCTCATGACAACGTAAGCATTCAGGTTTAGCTTTGTTGTTGAGCTTCAGATTTTAACTCTTTTACATGCTGATATATTTCCAATTGGTAGATATCCGTCTCTCCGTGTGGCATACATTGATGAGGTTGAAGAAACTAATCCAGACAAATCCAAGAAGGTCATCCAAAAAGTTTACTATTCATCTCTAGTGAAAGCTGCCTTGCCCAAGTCCATTGATTCTTCTGAGCCAGTGCAAAACTTGGACCAGGTAAAGTTAACTTTTTCAAAAGTTAGGCATGTCTTAAGAAGTTAGGTATTGATTCTCATTGTGTGCACTGTAGCAATTATCAACCAAAAACAATAATAAATCACTGTAGCAATTATTAACAAAAAACAAAAACAATAATATATCACTCTTATTCTAAAGGGTAGCATAAATTTGAGATGAGTATGCTATCTTGAAGCATTCGTTGCACAATTGCTTTTGATAACCTGGACAAACTGCACTCAACAAAGTGATGTCTACAAAGATACATGTCTACTTTCACTGAATAAGTATATTGCCAAAACTTGTATAGATGCTTTTTGCCTGAAAAGGACTCTGGTATCTTCATTCATGATGCTTCTCCTGGAAAGCAGATATCATGGTTGCTCCTCGATTTCTCAGCAAGCACAAGAATTTTAAAAATTAATAAAATAATAATGATAAAAGTGAACTTGGGCAATCTCTTGATTAGACTGAATGAGTATCATAATACTTGCATTGGATTATATTGCTGTCCAAATGCAGGTCATTTACCGGATAAAACTTCCAGGACCAGCTATCTTGGGTGAAGGAAAACCTGAAAACCAGAACCATGCTATTATCTTTACACGTGGAGAAGGCTTGCAAACAATAGATATGAACCAGGTATAATAATGGTGAAATCTAAATAAACATTACCATTAACTTCTGGTTTTGTCCATTGGTTGATGTTTTCACTTCTAAAGGATAACTACATGGAAGAAGCCTTAAAAATGAGGAATTTGCTGCAAGAATTTCTTAAGAAGCCTGATGGTGTGAGGCATCCTTCGATACTTGGACTTAGAGAGCATATATTTACTGGAAGGTAATGTGTTGTTCTTTGTGCTTGGTGCCTTCTCCAGATTATTTTACTGTGATTATGATCACTGGATTTTCTTTCATTGCTTGGTGCAGTGTGTCATCTCTTGCTTGGTTTATGTCAAATCAGGAAACCAGTTTTGTGACTATTGGTCAGAGGCTACTGGCCAACCCTCTGAAGTAAGTTAGAATTGCTTGGAATTACTGTACTCCAAAACTCTCATTTTCCTGTTTCAAGAGAGAGTTAATTAAAAGCTTTAATTCATCACCACATAATCCGGCTTCAATTTTCCAAAAGGAAATTAGTAATGTAGGATAACTAATTGAAGAACATGGCAAAGTTTTTATGGTCATCAACTGCAGTTCACATTAGCATGTATTATGATGGGCACGGCAATTTTGGAATTTCTGTAGACTTTATTCCGTAGCACTTTTAATGATAGAAACAGGAATTAAGATGGGTTTTTTATTCAGTGAATGATGTATAATATATTTATGGAATAGGATAGATGACATCACGTGAGCAAAAATTCTTGGAGTGGCGCTATTTCCAAGTTAAATTTTACAGAAACTCCTACTTGATTTTGCAATGAGCATGTCAAGAATAAAATTAATTTGGTTCATTTAGATGAACCAATGAAGGATTGGATAATTGCATTTGTTGGCTGCTGACGTTGTTGATAAACAGCCACCACAATTTTGACCTGTGAAACATGTCTTGATCCAGCTGAAGAATTTTCTTTGGTACCCTTACAGGCCTTGGCTGCATATTTGTAATTAATATTTGTCTATTTTGTTTCTTGTTCAACATGGATATCATTCCTTTTTTACTGTTTATTAAATTTCCTTCTTGTCTGTTTTCTTTTTATACAAGGGTGCGGTTCCACTATGGTCATCCAGATGTATTTGATAGGCTTTTCCATCTCACTAGAGGGGGTGTTAGTAAAGCATCTAAGGTTATCAATCTGAGTGAAGATATATTTGCTGGTTTGTATTTGCTTTGGACTTTCTGTTGTCATCTTGGTTTTTGCATGTTATCCATGCTTTTACTGATTAATGTTTTCAATATGCAACTGCAGGCTTCAATTCCACACTACGTGAAGGGAATGTTACCCATCATGAATATATACAAGTTGGGAAGGGGAGAGATGTGGGCCTTAATCAAATTTCCATGTTCGAGGCCAAAATAGCTAATGGCAATGGAGAGCAGACTCTGAGTCGTGATATCTACCGGCTTGGACACCGTTTTGACTTCTTCCGAATGTTGTCTTGCTATTTCACCACAGTTGGTTTCTACTTCAGTACTCTGGTATGTTACAAATTTCTGTTCATTTGTTCAAAGATGTTATCATGTTATTTTTATATGGGAAACGCTGAAGGTACTAAACATTTTTTCTCACAGATTACAGTGCTCACAGTGTATGTATTCCTTTATGGCCGCCTATACCTTGTTCTCAGTGGGCTTGAAGAAGGTTTGAGTACTCAGAAAGCAATTCGAGACAACAAACCTCTTCAAGTGGCTCTTGCTTCTCAATCTTTTGTTCAAATAGGATTTTTGATGGCATTGCCTATGTTGATGGAAATTGGCTTGGAAAGGGGTTTCCGCACTGCACTAAGTGAATTTTTATTGATGCAATTACAACTAGCACCTGTATTTTTCACATTTTCTCTTGGCACAAAGACCCACTACTATGGAAGGACATTGCTGCATGGTGGGGCAAAATATAGGTCCACTGGTAGAGGTTTTGTGGTCTTCCATGCCAAATTTGCTGACAACTATAGGCT